>JAITYX010000032.1:3600000-4200000 GCA_021018815.1 Talinum fruticosum
GGCCGTTTCGATCTGGATTTATGTGGAACAACAAGGTTATATGTGATGAAAATGAGAAGACAAAAAAAAAAAAAAAGGAAAAGTAGCATGTGATGTGATTCACCTTGAATAAATTTACAATCCCAGATTTCCTTTTCCTCCAACCCAACCAACCACCATCCCTTTCACACCTCTTCTTGTCTTGGACCCCCTCCCTCTAACTTCTTCTCTCTCTCATCTCATCGATCTTTGTCACATATGTTAACATGAACAACCCACGCCCACGGGTGTACTCATGTGAAAATTTATCTCAAACTTTTGATGTTTTATGTTTATCCATCTTAAAAAATCTACAACAGTATTTCGAACAGGGGTGAGCGACTTCAGACACCATTTCCTAACACAAGAGCACTGAATTTAAACATGTTTGACCAATTTATGAATTTTAAAAACCTAAAGTGAAACCTAATCGAACCTCGTTTGAGTGGTTTCGAATTTCATGAACTTGAACCCGAAACACATGACCCGATTTCGATACTAAGGTACCATGTTCATATCATTATTATATCATAAAACATTAAAAAAAAAATTGAGGGTGCTTACTAATATTAGCTAGTATTTTTTAATTAATTGTGGGTTGGGCCTCATATTAAAATATGAAAAGTTAAAATCATTCGGATCTTATATTAAAAACTAAAAAGACTAAAAATCTAAAACATTGTTAACAATTCTCATATTTTGGGCCTATTCGAAATTACATGAAAAACGAAATCTATTTATATTTATGTTCGTTTATGTTTGTTTGTTTTTTATTTTAACAACTCATATTTTTTTTATATATTCTTTTATGTTCGTTTGTTTCTACTCTTTTATGTTTGTTTGTTTGTTTTTTATTTATTTTTATGTACGTTTTACATATAATTTCACAAAAGCCCTACATCTCATCCCCAAATCCCCTCCCTCCACCAACCAACCAACCAACCAACCAACCAACCAAAGAGGGGGAAGGGGGTGTTTGAAACTACTTACCATATAATATGACCACTCATGGGTTTATCATATATTATAAATAAATGATTTAATGTATAGAGAATAAATTTAATGCAAATCCAATATTCCAACCCCCTTGAAATGAAAGGTGGCCTTTTCTACTTAGTTCTGGTATATTTTCCACATTTTCTAGCGGTCCAAAAGAATTTGATTAATCAAGTCAAAGAAAAATAAAGTAAAGAAGAAGTGCTACCAAACACAACCCAACAGGAAAAACAAAAAAAGGAAAAAAGAGCAAAAGGAAAGGGAATGAAGAGAAGAATATTATTGAATCATCAATTAATTTCGAGAAATGGTATATTATTTTCGCTTGCTTCCAAGAAACCCTGTCATAGAATCAACACAACATTCTTCTTTTTTCTTTTTTTTCTGGCTTTGAGATCATCTTATGATGGTGACTCCAAAAGGCATATAAACATGAAATGGGAGGCAAAGGGATAAGTTGTGCCCCCACACCCCCACCCCTTTCAACAAATTTGTTCTCTTTAATATTTTGGACCCTTCTTTGTTGTAAAAAATTCAAAAACATATGTTATTATTCTCCCCCAAAAACATACGTTATTGCTTAAATTTATTAAAATTAAAAAAGTGGACTCGAGACTTGAGAGTATGTATATGTGAGTAGATAGATATGTTACTACTATACATTAAAGGGTGTCGATCTAGGCTTCGGGTTAAAGGAATGACTTTGATTTTCAAGCTAAATATACTCGATATCTATAGCACCCCAATTACTTTAGAATTATTCATTCTTAGGAATGTTAAATAATAAATTTGGTTGATTGTTAATGTTGATAAAATTTTCAAAAGTTGAATTATTGTTAAGATTTAGAGTTTAAATTCCGTTTATATCAACCTTTGCATCATATATAAAAAAAAGGTAAAATAATTGTTAAATGGGATGACTATTTGTGATTGTGACGAATTTTATGATATAAACGGATTGTTGGTGTTTGGCCGGTTGATATTATGGATTAATGATTTGGGTTCTTCTTCTTGTTGTGTTTAAATTCTGATGGAGATGAAATTAAAATTTTCTCTGATTTTTAACCTGAGTTGGTGTTCTTTTGTTGGGTTGATTACAACGACGTATATTTTTGATTTAGTATGGGTGTGTTAATTATTTTGCTTCAATTTAGGAGTGCAGACATGCCAATTATATGGTAATTAGAAATTTATTTCTAATATATGGAGTACAATGCACTTCATTATACTAGTTGCATTACCTAATTTTTTACAAGTTTAAATAATATTAGAAAAAATATCAAATAAACTATAATAAATATTACAAACACAAATAAATTTCTTCTGTATTTTTATGATCTCATTTTTTCTCTTCTTGAGAAGAATTACTAACAGAGAGACCGAGAGAGAACTATGGCATGTTCTTTTCACGTTATCATAAATAAGTTATTGTTGATCGGTGTTGATCGGTGTTGATAAGTACAACTAATGAGTGTTGATGAGCATGATCAATCAATGCAGTGAGTGCTAAATATTAAAAAATTATCACTATAAAATATAACTAAATATCGATCAATTTTAATTAAATATTGATTAATAATATTAAATACGATGATAAATACTTAGAATAAGTTAAAAAAGGATATGCTTTAAGTTATACGATTATAGTTATAATTATTAGTAAGGCAAAAATGAGCTAAACTTTGTTATAAACTTACAAAGAAACCTAGTAAGTGGTGATTAAGTGCAATGCTTTAAGGACAAGAGATTCAAATTCAAACAAATTGGCAATTTAAAGTTGCTGACATTTTTTTCTAAATGGGAAAAAAAAAAGTGAAAGTATATTCAAATATAAACCTGCTCCCAATGAGAGAAAAAAAAAGGGATGAAAGAAAAGTGAAGTCAAGTGAGTCATGCATAGACTAGAGCACAAAAAATTGAACCTTGTCTACTTTGTTTATGACCCTGCAAAATGTACATGGAGCGCATTGTTGTTGTACTATAGAAAGTACGGTTGTTGGTCCGAAGGAGTTAGGTCTTTTACAAGTTTAAGGTCAATGTCCTTTTGAACTAAGCAACGGAACAATTCACTTGGTTGGTAGTATAAACACTTAAAGAACAAAAAGAAATCAGATAAAGAAAACCTTAGGTAGGGATTTACCAAGCTAACATGCCAACAATCTTAATTACATGTTTTTACACTATTCACAACCGAGTTAAATTAGGAAATCGATGCGGTTCAAACCACCTAAGCCTTCTTTCGAAGGTCATTAAGCTAACTCAATTGAATTAATTGTTATTCTCACACAATCAAAACCAGAGAATTACATGATTATCGACTCTTCCCTTAATAACAACCTAAATTATTCTCATATCTAAGTTGTAATCATCCAACAAGTTGAAGTAGAACTAAGTCTCTTCTCTCGAAGTCTACTCAATTCCCAAAAACAATAAAGGTAGGATTCTCTCGAACCTCACACCAATTCACAAGTATCAACAAGTCGGAAATTCATCAAAAATTACAAATTAGTATCAAAGCATAAATTACGATTAAACTAGTATATTAGTGGCAAATCCCCAACCTAAATTGGAAATTTAGCCACACATATTCATGGCATTTGATAGCAGATTGAGGAATGAAGACTGAAAAGAATGCAAGATGGAAGTAGAGAGAAGAATAATAATACCGTAAACTTGAATTAACTTGCGATTAAATAAAAATAACTCCAAACTTTGATCCCTTAACAATGGAAATAAGTGCTTACAAGTAGAGAGAAACTAGCCTAGAAAACGCAGCCTAAAAAGTCTGTTTGAAAATTAACAGTTTCGGAATAAAATGTGCGTAAAAACGAAAACCGCCGATTGGCACAACCGAGTCTTGAAACCGTGCTTAACCCGTGCAAGCTCACGACTTCTTCAATTAAATCCCAAATTCCTAGCATGGCCTATGCTGACTTTGGCATTGCTTGTGCTCGACCTCTTACGCTTCAGACACGACTTGTGCTAGGTCTTCTTTTCCTTCTTTTCTTCGATGCAGCCAGTGCTACAACTTGTGCTAACTTGGCTTGACCTCTTTCTTCGCTCTCCGACCTTCTATGGCCTCCCGCTCTTTTCCTTAGCACTTTGAAAGATGTATTCTTCATCATAATAGGCGGGATTACCTCAAAAACATAGAAATTCGCACACTTTAATCATAAATGAAGAAAGTAACCGAAATCAAATAAGAATTTAGGTGAGAAGGCCTTTGAAGTGTCGAAATTAGCCAATAAGAGAATGGAAAAGCACGTAAAATTCCAGTTTATCACGCATGCTCAAATAATGTTTCCATCATTCACTCAATTTATTTATTAAACTTTTATATATTTATGTTTTATTAATTCAACCGAATAATTCATATAAGTTCACGAGATTTTATCTGAAAATTAATTTATAATAGAAGGACTAACCGACAAACATGTCAATATGCTAAAGATGTCTTTAATTTGTCAATTGTGAGACTTCTCCACTTTTAAAACTCCGACAAAATTTCCATTGGATCATTGACATGCTTTTATTTTCTCCTATGAATAGGAATAGGTCTCTTTATAGGGATTTCTTTTTTGATATAGTCTCGTATGCACTCCTTTTGCATCACAACTTTAAACAATCAAGGGGAAATTCTATATGATTGTATTTTTGCTTTGTTTAATTTTCTCCTTTTTCTCAAATTCAATCAATTATTTAAATGTAGAATATTTCAAAAATAACACGTTGATAAATATGTAACTAGCAAACTGATACTTAGGTTGAAATTTACATACAATAACATAACATATCCCAAAATTAATTCATCAAACCACTACTTAATCATTGAAACAAGAAAAGAGTTAACTAATTTAACTTAGTAGTTGAAGTCAAATGTCGACGAACTCGATAACGAAGACGATGAAGTTGATGAGCTAGAGGTTGGAGACGGCCATAACTGGGCATTCTTCACCTTAGAAACACATGTTAATACGTCTAATGGAGTCACATTTCCGATAACGGTCACTTTCTTGGTCTCCAAATCTATACTATATGATGTTACTCCTGCCAAAAAAAAAAAAAATGGACCACCTTATTTACTATTTCAACTGCAAGTAACTATTATTAACTTTTCTCTCTGAATTATTAAACAAGAAAAAGCGATAAAATAGCAGGGAATAATATTTATCATTAAGTGTAGCTAGCTAGACTTACCTTCCATTTTTGACAGGTATTTTCTGAGCTTGGCTTCACAGCCTCTACATTTACAGTGCAATGATACCTTCAATACCACCACCTGCATATACATATATAAATATATATAATTACTACAGTCAAAACAAGAATTTACTACTGCAATGAAATAAAAAATGACTGCAAGATTCTTATTTCTTCCCATTGCATATACAGTATAAATTAAATACTACTGACACTCGAAGAACTAACCCTATATGATTATACAAATAATAAAATCCATCATATAATCAGATTCCCGTTACCAAAAGCATCAACACCATTAGCATAGTAATTAAGAAAATTAATTACCTGGTCTCGAGATGAAGGAGAAGAGTACGATTTTACAACAGTAGAATTTTTGTACCCATACTTTTCTGACTACTACTTGTGTTCCTCTGCTCCCTTTGCTTATTAGTGCTGCTGCTGTAAGACTTAACCATCTTTTTCTTGTCTGCATCCGTCAAGGACCCGAGCCGGGCGGCCCCGGTGCTCCGGCTCTTGGTCAATTCTCTCTCCTTTGACCGGACCACGGGGGTGTCACTGCTGGGTACCAAGGCCAGGGACTTGTTTTGGGTGGAGTAGTTTTCAGACTCTGAAACTGAGTCCAAGAATGGAGAGTCACCCAGGAGGTACCTGGAGGAGTGCCCTGTGGGATCAGGGCTACTATCTCTTTTACCATAAATGAATCTATCGCGGCCGAGATCGGAGACATCAGCGGAGCTCTTGCGCCTGAGGGAGGAGGGCCGAGGAGTGAAGGGGAGCTCGGAGATGCAAGGGGCTAGTCTAGAATTAGAGGAAGAATAACTGTGGTTAAGATTATTATTATTGTTATTATGATTGGAGAAGGGTTTGTAAGGATCACGAAGGCGATGATGATGGAGGGGTTTGGAGCCGCTTCGAACCATGGAGCGGAGGTCGGTGCTCGAGCAGATGGCTGTGGAGGCTGGGGAGGCGCAGAACAAGTCTATGCTTTTCATGTTCTTCATTTTCATGGGCATTTTCTTTAGTTTTATGGTGAAGCAGGAGGTGTGGAATTTGCAGGGAAGAGAGAGAGTGAGGGATGGTGGAGAGGAGGGGGAAGAAAGAGGTTTCTAAAAGGGAGGCTGCTGCTTGTTCTGCTTTTAAAGAAGGGGAGGAGTTGGGGAAGAAGGGGGAGGGCAGTGGGGGTATATTAGGTATTTAGGTTAATATAATTTTGAGGATTAAAGATATTAATGTGGGGTCCAATACCATGGTTTTATGAGAATTTTGACTCCCCATTGGAATGTCTTGTAGGAGCTATAGAGCTACAAGGGTAACCCTGGGAAAAAAAAATTCAAACAAATGAATTATCATAGATTTATGTAATATCATCATAGAGTTTTGATATACTTCAAAAGAAGTTATACCATTTTTTTAATCAACTTCATTTGGTGTATTATTTTATGTTGAGTTCTAAAATAGAAATTTTCCTTTTTAACGATGTTATAAAGTTTTTATTCGTATGTTTTATTAGTAGGAAAGAAAAATTATATTTGATTTTAATTATACCTAAAATAGTATAATACAACCAAACCAAGTATCATTTAGCATGAGATGTTTATACGTAATAGTACCGATTGATCTTAATAGTTTTTGAAAAGGTCGATATGCCAAATTATAAATTGGAAAGTTCTTTTCGTATTTGAACCGTGAGATTATATAACTAAAGATTATGCCCTTTAAGAACGAATTCTTATACATGTGAAACAAAACATATATAATAATTGTATTTTGAAATAACACACGTTAAATTTCAACGGATTCTGTGTAATATTTTTAAACTCCACAAATAAATCTAGAAATAGTAGATAGACTAAAACCCATGACTAAAACCACTATTATATCCCATGCTTAATTAAAGAATGACTTTGACATGAAATTAAAATTCCCTAATAATTTCCCATTGTGATTTATGATCTTCTCTTGAGTGAAGGTAGCTTTCAATAGCAACTTGTGCCAAACTTTAATGTCATTTGTCATGTAAATCAATTTGAAATTAACTTTAATTTGGGTGATACATTAATTTGGGTGCAAAGTACCACTATTATGGGAGGTGTTTTCAACCCTAACTAACTAATCTTATCATAATCATACATATTAATTAACTTTTAACACTTGTAATATATAAATTAATTAATATATATATATATATATATATATATATTCTCTTGATTTTTCAAGGGCCTACACACAAATTTAATTAATACTTAATAATAATTCAATCCTGATTAGCTTTAATCCTTGAAAGGAGCATATGATTTATCTCGACCTTCAATGTTGTACCCTAGCCTTTTCTGCTTGAGGGGACAATAAAGTTGTCATTTCTCATTATTTTTTTGGACCAACATCATTACATTGCATTTTTACCACTAATTAATCGTACGAGCTGGAATTTTGTGTGACTTTCTCACATCCAAATACCTAACTTATCATTAACATATCATTGTTTGGAAAAGCTTTCAGAGCTAAGAAATTTACCCTAGAGGAATTTACCTTTTCTTTCATTCGTTGGCTGATTTTAGTGTTTTATCGGTATTAACTTTAACATCGATATCTATATCAACGTCTGTCTGTTTAACTTACTGTTTGAAACTTATTTCTTTTAAATAAAATTTTGAGTTTAAGCCACGGATGAAAGGCAACTACGAGTCATGTGCTATAAACGGAGCAAGGCGATGCAAATAGAATAAATTTGACTTGATTTTTAATATTACGGGCTCATCCAAAACATAAAATTTAGTTCATGGCGTTCCTTTAATACAAGCTTTGGCTTCAACCTTACCTCGGTTTAAGTTTTACAGTATAAATGAAGAAAATCTAGAGAAAATGTTTATTATTTTATTTAATTTAAGCAAAAGATTAATGCCATTGGGCATCAGCGAGCAGCTGCAAAAGCTTATGAATTGGATATAGTAATATCGTATAAATCGATATATTATTAATTTTTTTAAAAATTTAAAAAAACTTATTGTTTCAGAATGGTCCAAAGAATTGCTTTAGTTTGGATCTTCCCTGATATGTTTACCCAAATTCTATCCCCTGTTCAAGCAAACAGATTAAAATAAATCCACCTGCATAAAGACATCGGGAGGATTTCAAGTTTATTGCAGAGGATTTTTATTTTTATTTTTTTGCATGCAACTGGAAGTTGTATAATAATGATAACCCTTTTTTCCTTTAAAAAATGTCTATTTAGGACCCTACAGATCAAATGTTATTTGAAATCTTGTAAAATTATTATGTATTTTTAGGAGTTTATTATTTTACATGTGTTACGTGTATATATTTATCATATAATTTAAAAATTTTACTTATATACTATGTTTTTAGGATCATTTTTTTTCTAATTTCATTGACAGTGTGTACAAGTTTATTTCATACAAATTCACTTCTCCTTTTTTAAGTGCAACTTGAAATCGGTAATAAACAAAGTGGGAATTGATAAATCTATCAAATGTAAATATATATATATATATATATATATATATATATATATATATATATATATATATATATATATATACTTATACGATATAAATATTTATGAATACGGTCTTGAGTGAAGTATCTCATCCACGACTGACTTACTATATTATAAAAAGGTATAAAAATTGTTCGTGTTTGTAAGTAAGACAATCTTATAACATTTATTGTGGAGGGTATAGAAACTCTTTTAAAAAAATGATGAGTAGATAATAAATAAGACAGGCAGAGTGATGGATACTTGTTGGCAGTACTCACAGTAAAATAATTACCCACCCCTTTTTCTGGAAATACAAAAACAAAACGAAAAAATGTAATAACATTATAAGATATAATAATGGAGGTTAACATAAAGAAAAACAAGAAGATGAAGAAGAAGAGGCAGGAGAGCAGAGGCGGAAGCACGTGAATTTATACAGTTAAACGGGCTTTGTCGAAGGAAATGAACAGCAACTGCAGATGCTATCAATTAGTTTCCCACCTCTTAATTTAAATATATATATATATATATATATAAATACACTCCTACTTCAACTTCAGACATTAATTCTGACCAGAAAAACAAGCCTTTAATTTACATTAAACTAAACATTTTGTTGCAGGAGACTTCATTCCTATTAATTCTATCGTTATATTAACCTATGAAATGAAATCAAGATGTCGTGGTCAAGGTGAAGTTCGAGTATATTAAATCTTGAGTTTGATTCCCCTCCTCCGTATATACTATATTGCCCTTTAATTCCATCATTATGCTAATTGATGATCATGATCTAGTGGTTAAGATTGAGATCCTCAATACATTAAATTTCAGGTTTGATTCCCTCCTCCATTTATCTTGTATCGTTAACCGATAAAGTCACAATCTAGTGGTCAAAACTTAAGTCTTAAGTACATTAAATCTCGAATATTGTCCTTTGTAACTCCTCGGAATTAAAAAAATATAAATTAAAACCATATATCAACTCAGGAAAAGGGTTCTTTTAATGGTTATTAAAGATTGAAAATTCCATAAAGATGATGATCATTTGTTTTTCTGTACTTTTTTTTTTTATTTTCTTGTTTCCTGAATTGTTGTAGGACTCAAGAAGACAAAAGCTACTACTATTTCCATAGAGTTATCAGTCTCAACACATACCCCATAAAAGCTAGCCAGCTAGCTGGAGTTATGTTTTGACTTGCACCCTAGAGTTAAATTCTCTCTTCTGGTACTCATTTCACTATCGAGCCATTTATTATTGAGTTACCCCATTAATTGTTGATCAGTCAGAGCCAAAGGGAGGAAGATCCATGGAGAGATAGGAGAGTAGAGTAAGGATTCCTCCAAAGAAATTCTTAAGGCTAATTAATCGATTTTAACTTATATAATTACCTCAATTAAAATTATAATTTTTACAGTAATCTATTATTTATCTCTCACAATATAACCTTTTATCGAACAACCTTATTATAATATATACTCCCAACAAAAGTTTGAAAAATCATAAGCATATTTAATACATGTCTTTTAGCAAGATGATACTCCATTCGTTTCATAATATATGTTACTCTAATTAATTTTTTTCGTTTCATAAAATCTGTCACTTTACGATTCCAAGTGACATATTAATGACTAGTTTATCAATTTTATCTTTTTTAATCGTCTTTTTTTTATTAACTTTCTTTATTTGTAATGAAACCTTGAGGCACCTTGATCTTTTAATATAAATTTTATCGTAAATTTTGTATTTCCTTAATATTTCCCTCACAACCCAAAAATAACAAGTACTATAAACAGAGGGAGTATACAACAAACGATTGAGAATCAACACACAACTTGACACCAAAAATTGAGCCCTTGTATTGGAATCCAAGGCTTTTTTTTGTTGTCACCCATTTTTCCAAATGATGCACCCTAAACTAGTAAATATATTATAAACATAAAAAGAGGTAAGAGTTGCCAAATTATTTCCTTTCCTCAATGTCATAATGTCTTTTCCTTTGGAAGATCTTTCATCAACTTTCACACCCTCCTTTTTTATTATCCTCTCATAATCCAACAAAATCCACCAATTTATGGGGTCTCTTTTTCTTTTTTTTCTTTTTTTTTTTTTTTTTTTTGCCTTCTCACTTCAACCCTCTTTCCAAAAGGTCTAATCCAATCTGTTTGCAATAATTCCAAGTATTTTCATGTGGGTCACTGAATAATATTGTTTGTTATATAATCACGCGTTAAAAGAGAGGAATCCTTGTGATTAAAGAAAAGAATTAAGGGCCCTGCCCCTCGTATTAAAATTATGATAATCAAATATGCCCTTTTTTCCCCTAATTTTTTTTATTGTTAATTTGATTTTTAAAATTAGGTAATTCTGATAAAGTGAACTGTCTGTCGTTATCTGCCAAGTCATCCCCCGTGCTACCAACCGAAGGAGCTGGGCCCATTTATCAAGGACTGAAAACAGGAAATGAATTTTTGGAATTGGGCCCATTGTACCCATTTTTAATACGGCCCACTCACATTAAGTGAATAGCTCAATAGGGGATTAGAAATTCCTTTGCGCATTAAAAAAATCAATGATTCTCATAAAACATCACCAACCCACCAACACTCCACAACAACCCCCCAAAAAAAAAGCCAAAATATTTTTTACATGCCCTCAATTGAAAAATGTTTAAAAAAGGCTTTAAATTGAAAAATCAATGGATTAATGTTTAGTGGAACTATAAAAAGCCAAGAGTTTGGGCTTTCATAGATTGAGATGTGAGATAAAGAGGTTTATTAATGGTGATCACACTCATCACTTCAAATAACAACATGGTTAATATAATCACTTCTTACCTTTAATTATGCAAATCTAAAAAGCACCTTTTTGCTTTATAATCCGCCCTATTAACAACCCCTTTGATCCCCTTCCCTAGATAATCTACTCGATTCCTTTTTTTAAGACAGATGATTCAACTTTTTTACACTTTAAAGTCAATTAATCGATTTAATTTTTTCTTTGACTATGGTAAGGTAAAAAAAAAAAAAAAAGAAAGTTATACGCCTAAGTTTATAAAAGTGTGAAGGAATTATATAAAATCAGTTGATAGACGCAAGTGACCTAAGTTTACAGCTAATATAAAAAGGAACATATATATATATATAATTTTCTAAAATAGCTGACAAATACCTCTTAATTTTCAACCTACTCTAAATAACACATTATTATCAGTAGGATTTAAGATAGCTTAAAAAGACACATACGAAAACATATGATAACGTACTAAAAAGATCGTGCAGGTGCAATTTGCATAATAGGAAAATGAAAAACTTACATCTACGACCACAGTGGGAGTCGAAACCACGAACTTTTGCTTTAGATCCGAAGTCAAACGCGCTAATCCACTGCGCTATGCAGTCACTTGATACTTAAACTTTCTAACTTGTACTCTAACATGAATAGTTATTTTTAATTAATTATTACGACATCATTGCATAATAGGAAAATAATAATAATAATAATTTTTTTTATAGATTTAGATTTGAAAATAGACCATAAATTTATTATTTGAGGCCACTAGTTATCCTCTTCAATCGTACTTTTTATAGAAAAAATTTAAAATTATTTTACAATATATACACTATCTCACGTTAAAATTTATAAATAATAACTCATGAATAAAAATTAATTAAAATATGTCATATCCAACTTAGAAAAACTAAAAAATTTATATTTAATAGTTATATAGAACCAATAATGTTGTAAAATAATTTAATTTTCTTCGTTACATTGTTTACCTAATTCTTTATATATATATATATATATATATATATATATATATATATATATGACATAGTGACAAAATTGTTCAACTTATGTGAGGTTGGAATTCCAGTTGAGCATAATTTGAAGCTCCAACAGCCGCAAAAATAGGGTGTTTTAATCACCAAAAACAGTCACAAGAAAAAAAGCTTGAAGGGGAAAAATAGGGATAAAATATGGAAATGGAGAAGTGGGGTATCGATCCCCATACCTCTCGCATGCTAAGCGAGCGCTCTACCATCTGAGCTACATCCCCTCGCTGAAATCATTCATTATAATTTTAGATTTAAATCTTATGGATTACAATTTGTACACTATACAACATGTGCAAAAAATATAATACAATTTTTATTATATAACCACTCGAACCAAACAACATTCAATTTCTAAGCTAAATTTAATCTCTTATCCAATTTACTTGTACACCATTTTTTATTATACCAACAAAAAAATAATAAAAATTGTCAATAATATGCCTAATTTATTTCGAATAAGTGTTTGAACGAAATAGATTACTTAAAATAATGATAAATATCTTCATAAAATAAAACTTATGAACTATATATAAAATAAAAAGTCTTAATTGAAATGAATTTTGTAGTGATCTTTTTGCTCAAGAGTTGGGTTATTGATCTACTCAAATTTTACCTACTTGTTGTGGTTAAAAATAGTACATAGAGTAAATACTTAACGAAATTGTAAACACATACTTAAAATGAATTGAAGGACGATCAAATTAATATATTTCATCTCATCAAGTTGAAGGAAATAGAAATTTATATGATAATCGCCTAATATGATGATATAAAATTATATTTCAATTATTTTGGTCAAATTATACGGAAAAGAAAATTATACAACTTAATATACGGATAATGGGTATTCTCTTTCCACTAATTAACGGATTTCACATGATAACTTGAGGGAAAGAGAATGATTGGAACCTAAGTAAATTCGTTTAATATATTTTTTTGTCAAATTCAATATAAGTTAATTATGAATATTTTAGAAATAATTAATTGAAATTGGAAACAAAATTTTTATTAATTACAATCATATCTATTAATTGAAATCATATTTAAAAACGTAGGATTTTATATTATCCACTATTTAGCAAACCGTTTTTATAAACTAAAACCCTAACTAACTCCCTTATGTCATTAACATCTTTGCTCCTAATAGTTCCGACCTCCCTCATTCACCCTCTCTCTCGGTCTCGCTCCGGGCTCCCTCTCGCTCTCCGGCAAGCTATCGCTTTTCGACTCTCGCTCCGCTATGGTGGTCTATTTCTCTCCGACTCTCACTCTGCCATCACCGGCCTATTTCTCTCCGGCTCTCACTCTCCATCTTCCAATTCGGCTCATTCTTGTTGAAAAGTTGCGATAAATGTAAAACCATTGCAGATCGTTGCAGTAAGCACATAAGAGAAAAAGGATAAGCTGCTGAAACCGATGTCTTTTCATTTAATTCCGGAGCCTTTATAAGCTCGGATAAAACAGAAAAAATAGAAAAATCATCATTGATTAAACCCATGATAAGCATAATTGCATTACCTCCCAAAAATTAGAAAACACAACTCCAATATCCCTAAATTATCTCAACTAACATAAAAAATAACTAACACTCCAACAGTCCCCCTTAAACTGAAAGTTGTAGCAAACTTTAGTTTACATGTATCCTTGAATCCTCGATAGAACAAATTCCCAATAAACTTCTCGATTCTCAAAAGGAAGGAGCTTTAGGGGTTTTGTGAAAATATCGACAAGTTGATCTTCACTTTGACAAAAGGAAGGAGCTTTAGGGGTTTTGTGAAAATATCGGCAAGTTGATCTTCACTTTGACAATGCTTCACTCAATCAATCCATCTTTGCAGAGATCTCTTAGAAAATAATGTCCGACATCAATGTGCTTGCTTCGCCATGGAATACAGGATTTTTAGAAAAGCTTGATGGCTGAGTTATTATCATAAAAACCGTCGTAGTTTCTTTTGGTTTGAAGTGCATCTATTCGAGAATTCGCCTCAACCATATAGCTTGACAAGCACATGCCATTGCAACTACAAACTCAGCTCCGAGTGCTTGAAAAGGTGACAATGGGTTGCTTCTTAGAAGCCCATGAAACAGACCCTTGTACCCAACATAAAAACATAACCTCGATGTGCTATTTCGATCATTTTGATCTCCTGCATAATCACTATCGGTATAACCAATTAAATCAGTTTCTTCACCCAACCTAAAGTCCTTGGTGCCTTGTAGGTAACGAAGAATTCTTTTTGCAGCAAGTAAGTGTATCTCAGTCGAGGTTTCCATGTATCTACTTATCAAACTCACTTGGATACATAACATCCGGTCTTGTTGCACTCAAATGCATTAGACTGTCCACAATTTGTTTGTATAATATGTTGTCTATCTTCTTCCCCTTTGGATCACGAGTGAAGTTTAGAGGCAAACTCAACAGGAGTGCTTGCTGGATTGCAACCTCGCATTTGAAACCTATCCAAAACCTCTTGAACATATTTCTTATGAGAAATAAAAATCCCAGAATGTGATTGCACAACTTCTATGCCCAGAAAATGATGCATCAACCCAAGGTCCGACATGTCAAATTCATTCACCATTGACTTTTTAAATTCCTTAAACATGGCATGATCATTCCTGGTAAACATAAGATCATCCACATAAAGACAAACAATGAGCATTTTCCCTTTCTCACTTAGTTTGACAAAAAGTGTATGCTCATATGGACACTTTTGAAATCCAGCTCGATTAAAGTAAGACTTAATACGATTGTACCAAGTACGAGGAACTTGTTTTAATCCGTAAAGAGCCTTTTTTAATCAATAAACTTTATGCTCACTTCTAGTTTTAATGTAACCATGGTGTTGATCAACACATATCTTTTCCTCCAAATTTCCGTGCAAGAAGGCTGATTTTACACCAAGCTGGAATATAGGCCAAGAATGTTGTGCTGCAACAACAGTCACCAATCTGATTGTGTCTTGGTCTTACTAACGGGGCAAAAACGTATAGATAATCAATCTCATACTCTTGCTTGTATCCCTTAGCGACTAATATTGCCTTGTACTTGTCAACTTCTCCATTATTTTTCAACTTTGTTTTGTAGACCCATTTGACACCAATGGTTTTGTCACCTTTTGGGAGGTCCGTCAACTCCCAAGCATCATTCTTCTCAATGGCTTCCATCTCTCGCATCTATTGCTTTTCCGTGGTTTTCTTCTTTGACAACAACTTCAAAGATTGTGGGATCGCAACCCGCAAATGGGGCAAAGTGTGTAACAGACACCATCATCATTCCGACCAATTCTAGTTACCTCATAATCCCGCATACAAGTAGGTTTTTTCGAGCACAACGAAGAGCCCGAGTTGCAGTGTTAGAGCTTTCCTGTGTTGGTTCTTCCACTATTTCAGGATTCTGGAACTCCGTAACCTAAATGTTCAGCATCAACACTTCTATTTCCAACACCTAATGCAGCGAGAATGTGATGAATTTTCAGTGCTAAAGCCGGGAGTTCCACATCACTATCATATATAGTCCGAGGAGGCTGTAAGGTATCCTATTCCCAGTGTTCTTTCTTCATCGAAAATAACATATCGGCTAGTCACAATCTTTTCTATCAAAGGATTAAAAAGTCTCGTATGTTTTAGATGTTTCGCTTACACCAAAAACACAGTTTTCCCCTTTATCATCAAGTTTATTCCGTTTCTGGTCCGGGACATGGGCATATGCAACACAACCAAATATTCTAAAATGCTCAACATTTGGTTTCCGTACACTCCAAGCTTCTTCCGGTGTCATATTCAGAATTGTAAATGTTGGACATCCGTTCAGGATGTGAATGCCCCAGTTCACGACCTCCGCCAAAACCGCTTCGAAACCTTTCTCTTGTAAGTAAACTTCGACCATATTCAATATAGTTATGTTTTTCTCTCCGACACACCATTTTGTTGTGGTGTGTATGATGCTCGTAAGTTCTTTTTGAATGCCATGATGGACACAAAATGCTTCAAATTCTTTTGAGCAATACTTGCCCGCACGGTCGGCTTGTAGAGACTTAAACTCCTCCTCGCTTCATTTTCAACTCCGAGCTTTAAAACTTTAAAACACAAGCAAGAGCCTCCGATTTTTCTTGTAAAAAGTGCACCCATGTTTTTATGGAAAAATCATCAATGAAGGTAATGAAATATTTTTTACCTCCATTTGAAGTTGGACTGATTGGACCACATATACCTGAATGTATCATCTCAAGAACATTGCAAGCTCTCTATGATTTTTCGTTCGGAAATTGAGAACGTGGTTGTTTACTAACAAGCACATTCTTCACATACTTTTGAAGGAGCTGAAATTCCAGGAAGTCCTGTTACCATACCCTTTCGTTGCAGGGTTTTCAAGCCTCCAAAATTCAGATGACCATAGTGAAAATGCCACAACCATGAAGGAGTATTTAGTTCAGTCATTAAACAGGTTTCAATAGTCTCAACTTTCAGCGGAAATAGCATGTTTGATCCCTTTTTCACAACAACAATAACACCTTTAGCAGGATCATAAATCTCACAAACACTATTCTTAATTGTGATAGCATAACCTTTTTCTTCCAATTGACCAACACTCAAAAGATTATTTTTCAAATTGGGCACATACAGACGCATTAGAAATTGTTTCCTCAAAACCATTCTTGGTACTAATCTTGATATCCCCCTTGCCCAAGACATTCACAGTAGATGCATCACCAAAACTAACAAAGGAACGAATGCTTTCATTTAAACAAGAGAAGGCGGATTTGTTACCACATGTATGATTGCTTGCAGCCATTGTCGATGTACCAAGTGGCCTTCTCGAGTCATTGTCAATTTGGGTTGTAGCCATAAGTAATGTTTCTGTCTCTTCATTCTTCTCAACAAACTTTGCACTTTCTCCATTTTCTTTGTGAGAAGGCAGCCTACTATAACACTCGACACATAATGGCCAAACTTATGACATCGGAGGCACTCCACATTTGATTTGTCATAATTACAATCCCCGCCTTTGCCTTGATATTGGTCACTTGCAGCTTTGAAGTTCCTGCCGGAATCTCTACCTCCATAATCTCCTCTTCCTCGACCTCGACTACGGCCTCTACCTCGTCCTCTATACCCATTAGAATGGATATTAACCGAAGCTTTCGGTGCTCGCTCCTCCACAATAGAGCTTTTGGTTATCTTTTGTTCATGAACTATCGTGGAGCTTTGCAGTTCATCGAGGGAAAGAGAATCCAAGTCTTTGGATTCTTGAATTGCACAAACTACGGAATCAACTTTGGAGCTAAAGAGTGCAGAATTTTCTCCACAATCGTGACATCTTCCATCTTCTCTTCATAGATTCGCATCTTGTTGCCGATCTCCATAACCTTACCTGCAGTAGCTCACGACGGATGCTGATCTCCATAACCTTACCGCAATAGCTCGCGACAGATGCTGATTTCCATAACCTTACTGCAGTAGCTCGCGACAAAGTCTCCATCTTCCATTTGGAGAGTCTCGAATTCCCTTCTCAAGGCTTGAAGTTGTGCACGCTTCACTCTATTTGAGCCTTGGTACCAAGTTTGCTTTGGATGTTAAGAAATATTTGTAGGGTCAAAATGCTCTCAACTATCGTTAGTCACTAGTCTAACTGTAAAAATAAATATGCCCTTAAATGTGACTCTAACATTTTGTTAGTACATAACATTGATATATAATCAATATGACATGTAAATGGCATAAGTTTAGTTATTTGTGTCAACTAACTATACTTCAAAGAAGATAGTTATTATCTACGGGATTTAAGATAGCCTAAAAATACACATATTAAAACATATGATAAACAATACAAAAATTATTGTGTATTCTATATAATGGACTGAAGGTTGTGGAATAAGCATGACAGCCTGAGTTCATCAAGAGCAGTTAATTATACTTAGGCAATATATTAATGCATTAATAATCCATCAATTCCAAAAGAAGATTTTAAAACTGGTTCTCCTAGAAGTGCTGTTCTCCCCGTCTTGGCAAAAAGTTTATGTTATGTCATGACTTACACTACAGAAAGACATCCACAAAAATGAAAAAATCATTCAAACGACAAGACATCCACAACAATGAAAAAATTCATGCAAGCGACCACAGTGGGAGTCGAACCCACGACCTTTTGATCCGAAGTCAAACGCGCTAATCCACTGCGCTATGCGGTCGATTGATGTATAAATCGTTCTAACTTATGTATTAACGGCAGTCGTTATTTTTTAATTAAATTATTAATATCATTGCATAATAGGAAAATAATAATAATAATAAATTTTTTAATAGATTTAGATTTGAAAATAGACCATAAATTTATTATTTTGAGGCAAATAGTTATCTCCTTCAATCGTACCTTTTATTAAAAAAATTAAGATTATTTTACACTATGTACACTATCTCACGTTAAAACTTGTAAATGATAACTCGTGAATAAAAATTAATTAAAATATGTCATATCTAACTTAGAAAAAATAAAAAATTTACATTTAATGTTTACATAGAACCAATAATGTTGTAAAATAATTTAATTTTCTGAGTTTCATTGTTTACGTAATTCTTTCTTTATATATATATCATAGTGACAAAATTGTTCAACTTATGTGAAGTTGGAATTTCAGTTTGAGCATAATTTGAAACTCCAACAGTCGCAAAAATAGGGTGTTTTAATCACCAAAAACAGTCACAAGAAAAAAAAGCTTGAAGGGGAAAAATAGGGAAAAAAAAGGGAGATGGAGAAGTGGGGTATCGATCCCCATACCTCTCGCATGCTAAGCGAGCGCTCTACCATCTGAGCTACATCCCCTCGTTGAAGTCATTTATTATACTTTTAATTTGATACTCATAGCTTACAATTTATACACCAATAGCATAAGTTAATCCTATTCAAGTAGGTTCTTATACCTTGTACATGTTTGTTTGGAGTGGTTTGATAATTATTTCAATAAATGAGATATTAAATTTGAATATTGTAAATTGAAAAAAATGCGATAAAAGAACTCTACTCTTTAAGGAAAAATATTTACTCGATTATAATTAAATTGAGGATTCAAAAAAAAATTAAAAATTGGAGGATCAAATATTAAAACAGAGGAGGTTCATAAGGCTTTTAACATAATAAAAGTGCGTCTTTTCTTACCAATTAAAGCTCAAATCAAAATTATAGGTTAAAATTTGGGTAATCTCTCAAATTAAATTTTGTAAGAAAATATACATAATCTAACAAAAAATTGAGGTAGCTTCTTCCGCTTTCATCTATCTAAACCTAAACTTTGTAACAAAAAATTAAATTTTGGCCTAATTAAAACTAGTGGTAAACTCCTCTTTTTCAATTTTTTCAATCAAATCAATATCTATAAATATTTTTATTTTATTTCTAATAAATTATATCTCTTTTATGTGAGATTTTGGAATTTGCTTTTTTTTTTGTTTACGTGAGAGCTTGGATTTCTGTCATTTTTTGTGAGAGTTAGGGTTTCTCTCATTCTTGTAAGAGTTTTATTTTTTACCTTTGTAAAAATGATTTCTCTTGCCAATACGTGAAAGTTTTAGTAAGGATATTGTTTTGAATGAATGATATATTTTTGATACTTTTGTCAATTATTTTCATTGATTTTGATTGAAACCGATTTAACAATATAAATTTATATGGCTTAATCAAAGTGATGTTTCCTTCAAGTTGGATATAATATATCACACAAAGATCTATTTTATGAAGTTATATAGTAACTTTGGAAAGACATATTAAAATCGAATAATATCGTTTGTGGTTAGATTGATGCTCGCAACCGCAAGTATACAATTGAAAAAAAGTTATATTTACCATTAATTTTGTTAAAATAAATATATGTTTTGATATTTTATATTTATTCTTATTAGAAAATTATCTTTATATATATATATATCATATGACTTTTATCAATGATATTTCTCTTGCTATATACAAAAATAAAGCATAATATCTTATTCAATTCAACAACAAAGACTATGAATATTAATTATATATCGTCAAAATAGTTGGAGATATGAAACCGTTGAAATGTGACCATCGTGATTTTAATTGAGGTTATTATATAAGTTAAATTAATTAATTAATTTTAATTTAATAAATTAAGTCAATTAATTAAAATATACGTGAGTGTATATTTATAATTTTATTTTGTGCAAAATATTAAATATTTATATAACTTTAATCAATAGAATATATTAATTTATTTATTAAGTAATAGACTCGGAGTAAATATGTTAATTATTTTAATTTAACCTAAAATTATGCGTAATAAAATTAATGAAAGTGGAAATTTGTGGCTTCTTCAATGTTGAAGCCACGGGGCGGGGCGAGAGAGCGCAGCACATAGAGGAAGAGAGGCAGAAATAGAGCCGGAACGCGAGAGCAAGACCGGAGAAAAGAAGGAGCCGAGCGAGTGGAAGAGCAGAGAAAGAGGAGACCCGAGCGAGAGGGAGAGCAGAGCAGAGAGGGCGGAGGCGAGAGTGACAGCGAGAGCAAGAGCTCGAGCAGAGAAAGCGAGAAAGAGCGAGAGACTGAGACAGAGGCAGAGGCAGAGAACGAGAGAAGGAGAGCGAGAGTCTGATGCAGGGACAAACAGAGACAGCGAACGAGGGTTAGGGAGCGACTCTGGGGAGAGCAAGAAGCACAGAGACAGGGACAGAAAATGAGGGCGAGAGACCTGAAGTAGAGAACCAGAGGGCGAGCGAGAGACGTAACAGGTAAGGGGGCAAGAGCAGCAAGAGATAGAGGGGATCAGAGACCGAGCTAGAGAACGAAGAAGAAGAAGAGGGAGGAAGCAAGGCGATTTTCGGAAGTTCTTCATCTGCCATCTTCACCCGAATCAGATTCCAAACCCTAATAATTCGAGGTGCATGGTCTTATATTCTAAACTATGTTAGATTCGAACTAAATTGATTTGGTATGAGAATTCAACTCCGTGTGGTTTATGAATTTGTTGTATTTGTGATTGAATTTTAGTTTGGAGTATATTGTGTTGTTGATTATGTGAAATTGTGGAATAAGCTAAACATTGGAGTAACTTTGAATTGAGAAATAGAATTAGTGGATTGATTGGGTATAGATGGAATTGTGGAAATTGAATCAGATATGGGGACCGATAGCTGTTTGTGATTATTTTGGCTCGTGGGAAACAAAATTAATGAATTGGCAAGTTAGGGAGATGCAATATGAGAGTTTGAATCGAATATGATAGTCTGTGATGAGTTGTAATTGTTTGGGTTAAATTGTAACTGTTTGTGGAAAGTTTGTGATGTGTTGTGATTGTTTGGGTTAAATTGTAAGTGTTTGTGGTTATAGTGGCTTGTGTGAAATTGAAAAATTGACAAGTTTAGGGAGAAGTAGTGTGAGAAATTGAGGAGAAATAGTGGTAATTGGTGGCTGTTGTAGTTGTTTGCAGCTTGTAAGAATTGAACGTTGTAAATTCATAATAACTGCTGCCATTCATTTAAGGTGTGAAAATGGTACAAGTTGGTGGCATTGGTGTCTGTTAGAGCCAAACCGGGAGGGGGGCAATTTGTTGATTAGATTCGCTTTGACCTCTCTCGGTTAGTTGTATTTAGCTATCTCTTGATTTGTAATTACGAAGTTGAACTAGCTGAATGAGTTTATTCCGTAAACCCCGAAATTGAGGTGAATAGAAACAAACTGAATCTGAATTGATTCAAACTTGAAACGAGCTGAATAACGCAAATTTTAACCATGTATGTTGGATTGCAAGGCTCTTGTTTGGTAAAGAATTAGTTGTGCCTTTGTATGTTGAACTCCCGATTCGAGACGTGAATTATTAATATGGATGCGGGAATACTAAAATATAAAGGAAAAAGGAAGTTAAAGATTGGGGTTATGCTAGTTATTGGTGTGATATTGTTACGATTCCAAGTGTTTTGCTATGAACATGTGAAAGAATATGCTAGCGTGAATGATTGAACTTGATTGTGGTTTTGAATGACGTATAGTTAAACTCGATTTAAAACCAAGAATTTCTCTTGTAAGTTTAAAGTTCAGTTGTTTACGCAAAATGATCCTTGAATATGATTTCTTGATATTTTTTTAATGATTTCTTGATATTTGCTTTTCAAACTTGAAAAATGTGTTCCAAAGAAGTGAATCTAAGTGTGGAAGGGTGGCAAACCGTGCATATGCCTTCTGTTGTGTTAAATGACTTGAGAATGCTTGTTGAAACAAAGTTTGATGAGTGAATCACATTGGTTGAATTAATTTTGGGCTAAAGATTGTTTGGCATAGTGGAAGGGTTCGGTCTTCGGTCTTGCGTATTAGGATGCCTCCCAACCTTGTGTATTCAGGTTGGTGATTCTTTTCTCGACTAGGAAAGTGAACCCTTCTAATAGTTTCACTAGAAGTAGGTTCTGGGAGCTTGGGTCATGGGGTTGCGTATCACCCCGAAAGCTATTTGGCTTTAGTTTAAGTCTAAAGCTCTTGACGGATGCTCAATCTTCCAAACAATTTGTTGATGAGTGCAGAACAACATTGTTGAGAAATGATTTCAGTTTTAATGCTGAGTTTTACCCTTGTTTTGGTGTGAGTACTCGGGAGGAACTTGCATGGGTAAACGTTTCAATTTTTCGTGTATTAAAAGGATGTTTTGAAAATCAAAATGATGTAGTATGATAATATTGAGTAATGGATACTAGTATGTGTATTATTATGTGAAAATGATTTATGATTTTAGAGTATAAGGCTATTAACTCGGAGGATTGGTGCTCACCCCCACATATTTACTCTCCTGTTGTAGTTACTCCTTAAGGTGATTCCCCTTGTACCTTTAGCATATTCTAGAAACACTTACATTGATGCTCGTACTTTATGCAACGGCTTGCTCGAAACATATATTTTATATGTTCTATTGGTTGGAGATGTGTAACTAAGTTTATATACTTTATGTAAGTTGTGTCTTATGCTAGTTAGATTGTTTTTAAGTTTTAAATGCATGTTGGTCGGACTCGGGATGTGACCGTCAAGTTGTTGATCTTCGAGCGTGTGGCTCGTCAAGCATATCTATTGTAGTTTCTTATGCAGGTGTAAGACATTAAGCCTAGAGGAAATAGTTAAACTACAAACGGAAATTTGCCGAAATTTTTCGAAATTTTTAAAAAATAAGAGAAAACACCTTTGTTACCTAAATGGAAGCTAGAAAACCAAACTCGACACCTTAATTAGCCTTAAGGGTTCCTTTCAGAGAATCCTAGCGATGTAGTACTCCATTAGCGGGAGTAGGGTGTTACATGGAACCTCTATCATATTTTATTTTGATGGACTTTGGATTTTAGCTCATTCAGAGTTTGAATTTTACTAGTCAAAACTTCACACGAGTTATGCAGGGTGAAATTATTTATTAATATTATACGTTAGTATAATATTATGACAAGATGATTATTAATTGTCTAAGATTTCTATTATTTGCAATTATTATTAAAACAACCTCCTGAAAAAATTCACTTTGGAAAAACAATAGTACTATACAATAAAACTTTATTGGGCTTTGTTGTTGAGCCATTTACTAAAAATTGATTTTGGCCCAAATCAAGAATTATTACCTTAAAGGGGAGAAAAAAGGGTCCTAAATCCCTGTGGTTAAGGTGGCTATTTTTGATGTGTAGTATTTACCCCCGGAGATCCTGAGCCAAACCTTTGAACCATCTTATTTTGATGTGAAATCCAGGAGGGAAACAGAGACCGAGCCCGGAGGAGAGGAAAGGAGTGAAGGTTAGAAGGGGACGAAGAGAGGGGGGAGAGGATTGGACAAAGATTTTGCGAGCTAGCGTTTTGCAGCGAGTAATTCAGTCCTTGTTTTCTTAAAATATGATTTGTTACGGGTAAGCTAATTGTGAAATTGATATCTCAATGTGACAATTGTATACCTAATTTCATTCACTAGTTAGAAACTCACTCTAAAAATTCATAAATTGCTTAATAGTTGACGCGAAGAGTAATGGATATGCTAGATTTAAGATTTTGAGGTGTATTGATCATGCTTGCATTAGATTGAAAAATCACTTGAATTAGGCTAGGAGAACGAAATGGTGGAACGTAGGTCGAGATTTGGATTTTAGTACCTTAACTGTACTGATTTTGATTTTCGTAACTTACTATTTTGGATGAATTTGCTGAATTTTTTTTGTTGTAGTTTACTAATATTATTTGCCATTTTTCTCCATGAATTTTTGTTGCGTAGAATATGAGGACAAAAGTTTGGTAATAAAATTTTGAGCTCAATTGGCTAAATATATAAAGAGGAGTGATCTTTTGCTCTAAATTTAGAATCTGGGCCAAGAATGTGAATAATATTCCGGGAGGGGGTGGCATTAAAGTGGGCTGGAAGTCAAGGAATGCGCGTAGGAGGGCTGGGAAGACATTGTTAGCCATTCATGAGTTCCTATTGTTGCTAAGCATATAAGTGTGTTCTGGGGAACGGTTGGATTGAGGGAGAAGATTGGGACTTGGGATGGGGAGGGGTGGTACAGAGTATAGCTTTTGGGCATCACTTTGTTTTCTGTTGTTTTAATTTGCTAAAAATTATTGGAGAACTTGGATTTGTAGATTTTCATTGTCAACAAACGTCTTTTGCTCAATTTAAACAAATTGGAATGCTTGATTTGAAGAGACGGAAACTATGAAAATCAAAATTGTGGGAATACTCATTATATATCTTAGTTATCTTTTGCGCTATGGGTTTTCCACACGTTTACCTCCAAAGTAGGGTGAAAAATGTGTAACAAATGTTGAAGTCTATTTATAAGGTTATATAAAAATGTGAGAAGTTTTTATACAAAAGAAAGGGTCTTGAAAATTTTCATTAGTTTTACATGAATTTACTTTCTCCACTCCTACGCAAAATTTATTTGGTGGTGTTTTGTTCAGCTAAATTTAAACCAAACAAAATTTTCATTTCAAATAATACATTGAATTTACATATTTAAGCTCATTGGGGATTAGATTTTACTTCTATAATTATATCATGTGATTTACGTTCTATTCCCATGATTTTGGTGGGTTGTGCTAAACAAAGTGCATTGTTTTGGTCTGTATTTACGCAGATTTGTGGTTGATGCAATTAGACGAATTGTTGGAACCTGGCCAGGTTTCTATTTGTCATCACTTGGAGTGCTAGTTTTTGACACCATCTCTGTATACGATTAGCTGAACAATTTGGTTTTCTTCATATTACAGAGATCACAGAACTTTACATTGTCATCATAAAGTTGTGGCAACAATATGTTTTCAGGTGTCAAGTTCATCTCCCGTGACGAAATCAACACAGTAAATCATAACAGCCCTTTTATTATTATAATAATTGTTGTTCCCCCTCCCTCTTTTCTGGGGGAGGGGTGGGATAGTGTAAAATATGTCATGTTTTAAATTGATTAATTTCTCCATTGTCTCAGCCAATTAGTGGAGACTTGGATGATTCCAGGAAAGAGGGTAGAAAATCAAAAAACAAGCGGGAGCAGAAGAGCAGGAGGAAGAAAAAGGTGCAGTGTAGTAGTAGTTCAGATGATGAACACGAACAAATTAGGAAGAAGTCCAAAAAGAAGAAGTGGTACTCATCCGATGAGTATTCCTCTTCTGATGATGAGAGTGACAACAGTTTCGAAGAGGATGAGAAAATGCACAAAAGGCAGAAGAAGAAGAAAAATAAGAAGGGTAAATATCATGAGAGTTCTGGGGATGATGTTGTCAAGATGTCTAAAAAGAAATCAAAAAGAAGCAAAAGGGAGTACTCTTCAGAGGATTATTCTTCACATAGCTCTAAAGGTGAAGAGGATGATAATCGAGTAAGAAAAGAATATATTAAGGGGAAAGACAAAGTTCGGACAAAAGATGAAATGGATACAGCTGGTAGATAATTATAGCAACTTTCATTTGCTGATTATTTCAGCATACTGTCATTTCTATACAAGATTGTCTATAATGTGGCTTGATTCGTTATTTTGTCTCTCTTTTTGGGTATAAACATAGATGGCGCTGGAGTCTCTGTAAATGATGTTGATATTGTGAGAAGAGAAATGGGATTAGAGTGGATGCTTAGACCAGCTGAAAGAGCAAAGAAAAATGCGGAGCCCACTTCTGAGCAGCAGCCTCAGGAGCCTCCAATTGAAGAGGTAGGCTATAACACTTTCTATCTTGTTCCTTGCTATTGATTGGTTTGTTACTCAAGAGTATGACAGCATAGAATTGTAATTAGTCTATCTAATCATGGGATCTTTGTATAAGGTAGGTTTATTGTGTTCATTTATGTTGGTTGTAGGTGTAAATTGGTAGCCTTTGAAGCAAACATATGTTATGAAAGAAATTAATCATATAGATGCTTACATAGAATTGTTGACTGAAAAGTGTGGGCATGTTTTAAAGAATAGTGATTGCACCACCACCAACCACGAGTCCTAGCATGGTTTCATGGATCCTGCCAAAATGGTAGGTATAGGATGATTGAATTGAAAAACATATTTTACAATTGGAAACCTGTGATTTTTAACTATCCCGTTGTTCAGTCAAATGACAAACTTGATGACTCTGAAGTTGGATATCTTTTTGTGAGTCAATGCATGTTGTGTCATTGTCTACCCAAAATCAGTTTTGCAGCCTTACTGATGAATTTATTATTCTAGAATTGTGATTTATAGGGTACATAAAAATCTTGTCAGTAGGATTTTTAGGTTTCTACAATTTATGCCAAAATGAGTGACATGCAATGCAACTTATTGGATGATATAGGCATAGACCAGTTTAATCTGGGTTACTAAATCTATTCCTTCTCTCTATGAGTGGCGGACTATGATTGCCCTTTCGGCCACGATCAAATTATGCACTTAATTTACTCGACCTGTCACCATGAACAACAAGAACCACGACATAGATTGCCCCTGTGCACCATATGCAGAGATCTAGACATAGGCAGCTTTGCCCTTGCTAGGAGAGACACCAATTTATAGATATCCACAAAATGTTTTGTAGGAAATATTTTTCTAATTAAAAACCTTGTCTGGAAGAAAAGGGGTGGCCTGGGGGAGGGGTCAAGTGTGACCCATTATCACAACACATATGGAAGACGAATCCTATGTACTTCTAGTGATTGTGAAGCTTCAATATTTTCTTGTTGAAATTTAAATAGGGTAGGAATATACTGCCAAACACAATTGATCAAATTCTGTGACAATTAGCTCTCCAGCTTGCTGCCTAGCTCCACCGTCAGGTTTCAAGATGCCCAATTATTTGTTAATTTGTGTACAACATGCTTTTCCCTGCCAGCCACTTAGGGTGTGCTCTGTGTAGGCTCGAAATGCACGAGGGACTTCACTGGATTACTTTTCCTTGTAACAGAAAGCTAACCCCAAGGAACTTAATCCATATCTGAGGGACAATGGAAGTGGTTATCCTGAAGACGCTGATCAAACAAGGACTAAAGGCGACCGGCTTTTGTCATCTTCTGTGGTTGGTGATGGGGGAGCAAGCTGGAGACTGAAGGCTTTGAAGCGTGCACAAGAGCAAGCAGCTCGTGAAGGCCGAAATCTTGAAGAAGTATACTGTGGTTTCATATTCTTTGAATGACTAGTAATTATGATCTTAAGGATAATCTGATATTATAATTTCTTCATTAAATCCTTCAGGTTGTTCAAGAACGGTGGGGATCTCTAGGTCATCTGGCAGTTTCTGTGGCATCTGGTAATGCTGCTGCTCCTCGTGCTCATCTGCATGCTATTAAGTCCCGGAAGGTGGGGACACCTGAAGAAGTTGGATCAGATTTGAATAATCAATGTAAAGGGGATGCTGGAAAGGTGATTCTGATTTATTTTGCTGGTTATTGATCTATAAATCTGTATTACGTAGCTGAGGTCAAATTTATGTGTTTTTGTATTTGACGAACTCTTTCTGCAGCCTCTGATATTGGTTATTAAAAATTTTGATTCTCGAAACGGTTCTAGCATCAACTGTAGCCCTTATGGTCACGGGTATTATGCCTTGGGGGCAGTTGGTTTTATACAAACTTAACTGTAAAGCATGTTATGTGATATCCAAAGATTTCATTGAGGTCATGTTCCAAAATGTTTCATTTCCAGAGTCTCTCTCTCTGGACCAGCAGATCATTTCCTCCCGCCGGCTGCTATTAATCTCCATTCTATTTGGATTGTCCTTGATATCTGATTTGAGGATACTTATTTATGTATGTAAATAGGATTTTAGTAATTACACAATTTTTTGGTTTAAGTAATTATTTTCGCAACATTTTCTGTTAGTGTATTTTAGCTAATGGCACTTATCCATTTCCATGTTTTCCGTTGTACTAAGTTCTGTTTGGTCAAACCATCAAATCTATCGGGTTTTATTTGCTATTGCTAGCATTAGTCTATAGCTGAGGAAGTTTTGCGTGTATCACTGTTGCATGCAGGATTTAGTTATTATGATGTTTTCGGGTAAAAATCTTAATGCATTCAATTATATTAAGCTAAGAATTTTGTATAGCTGGTTTGCTGAATTTTCTTCTTTTAAGTAGTTAATGGTCTTCTATCCTTTTAGAATTAGTTTTTCCAATTTAGTATACATGGGTTTGTTAGCAGGTATATGAATAACCATCTTCAGAAAGAGATTTATGTTTTTTTTAGTGTTGATGCCCATTGGGAGGATGCACTTCAGGGATTTTCTATTGGTGCAATATTATTGTTGATTTTGATTCAGCAGTTTTAGCTGTGAAAGTATTGTAGAGCTCTCACACATTAATCTTGTATCTTGTTATGGTTACCTCCCCACAGTTTCCCACTTCAGATTCTGCAAACAAATTGAGTGCAAATAACATAAGCTCCTGATGTTTGTTAGTTGGTGTTGTATTCTCCAGGAAGTTGGACGTGAGTACCTGAAGGATGTTTCTATACGACATCCTAAAATGCAAGCTCCCAAAGTTCATGATTCATTGTCCTGGGGCAGAAGGAAGGGTCAATATATGCACAAAAAGGATGCTGAGCTTGTCTCGAGAGCTGTTTCTAGCATAAACAAATTTGCTAATGATGGGAACTTTATGAAGGACATCATTAGGCAGAATGATAAAGCTGAAGTTGGCTCTCCTGATGCTTCGAATTCGAAATCCAATGAAATATGTGAGCCACAATCTGATTCAGCTGTACAAAAATCCTTTGAGGAGAAGCAGCCGTTGAGTGCTAACCAACTTGCAGCAAAGGCTATGCAATTACGGCTTAAAGGCAAGCATGAAGAGGCTGAAAAACTTTTGGTGAGACATTGCTGGTGCTTTTTTGTCCTGACTATGGTAGTTTTCTGTTTGGTCCTGACTATATATCTTAAAATTTATTTAGGATGATGAGTGAGCTTGTAAATTTTGGACAGTGACAGATTAGGTGACTGTGCAATTACTCTGTTAGTCTTTTATGTGTTTGCATTTCTCTTGGTTAAATGGGGTTGTCAATAGGTCCTGGGAGATCTCATCTGACATATGATATCAGAAAAGCAGAAATCAACTACAGAGACTTATCCATTAGTATTTTTGTTTAGATGACTCTTCTGCTACAGAGAACTCTGCCTTTCTTGATGTTTTAATGTCTGCTTAAGTAGAGTAGGGCAGTCGGCTGTGTGATTCAGCGTGGTGGCAATGAATCTGTTCCGCTTAAATTTTCTGCAGTGATATATCCTTCTTTATGCATAGACTATGAAGCTAAAAATAAACAAGAACCAGGAATGATTACTTAGGATCTCTCTGTAAGATGTCAAGAATTACCCAGTGCTGAGTTCGGTTTTGCTTGCTAACAAGAAGTTTTTGTGTGATTGTTCTTTATCAGAAAGAAGCAGAAAACACCAAAGCAGATCACGATAAGGGGGACAGGTTAATGAAACTCAGAAACGATATCAGTGCAAGCAGGTATTGCATAGTGCCCTTACTAATCTTCTCTGAGGGTTGGTATAGACTGTGGCCTTTGAATGCCTTTGTGGTAATGGTGCTGGACTCATACTATGAGTTTTCTTAATGTTTTCTTAAACAAGGCCTCCTACGATTACCATTAGATTTTGTTTATCTGCTCTCTTGATATGGAGTACATATATACTCTGTAGATATGCTGCACAAGACATAACTATGCGGAAAAAGGGGAAAGAAGATGATAGTGATATCCATTTGGCTCAAAGTATAATGAAGAACAAACAATATAGTATGTCTACTCAGGCTGATGATGAATATGACTATGATGGGGCTCCAACCAAAAAGAGCAGGAGAAAAGGAGCAGAGCATAATAATAGTTCAGATACCAGGCAGCATTTGGCAAAACGCATCATAACCCAGCAGGAGCGCTGCATGTACTGTTTTGAGAACCCAAAGAGGCCTAAGCATCTTGTTGTAGCTATAGCCAATTTTGCCTACCTGATGCTACCGCAATATCAGCCTGTTGCTCCTGGTCATTGTTGCATTGTAACTTTGCAGGTAGTGTCTGTTTACCTTCTGTGTAGATCTTATTTCTGTGCTTTCAAATGTGCTTCAAGGAAACTCTCAAATTACATCGTTGATTCCTAGTTTGCCTTTCTGTGGAGAAAGACAGATAATAATAATCCTTATTTGTCGGGTGTAAAGGCTTAGAAGTATATCTTCTTCTTATGCAAGTATCTTCCTGTTCTAATTTCTCATGTATCCATTTCCACAGCATGAACAAGGCACACGAATGGTGGATGATAACGTTTGGGAAGAGATACGCAACTTCAAGAAATGCCTCATTATGATGTTTGCAAAGCAAGATAAAGAGGTCATCTTTTTGGAAACAGTCATGGGATTGTCCCAGCAACGTCGTCATTGCTTGGTTGAGTGCATTCCTTTGCCCCAGGAGATTGCCAAAGAAGCACCTCTTTATTTTAAAAAGGTTGGTATTATCAATTGTTTTCTTAAGATCTATAATCGTGGATGTGATGATCACTTCTTGTGCCCCTCTGAGTTGCTACCTGCTCCCCCTTGATCTTCATCCCCTTTTTAACCTGACCAAACAATCACATTTCTAGTGAACCAAAACCAGCAAAGCACTCCCCCACCCCCCACCCCCGCGGAAACGCAAAAAAAAAAAGAGGAAAAAACAGAAGTTGACCAGCAAGAGCATGAGATCCTCTCAACATGCTTGTGCACATGCAATTGGGCCCCTTACTATCAGCAGCTTCAGGTGAGACCCGAAAAACTATAGTGCTTGTGTGGGACTTGGCCAGGCAGCTCAGTGATGCTGCCATCTTACCATTTGATAAAGATTGTATACTAACGGTTCATTTTATTTGGTCAAATACTTGCTCCGCTGCTTATTATCTCAGTTAATTGGTGGGATTTTGTATACTAAACATGCCTCTGATACCTATTTAAAGTATTGCCATTTGATTCCTTGCCAACCTTGGTAGCATTTAGGACTCTTGTGTTAGTTCCAATTGCAATGTCAAAGAACTATTCTAATAATCCAAAGATTGTTAACTTTGACCTTGTAACTTTGGTTTTGGTCTAGACTGAATTTGCTGCTATTTAATCTGCCATTACTTGCTTCTCGAGCGATTTTATGATGGGTCATTTTCTTTCTCTTCCTCTTTGTTCTCCAGGCAATTGATGAGGCTGAAGATGAGTGGAGTCAGCACAATGCTAAGAAATTGATTGATACAAGTCAAAAGGGGCTGCGGTCTTCAATCCCCAAGAACTTCCCCTACTTCCATGTGGAGTTTGGCTTGAACAGGGGATTTGTACATGTGATTGATGATGAGACACAGTTCAAAGGCAGCCTCGGTCTTAATGTCATTAGGGGCATGCTACAAAATCAAGATGAGGATATGTACCGTCGTAGGAGGTATGAATCTATTGATGGCCAGAGGCAAGCAGTTGCATCCTTTGCCAAGGAATGGGAACCCTTTGATTGGACAAAACAGCTGGACTAGGTAATCAATCCTCGGTCTGATCTGTGTGCCCACCTTCTATGTAGCTGGAAAAATTTTCGGAAACTTTTTAAACTTTTAATTATAACGAGTAAAGCAAAATGGCTCACTAAATTGTCCTCGACCCCTTTTGCTTTGACAGTTGCCCCTATGTGAATCTAGCTGGCGTTTGAACATAGGTAGCCTCTTGACAATTAAGGAGTGAGTTTTCGTCTATCCGATCTCTATGCTTGTGGGGGATTGTATCTCCTTAGACCACACAAACGCGGGACACAATGGGTCTTGATGTTTGTCTGATCCCCCACACCGTCCATAGCCCAGCCTCATGGGAATTGTTTTTGTCTGGTTTAGTGGAATCTATCTTTCATCGCTTCTACAACTGTCCCTTGGATTGTATATATGTATACTGATTTTAACATGCTTCCATGCTAGGCATCCACTGCTGCCTATGGCAATGGTGCAGGTCCTATGAATAGTGATAAGCTCTGTTGTTTTCCAGATGAGAAATAGAACCTAACATTTTAATGTGTCAGCATTCATGCTTCAATCTTGTAGCTATTTCTGGATAGAAACCCCTGCATTTGGCTATTTCCTTGATTAAGTTGTCAATTAGTGAAAAAGGTCATGGGAGAATGTGTATTTTGAGGGTACTAAGTATCAAACTTGGTGGCTGACAAGCATATTGTTAATTCTGGTGGTATGAAATCTACATTAGTCTTCTATCCTGGCATACTAAAAAGAGGCAGTAGTATATTGATGTTTTAACAAACTGTTGTGAGAAGCTGGAGAGGGAGAGGGGAGAAAAAGAAGGGGGAGGGGGTGCATTTATGTGGTTAGAAACTTATGGCTTTTTCGGTCTGACGCTATGACCAATTCAGACACTTGCAAAACATCGTCACGTTATGACTGTGATGATAAGTTTGCGTTAGATTTTTTGTTCAACTAGATTGTATGTAACATTTACTTAGTGAGAGAATTTGTCAATTAGCTTGATAAAATTGTTTCAAGTTATCTAGAACTTGATCAAAAAATCTATTTTTCATATCTTACACCAATAAAATAAAATAAATTAAAATAAAAAATAAATTAAAATAAAACCCAAAGAGGAGGGAGAGAACTTAGCTAAAGGAAGCAAAGTACACTAGTAGTCAAGTAGTACTCATACTGATGGGGATCATACTGAATGCTGATGATGAAAGAGTTGTTTAGTATCAGTCTTAATTGTGTCTGTCGGATTCGGACGGTCCATCAGCTTCAGTTCCTCTGCAACAGGAGTTTGGGTTTATTTACTCTCACCTCTGAATTCTTCAGCTGTCTTGTATTCATTACTTTAGCCTTTATGTATCCTTGTATTCATTACGCATGCTTGACACCGCCCCCCTTGGGGAAAAAGGGGCGAAACTGATTTCTAAAATTTGCTCTTTGTCAGAAGATGTTAAAGCTTATGGACCAAGAGATGTCTGGTATTTTTGAGAGGTTAGGATTTGAATCTTGTCAATGGTTGTATATCCTTTGGAGGACAACCATCCAAATCAAATCCGTAAACCAAGTTGAGTCTCCAATCTGAGCCCTGAATTGCAAAGAAGCTGGTTCTGTTAGACCCTAAATTAAAAACCGTTTGAAATTATGTATGTGTTCCGCGAGAGTAGAACAAATGAACAAAGTTTGTAAAAAACAGGAGTCATGTTTTGTTCGTTTGTTTCTCTTTCCTTGCACCCCCTTGTCCTAGCTAGCTAGCAAGCTCTCCATCTTTCCTCCGGAGTTTAAGTCGTCATTTATTGTATCTACCTTCCCCCACATATGTCATTTAATGATTTTGGTACACGACTACTTCTATCCAGCTCTGTATCTCCCTTTTTTCTATTCTCAGGGCCCCCTTGTGAAAATTCAACTCTTTGCTTTGCCTTTGCGTCCACCAAATTAGCAAAAGAAATATAGTTTTAGGTTTTATACTAAAAAGAATGAAAGTTATGCATTATATCCCGTGAATCAACATCATAAACATGTGATCCACTTTTTTAACTGAGTTGTGCATTTTCATGTACAACTAGCACGCAATGAGCATTTATCCATCCATGTATTACCTTCGCAATCGGGATTAAAGAAAGCAAGCGTACATTTACTTTGGAGACCGCAATAACGACAATTTTCACTGTGACTTACCCTTAAGCAGGGTTTGGGGAGAACCCTGCCCTTTTTCGGAGGGAGAGTGGGTTGGTTTTTTTTTTTTTTAATCGTGATTTTGAAATGGACATTTTCTTGGGCTGTTTCTAGATAGTTTTTCGAAGTGATCACTTTGTCTTTTTGTCACATAATAACTGCACTCGAGCCAGCTCTATTATATATACATGGCAATAGTATTTGTATTAAATGTGCCCAAATAACCAACCCCTCCCCCCCAAAAAAAAAAATGGAGACGTGTGATGAACCACAAATTTTTTGAGCTAACATTATAGGCTGTTTCCTCGCAACTTTTGAAACGGCCAAAAATGGCCTTTATTGGCATTTTTGGGTATCAATAGAGGCGGTGATGTCCCTACACACTATTAAGGATGGATCCGTGGGTGTTACTTTCAATCTTTCTTCAATCCTCCCACTAAGCTGCTTCCCTAGCCATTAATTAGTCGGTAAAAGTTGGACGACCCCTTTATCTTTCTATAAATTATACCTCCCTTTCTTCTTCCCCTTCATTTAAATGATTTTCTCCCCCGCTGCCCTTTTTTTTGTCACCCCCCTTACCCCTCACAACTCCCCTCTCTTCTCCCTCACTCTCTCACTCTAAACCCAAATGGGGTTCTTCATCTTAGTACTTCTCTTCCCTTCTCTATACCTCCTCTTCCGCTTCCTAAGATGGGCTCATGTGGGCAGGCATCAAGACTGCTACATAATGGCCTACGAATGCTTCAAGCCTGGCGATGACCGCAAGGTCAGCACCCAATTCTCCGGCGAGATCATAGCCCGTAACAAAAACTTGGGCCTCAACGAGTATAAGTTCCTTCTCAAGGCCATTGTGAGCTCCGGCATCGGGGAAAATACTTATGCCCCAAGAAATGTTCTCATGGGCCGTGAAGAAAATCCAACGTTGGCGGATTCATTCTCCGAGATGGACGAGTTCTTCCAAGATAGCATCGGAAAACTCCTCTTTAAGTCCGGAGTCTCAGCCCAAGATATCGACATTTTAGTCGTTAATGTGTCGATGTTTGCATCCGTCCCATCCTTGGCCTCAAGGATAGTGAATCACTACAAAATGAGGGATGATATAAAGGTCTACAATCTTAGTGGGATGGGGTGCAGTGCCAGCTTGATTTCTATTAATGCAGTCCAAAATGTGCTCAAGTCCCAGAAAGACAAATATGCTTTGGTTGTCACATCCGAGTCACTGAGTCCCAATTGGTACTCGGGCAATGATCGGTCCATGATCCTATCCAACTGTCTTTTCAGGTCAGGTGGTTCTGCCATCCTGTTAACTAACAAGTGGGCCCTACGGAATCGTGCCATGTTGAAGCTTAAGTGCCTAGTACGGACCCACCACGGCGCGAATGATGACTCTTATGAGTGTTGTAAGCAGATGGAGGATTCCCAAGGAACGCTAGGGTTCCACCTCAGCAAGAGCCTCCCTAGGGCCGCTGCTAGGTCCTTGATCGATAATCTCAAGGAGTTAGCCCCCAGGGCCCTGCCGGTGATAGAATTGACCCGATTTATGGTCTCAGTAATGGTTCGAAAATTCATATCTGGGTCAAACAAGGCAAGCACCAATAAACCCACAATAAATTTCAAGACCGGGGTAGACCACTTCTGCCTCCACACAGGCGGGAAGGCGGTGATCGACGGCATAGGAGAGAACCTCAAGCTAAACGAGTACGACCTCGAGCCAGCGAGGATGACCCTGTATCGATTCGGGAACACATCCGCGAGTAGCTTGTGGTATGTCTTGGGGTACATGGAGGCCAAGAGGAGGTTGAAGAGGGGGAGAGGATTTTGATGGTGAGCTTTGGGGCAGGGTTCAAGTGCAATAGTTGTGTGTGGGAGGTGGTCAGAGACTTGGATGGGGGTGTCCATGCTTGGGATGACAGCATTGGGGAGTACCCACCCAAGACCTTAGCCAACCCCTACTTGGAGAAGTATGGTTGGATCCAAAATGAAGATCACACCACTTTCAAAATGCCAGAGGGTTACTAACCCTACCCTAGGGCTAAAGTTATATATTATACTAAAACCATAGATCCACAGGTACCTTCTACATAGGAAAATATTCTTTTTCTATTTTTTTTAATCAAATTGGATTTTACCATTGTAATTTCAGTTTAAATAATGTCAGTATAAGTCGTCAACTGCCTCATAAAGGCATCCAAGCAAAGCCAAAACCATATACTAAAATTTAAAGTATGAAGCTTAGGATGCCCATTAATTTGTCAATTTATGGTATTTTAATTGTATTTGGATTATATTTGTGAAGAAACAAAAATGTAGAAGTAAAGTTTCTCTGTTTTTCTGGTACTATGCCTTTTCCCTTTTTTTTTTTTTTCTACTGTCATTTAATAGTCCTCGGAAAAAAGCTTCATAATAACCATGCATATATATAATAAATGTCCGCTTTCAAAGTAGTTGCTTCTGAATTTCAAACTGTGGTAGGATCTATACGTCTACTATGGTCCAAAAATTAAAAGGCTCGGAGGATTTAATACTTAATTCTTTCGATCAGTACGAAATTGGACATGTTTATTTTAGCTGTTAAAAACTACAGTAGTGGTTAGTTGTAACGCGCTGTTATAAAGTACATGCTCATTGCATTCCACTAAGCTAATCAAGCCCTCCCCCCACCATCTTGTTAGGTGTACACTTTAGGTACTTGAGAATATGGAGGGCACCTTCTCGTTCTCCGAAGATTACATATACCAGTGTCTCTCAGTCATCGACCTTGGTGGTTGAATAGGGTGTTATGTGTATGAGAATTCTTTTAAAATATTTTCTTGTCTGCAACTGTATTTTTCAAAACAAAACAATATTTCAAACATCGTACTCGGTCTTTAACTACCCAACGTGTAAGAATAGCTCATTCTCAGTGTAAGCTGGCTGATGTTATGAGTAGGCATTGGGTGGGACAAGGACAATATATGAATCCTTATCTTGAAGGTTGCCTTGGTGGATCTCCATTTGGAGAGGGCCATCGAGCAGTACCTGTACGATATGGTATTTAAGGGAATATGTGCCTCAAAACCAAATAAATATCAAATCAAAGATATAAACATACATAGTTGACAAAAAACCACGTAATTTCCTGGGAGTGTTTTATTCAGAGTATAACATATTCTGTTATTAATGGAACACAACATATGCGGCCTTCAACACTTTATGAACAGTTAGGTTCTTATCCTTGCTTAGCTGGGTTTTTTGGGAGAAAGAGAGAGAGAGAGAGAGGAGTGCTCCCTTCGCGTCTCTGTGTACTAACAAAATTTGGACCTTTTTTCCGGTTAACTGAACTGAACTGGTTTTATGTCCAGCTAACGGTATGAAATTGATTTTTTTATAATATATTTTTTTGTGTTATAGCTATTGTGGGGGCGTGAATAGTTAGTCTGAGCTGATGATAACAATTTTGATATGCCGAGCAAAAAGGGCAGCACAACTTTTTCTTTTTGAAATCAAGGGAAGTACGTATAACATAATTATAATACAAAAGAGGAGTAAAAATCGAAGTTAGAATTTAATCTACCTAAAGTTTTAGTATTGATTCCCAAACTAAAACTTGAGTTTCCGTACTCTTTTTTTTTTTTTTTTTTATATCATGAAATTAGTTTCAGACTTTCTTCTTCATTCACATGGGTTTGGTTTTCTTTCATGCTTTCATGCGGGAAATCTGTGGTTTGCTTTTATTTCTTGGTGTTTTATTTCTCTATTTAGGACAGAAAATTGAAGAATTTTCTTTTGCTCCTTTTTTTCTTTGGTTTATGAGGGTAGTCCATTATTGACTTCGATGATTCCTTTTTTTAAAACATTAAATGCACAGCAACTTAGGCGACTTGGGGTAGCCACTCGAAAGTAATAGGCAAGCTTCAGCTGATAAGGGAGATCATCATATGGAGTATGTCAGAGGCGGCATTTGAGCCTTTGGTAATTGCTGAAAAACTGAGAGCGCTATCGGTTGCTATGAACCAGTCAACCGAAAACTTTCTATCCGAAGTCCGGTTTCGGTTCACATTTTTGTGAACTAAAAGGTCCGGTTAATCGAATCAAGATGGTCAGAACCGATTTGATCCATGCACACCGCTAAGTATGGGGAGCTCTAAGCAATAACACTAGAATCAACTCATATTGTTTTCCCTCTATCTCATTCTCAGGATTGCTGTATTTCTTGTTTTCATTTGACTTGCTGGTTCAATCTTCACGAAATTTATGCATTGTGACTGAAAGAGAGAAAATGAGAGAGTTATTGCTCGAGGAAGCAATGCTTTTCCTTGTAACATGGAGCACCCGCAAAATTAATTTTATATGAAGTAGGTGACCGTCAATCGGTTCTGGTTCATGGTTTCTGATAGTATGTCCCGGGGAAAAGCACATATGACAGCAACTGAATTTCACCGTCGTTTGTACATGGTGCCTACCAGGGCCGTAGTGAGTGTGAGCCGGCTTGGTCAAAGACTCGAGCTTGAGCTGAGTCCGAGCGGTTTCAAAGACATACCGAGTTAGGCTTAGGCCCAGCTCGGTTTGGCTCAATTAGTTCATTTTTATCCTATGTGCTTGTGTGGTGTTTGCAAAATTACCATTAGATCACCAATATCTTATTTCAACTCTTATTTCTTGAATTTAATGAGAAAATCTAAAATTTAGCTTCAATTGTGGCCTTGACTTGGAGAAGGTTTTAAGCAAGAAAAAAAAAAAAAAAGAATACAGAGCCGAGCTTAAACAATGCATTATGTATCAGAGCCCGAGCCGGAACTGAGCCACACTTTAGAGGCCTGGTGAGCTTCAAGCCAAGCTCAAGCCTGGCCATATTGTACTCAGCTCGACTCTTTTAAACCCCTAATCCCTGTCATTCCTAAGATAGCTATAGTTTCAGTTAGTTATGCTTATGTTGGAGGAATTTGACGAGGGGAGATGAAGCACTTTACCACTCAATCATCATAGATATAATGAATAAGGTCTTGACATAACGGATAAAATTGAAGCCTTTTATAGTTAGATGTTATGCTTAATTTCTTCCTTTTGTGTTTTATCGCTTCGGTCGTAAAAAATAAGACTCATCTCTAATATAATGTTTCACTATTTATTTATTACACAGTACGTCATATAGATTACAAATTATGAGAGAAAAAGTAAGGTAAACCATCACAAGAAAGTGCTTCCTTTTTAGCATTTGAATGATGAGGCAGCCAGTTTTGAATAGGCTAGTTTTGGGGCCAAAATGATGTCTTATTTTGTGGGGTAACTTCTTGTTGTTGAGCTAATATTTATGAGCTTGTCTTATATGTGAATAAGTCTACTGACATTATGAGATATGATATATAAATAAAATATGATCGAATTACACGCAACTTGGTCGGAAAAACAAGACTTCTATGAGACGACTATTATCGATTGCTTTTATTTTAATTGCAGAATTCAATACAATAATAAATGACCCATAAGAAGGAAATCAAACTTTTTGTAATTGTCTGTTGGGTTACTTTTACTGTAATGTTTGATTTTCCTTGTCTTATTGGCCAATTAATTATCGGGGAAAAAAAAAACAAGAAGGGAAAAAAGAAGATCGAGAAAAAGAACAAGTCACAGCAAGAAGAAGAAGGAGAAGAAGTCATAGTTGGGTGGGTATCGGTTTGTTAAAGTCGTGGAGTACTTTGATAAGATGGAGACTTGTGTAAGAGGAAACTCACGCTCATTTATGCACCACTACGATACCGTATTGAATTTGCATATAGTCAACTCTATACTACACCCACCTTATACTAAATTATCCTTAAAATTTAGGACTGAGCCAGTTCACTGCCTGTGTGTTTCCTGTATACCAATCAAGTCAAGTCGTTGGTAGACGAATGAGTATCACTTAAGGTTGCCAGTTAGATACATGGAGTGTTCAGTATCGGTTTGATCTTAAAATTATATATACAGATACTTATCTCGTATAAAGATACTTTTAAATTTGTTTTGTTTTAATCTATATCGATGTTAAGACTTTAAAGTCTATCGGTTACTCCAAATGAGTATTAAGTGACACCCAATCGGATCAATATCATATGTAAAAGATGTGTCATATGTGTAATTTTGTAAATATGAAAAATTATAGATAAAAAGATGATTTTAAGTTGATGTATGATTGTATGATTTTTAAATTGAGGCAAGACTTTTAAGAAGTATCCTGATGCATGATGCATATCATTAAATAACGATTAGAAATAATTAACCGATAATAAAAAGGTCATCCGATTCTATTTTAAATTAGATTAACTATAAGTTGTGTCGGATCGTGTTCGAGTCAATAATATTTGGGTGGAATTTATATCGGAATAGATTGTTCCTCCAATCTCCCAATTTTGCTCTCCGAATCAAGGAGAATGGACGGAATGTTTATCAATTTTTCCTCCCGTCATTTCAAGTAGGTCATAAAAGTAAGCAATCAAACAAAAATAAACATCACATGAATTGAAAAGTCAAACAAAAGAATGATAAAAATAGATTTTTAGGCGGAGTGGATTACTTGACCCCAATGATCTCGTGCTTCTTCCGCCAAACTTAGAGTCAACTGATTTTATCTTTAAGTTACTCACTCTAAGACACGAGACAGACGTAATTAGATCATACAATACGTCAAAATACGATACAAAAATAAATAAATAAACCAATGAGACTATCTCATTCAACCCTAGACCCACAACATTGAATGTAAATATACATGTAGAGACAGAAGAAGTTGTGCATGACTTCACAAGTTTGTGCGCTTGAGAAGAAAGACAAATGAATATGAGAAGGGAAGTCACAGTCATAATAATATATAGGATTTTGAGGCAAGCATATCACATGAGTTTGAATCCTATCCAGCCCATATCTTACTCCCTTTGTACCCTATAATTACATGGACTGCCCAACTACTTAAGCCATACCGACGACCAAATTAAATGACATTGCCCTCTTGCTTCAAAATTTGGTTAACCCCATCTCAATGTTTCATTATCAACATTAAGATTCCCCATGTGAAGTGGATTAGAGGATGTGTTAGGTTTGGGATGGGTTACTCTCCATGCTTGATTTACATAAGTATATTGCCCATAGACATCGGTTTTCCATCTAATCATTTAGATTTTCCCCGGCCTGATTTTAGGTTAAAGGAGAATTTTAAAAGACCAATTATAGTTTTCGAGTTTTTTTTTTTTTTACGTATTTTGTAGTTCGTTGTATCCGCAACCATCACTATATTTAGATATTCATAGGCACGCACACAAATAAGAACGTGATAAAGTCTCCTTCCCTCCATGTGTTTGACAAGATAACTCTAACAATCAATTTATAAGTAATAATTAATGGTCAATTTTTGGGTTTGTTAGCTCTGTTTATCTTAAACGACTGGTCATAATCTATCAATTTGACTTTCTTTCACATTAATTATACAAAAAGTAATCAGTCCTCTTTGGCCATCTTAAAATGATTGGTCATAATCTATCCATTTGGCTTTCGTTTTCTTCTTTAATGGAATCATAAACAAAAGATTTAGAACAGATTCGGATTTAAGTATGTTTTGTATAATATAGAGAATGAAATTTTATTAATGAGAAGGTATATCCATTTACAAAGATAATTTTTTAATAAAAATAAATTTAAAATATCAAAAAGGAGCTTTATTTCGACAAAATTAATTGTATATATGGTTCCGTCCGACTCGCTTATGTCACATCAATCGAGCAACAAACTGTGTTTTTCTACTCGAGGAGTTATAGTATAACTTCATAGAATAAATAATTCTAACCTGAAAAAAAAAATATCCCCCTTGATCGAACCATATGAGTTCAATTGAATCATTCTCATCAAATCGAGTGTAATTAATTGATAAAAATCTTATAAATATACTCCAATTCAATCATTATTCTTAATAAAATTTGCGCATACAAGCAAAAGAAATAACTCACTCACAGGCAAACAACTAAACATTCACGAGAAGGAGATAAACCCTACCTCTAAAAAACGGAGAGAAGTCATAACTCTTACAAGAAAGAGAGAAAATTATTTAAAAAAATCACAATACCTATAGATATTGATTCGATTGCATAAATTAATGTAAAAAAATGGGCTTATCATAGTTGTAATTAGGCCATTAATATCCCCAAAAACCTAGAAAAGAGAAGATTGTAATAAATGCAAAATTAAAATTTAGAGAGGAGGAAAAAGGAGAGAGGAGACTACTAAGCGGAAATATATTACACAAACCGATATATTGTATGAGATTCAAATACTTGAACTTGTGTATTTTAATTTTATTTTTTAACAAACTAAATTACACTATTGGTCCAAAATATTTAAAAGGGGCTTTGAATTAAAATAAATTATACTTTTAAGGGTATTGAATGTTTATATATCAAACAATGAAGTTGATTGATCGTGCACCATACTTTGAGAGTGATTTTTTCTAAACCACCACCTATTTAGGGCGTCAATTTGATTGTTTTATGACTTGTCAAACTAAGAAAAGAAGAATTACTGTGCTACACCCAACTAAATCAATTATTCTCAACTTGACACATTATAAAACAACCGAATTGTCGCCTCTTAAATAGGTTGTACTTTAGAAAAGAAAATCACCCCACGATACGATACATGATCAGCCAACTTTATAATTATATATATAAACGTCCAATTTATTTTAATTCAATAACCCAATTTAAAAGTTTTTCAAAAGTTAAATTTGGTAGAAGGTTTGAAGTATTTCCTATTGAAAGGATGGCTACGTAGATATAAAAATATCTACTCTCTTTTTAGATTGAGGATAAATTGAGGGATGATAATGAAACTAGAGAAAAATTAAGCTCACTTTATATTTGTTTGACAATATTAAAATGTTGGGAGAATAGTCGAATTCAATGCCTTCCATTTTACCTCAATTTTTATTCAACTCACAATTGGGGAAAGGGGAGGAAAAATTCTTTAATGAACTCACCCTCATTTTCTTTCACTTTCCTTGCTAATAAATCCAAACAAAGTGAAGGTGAAGAAAAATTAACCCCAAATCCCCCATTTCAAACCAAGTTAATTCATATGTTATATTTTTAATAATATATATTCCCTTTCCTAAAATCAAAATAAAATATGTGAAATTTTTTTTTCCTAAGAGATAGATACAAGAGGAAGGAAAAAATACGTAAATATGACTCTCGTCTCGCAAAGCCGTATATATTTGAATTTCTCTAGATTCTATTATTTATTTTTTAACAATGGTAAAGGTAAATAAGGTTAAATTGTATATTTTCACAAGAGCATGTCCAATCACGTCATCGAGAGTGAAGAATCCCAAAAGGCGGGTGAATCAAATATTTGACATACTTTAGATAACCAATCAGCTGTCATATTAAACTTTCCGAAAATATATTGCACCAGAAGAAATTATGTATGTGAGTACTTGGAAGGGCTATAATGTTGTTGCCTTCTACAACGAGACATCTGAAAAAACACTTTGTTAGCATTGGTTGTTCTTGGATTTGTTAGATGAGGGAGGCCCAAAGTGGAATTAGCCCATTGGGCTACTATTTAGTCTTTTTATAAAATTTTAAAAAAATTTAGCCTTTTTGTTTAGGAGGGTAATTAAGTCAACCCTAAAACCGACTCTGAGCCGAAAATAATGACGGTCTCTCTCTCTCTCTCTTCAATTAAAATCCTAAAACCCCTGTCTCCATTATTTCTGGCTGCGGCTCCTCAAACCCTAGCTCCGCCACATCCACCGCCTTCCGCCGACGCCAAGTTCATCTCTCTACCCTCTATATCCCTTCCGTGTGCGCCGATTAGCTTCTGGTACTTGTTCTCCCTTCTCTCTCTTCAGATTTTGCGAAAAGTTGAATGTAGTGATGATTGTTTTTTTTATGATTGTACGTGATTCATTTTGGTGTCCATTTGATATCTTGTTGAGTGATTGCTTGTGGATTGAATTAAGAAATTTGATCTTTCCAACGTCAAATGAGCTTGTTGATATTTTTTGTGTGCTAATATTCCTCAATCTTTTGTTTACTAAAGTTAGTCTCTGTTCATATAAAAGTATTAAACAGTGCGATTTTTTTCCTGCTTGCATATATGTTGATGGTTATTTTTTCCTGTTATATTATGGAATTGGAAATGGAGGGGAAAATCTAGTAAAGTGATTTGGCCTGAGAGACTGATTGATGTGAATGTTTGTTAGTTTTTGGAAAATGGGTGTGTTTTGAGCTTGATGCTCTTTTATTATGAAATATGAATTCAAGGTCAGCCCAAATGTCCATGGAGCTTTGGATTCGTTAAATTTAGCATGGCACCCTATAGCTTTTGATCAAAATTTACATTTTTACCCAAAGAATCATGTTCTGCTTCATTTGACTGAAGTTGAAATAGCATAAAACATAGTGCGAACCAGAATTAGGAAGGGAATGGACAATATTCTTACTGTTGTTAGGATTTTCTTATTGTAGTTTAAAATAGCATACAGCCTTTTGTTGTCCTCATTCCAAGATTTTATCTTTAATTACATGCCACATAGGGATGGCAAAGTAATGGCTTAGGGGTGATTATTTTGTGTGCATAGTTCATGTTTTGATAATTTTCTGTGTACTGGTTGCTTACCTCCAGGTTTCTTATCAGCAATGGCCCAAGAAGCCGGTATGTTTGTTGTACATCAGACCATAGGCAGTGTTCTCTGCTGCAAATGTGGTATTCCTATGCAGCCAAATGCCGCCAATATGTGCGTTAAGTGTTTGCGGTCAGAAGTCGACATCACTGAAGGCTTGCTAAAGCATGTAACTGTGTTGTTTTGTGATGAATGTAAGACTTACTTGCAGCCTCCCAAGACTCGGATTAAAGCCGAACTTGAATCGAAGGAACTCCTAACATTCTGTTTGAAGAGGCTGAACTTGGATAAAGCTAAAGTCACCTTGGTGCATGCTGAGTTTGAGTGGACTGAGCCACACTCTAAGAGGATCAGAGTTAAACTAAGGATTCAGAAAGAAGTTCTTCACGGGGCGGTGTTAGAGCAAGCTTATATCGTTGAGTATGTGGTGCACTATCAAATGTGTGATAATTGTTCTAGGCTTCAGGCAAATCCAGATCAGTGGGTGGCTGCAGTTCAACTTAGGCAGCATGTCTCTCACAGAAGGACCTTCTTTTATCTGGAGCAACTCATTCTTAAGCATGATGCAGCAGCCCAAGCAATCAGAATTAAGCAGTTGGACCATGGCATTGATTTCTTCTTTTCCAACAGAAGTCATGGTGTGAAGTTTTTGGAGTTTGTGGGTAAAGTTGTACCTGTCAGGAGTCGAAATGATAAAGAACTTGTTTCTCAAGATACAAAGAGCAATACCTACAACTACAAGCACACTTTCTCTGTTGAGATTTGCCCCATCTGCAGAGAGGACCTAATCTGCCTCCCTCCAAAAGTGGCCATCGGTTTGGGGAATTTGGGTCCCCTTGTGATCTGCACAAAAGTAAGCAATAACATAATGTTGATGGATCCAAACACACTGAGGTATTGTTTCTTGGATGCTGATCAATATTGGAGGTTCCCTTTCCAGTGCCTGCTTTCTAGCAGACGGCTTGTGGAATACATTGTGCTAGATGTCGATAATGTGTCTGCTGAAGTTAATGTCGCTGGATCAAGATACGCTTTGGCTGATGTCCAAGTGGCTCGTGTATCTGATTTTGGAAGGAATGATACAATGTTCTATATCAGGACGCACTTAGGCCATCTTCTAAGTCCTGGCGATTATGCCCTTGGATATGATCTATATGGTGCTAATCTAAATGACTCTGAATTGGACAAATACAGAGGCCTTGTTCTCCCTGAAGCAATCTTGATTAAAAAGAGTTATGAAGAGAAGCGTCAGAGAAAACGTGGTAAGCCCCGTGCTTGGAAGCTCAAGTCTCTTAACATGGAGGTCGATGACGCTGCCAGAGGAAGAGTTGACGAAGACAAGAGGGACAATGAGTATGAAGAGTTCTTGAGAGACTTGGAAGAGAACCCTGAATTGCGGTTCAATGTATCCTTGTACCGCAACAAGGAATATCAACCATCGGAATCAGCATCCATGACTGACGGTGAAGAGTTGCCTTCTGTGCCTTTGGATGAATTGCTTGCTGATCTTGATCTAAGCGATGATGATGATAATGAAGCTGGGGGTAGCAACATGAGAGAATGATGTGTTCTCGCCATACTTGATAAGTTTGGTCGGCTGCACCTTGCCTGTTGAGAGGTTTTATTTTCCAGTACATTTTTTGGGGAGGTTGAAAATCATAGCAGATTGAGGTGGTTTATTTTGAAGTACGTTATTTTAGCTGTCACTTGTTCAATCGTCGATTCCTGCAAGATTTTGTTCTCTGAAGTGTAGATCATACTGAATGTGAGGCTCTTTCATAGTGTTCTCAGCAGTGTTTATTGTGTCCGCCTACAATACGAGGGTTAAACAGAGCAAGTGAGCTTTCCGGAGGGGGCCATAGAGCAGTCAATATAGGCTAATTTTTGCACAAACGATAATATAAAAGGAATCTAAAATCAAACATTTAATAATAACTCGTAGATAAATAACTAGTTGAAATGGTGACATTCATGAGATTATATATACACTCAATTGAACTCTTCATATGACTTTTCAGTTTTTACTATGAGGACTGCCTTGTTCAAAAAAAAAAACCAACATTTTAAATTGAGAGGGATTAAACCACGGCCCAAAAATGCAATTTTTTTTACTGTATGTTAACCAAATTGTCATATATAATAATTTATTTTAAATTTTAAATTACTCTTATTTTCATAACCCCTTAAAAGATATAAAGTTCTTCTAAATTACATAATGTTGATCTACGATGCTACAAATTCTTATTTTCAGTCGAGAGTATGTGCGGGAAGCGGTACTGCCAGGTGTATTGGACGTTCCGGACATCTGACGTTTCTTGCAGTTTACGTTGCTTGCACTAGAAACTGCAAGGGAGCAGGAGAGTCTGGCATGAGTGTAGACGACTGCGGCGGTGAACGAGGGACTTCAGTTTCTCTCGGCATTGGCGGTCATGGAGAATAGTGGCATCTCGGGGGTGGGTTCTCTTCCTTACAAGCTTATGCTCTCTTGCCCATCTGGCCTTTCTCCTTCTCAGGTTCTCTCTCTCTTTCTCTCTCTCTCTCTTCCCTTATCACTCTCGTCAAGTTTCGCTTCATTTCTCAGCTTACAAGCTTAAGGGAATTAGCTTTCTGGTGTTGTTTTTAGTTGTTGACGGTTCTCGTCATTTGAATTGAAGGTATTTGTTGATTTTGATAAAAAGTACGATAGGATCCCGCACCCAGATGTCAATTTAGAGAATTCTATTGCTGAGGTACCATTATTCTTCTTTTGATCTGATGAATCAACGTGATATTTCTGTTACAAAAGTTAGTGGATTCATAGAGCCTGGATATCCCTATGTCCCTTTTGGCCACTGAGAGATTAGCTGGTCATTGGGCTAGATTTCACGTTGTTATGAATCTCGAATGAGCTAGATTTTTAGGTTTCTTTCTTTTGGGTTTGAGATTCTAAGTTTATTTTTTAAGTGAAATATTTGCCCTGCTGAATCATTTCATGTTACTGGGATGACTTGGTTTTTGTGGATACTTATTGCCATTTCTAAATACTTCTCTTTTACAACTAATCAGCTTCTAGTTCTATGATCATCGTTTCTTTTTCGGTAGATTTGGAATCGAAAGGCTCATCAAAACCCATCGCTGTACAATGGAAAGAAGTTCAGGGTACGTCTTTTCACTCAGCAAAGTGCTGATGTTAGCCCCCTCCCCCGCGCGAAACTGTGGTCTGGTATGCTGAGTTTGATTGTGACTTAAAGAATCTTGCAGTATGGTGGCCATGCTTTATTTTCTGGGCCAGACGACCAAGAATTAGACTGTCATGTATTCTTGCACCTCGGTTTGACAGACTATGGGTAATGTGTCTGCACTTTTGCTTCCAAGAAGGATGTGTTCTTTTGAGCATTGGATGTGCATTTATATGATAAATTTTTCTCAGTAAATGACAAAATTGGCATAGAGATTTTGGTGATATCGTTCCATTGTTTATGCTCTCTTTTTGCCGATTTCTTGCATGATGCATCGATGGGTGAACTCCTCAAACTTAGAAGGCAAAGCATTGTATCACTGGCTTATTGCCAAATTTGATTGCATTTTAGATTAAAGCATAAGATTATTATGTAGCTGCAGCATTTTGTTCCAAAGAGAGATTTGTCCAACAATCTGGAGTCCTGACCCAGGCAATAGCATGTGGAGTCGTTTTTTTTTTTTTTAAATGTTTCAAGTTAGAACTTAGAGTATTCAGTCTCATCTTGGGTACCTTAATACTATTGCTCCCCTGTCATCACAATTTTTGGAACTTCTCGCCAACAGAGGATGCAAGCCCCTAATGAAGCTGCTGATAGTCAGAACTGTCATTTGAAGTGAAGTGGTACACGAAAAATGCTGAACAGCTGTGTTTAGGGCTGTATGCTGGAAACCTTAAATTTAAGCTCTCCAAGGCAATGTCCTACCTTTTAATGTACAATAACTGCATTAGAAATTCCAATCATAGGGGATTGAAACTGGAGCTTCTTTTTTTTTTTTTTTTGCCTTTTCCTTTCTTCTTTAGATTTTCTTTGAGTGTGGTCTCTTCTGGTGCCAGTTGCTACCTCCTTGGAAGAGAATTATTAACAACTGCTGGCACTATGGTATTTGTATTTGCACTATGTAGCTGGATTTCCATTATGTGCAATGAGAGCGCACTGATAATTGGTTATATACATTAAGAAAGCCTGTTTCTTTGCTGGTGCAAAAACGAAGGGGAGAGACATGCCGGATGATGCTCTGTTGATTAGGTGATGGGAAGGGGAATAATTTGTGGCTTAAAAAAATCAGATGTATGCAGTTTGGGGTTATGGGATGAACCTCCAATGTAGTCATCCTCTGGCAATCATTGCGAGAACAAGCAATAATACAGTGCCCAGGAACCGGAAGCAGAATGAATGGTGTATGACTTGGTATTGTAGAAGAGAGAAAGAGGACATTACATGTTGTATAAGTCCTTTCTCATGGGTCACCCTAGTGGTGTGCTGGCTGCTGGTCCACCTGTTGGTTGTTGTTTCTGCAGTATACTAGCTCCCGTCAAGTGCTTTATTGCATGTAATTATCAGGGCATATTTTCATCTGGTTTTCCTATTTTGACTTCTGATTTCGGATAAGTTTTCACCTTGTTGGTTGTAGAGACTCAAGGATGGGAGAGTGGGGCCTCCATTTCCACGTTTAGTCTTTGTCTTACGACTCTTACTATCATGTTCAGTATATTTTCTTACTTGAGTAAATGTTTCCTGCTGTCTCCGTATGCCAAGGCTTGGTGGAATTAGGTGCTTCAAAGTTATTGTATGACATGATTGACCTATCCTGTTCTTCAGCTTGTTTGTGCAACTATCTGATGAAATTATTCTTGAATCTTGAAAGATTGTTCTTTTGACTAATGAGCTCCATTGCTTATATGATTTAGGACTTTCATGGGAACAAACTTAAATCCATTGTGGGAAAAGTTTCTAGTTCAATCTGAAGGTAGATTCCCATGCTGTATGCTTGCTCTCTTGAAAGTAATTTCCAATCTAAACCTCTATATATTCAATCTTTACACTATCTAAGAGGTTTCCCTTAATCAATTAGCATGTACAGACCATCATGTACTACTGGGATTAATTAGTGTACGATTGTACACTAGTTAGCCCCGGAGTACACGACGGTTTGTGCTATTGTACACTAATCAATATACAATTATACACTAATTAGTATACTATTGTATACTAATTAGTCCCGGAAGTACATGACGGTTTGTACCATTGTACCCTAATCAATATACAATTATACACTAATCAGTATACAATTATACACTGATTAACCCGGGAGTACATTAGAATTTTCGTAAGAGAAAGGGCATTAGTCATTCAGCTTAATGGGCATTAGTCATTCAGTTTAAAGGGCATTAGTCATTTATGGTTGATATGGTTGGTGCTAGTTGTGTTGAAGATTAGACAAGTCATGCTTAAATCTCTTTTATTTGGGTTGCTGTTAGTGAGAACTGCTCACTAGTCTCAACAAGCTCATAGTTGTAGTATTTGGTTTGAAAGTTATAATGTTTCTACTTTATAGAGTGCCATTTAACTGAGTTCCAAGTTTATATTTCGGTTAGCTATGTTTGAATTTTATGTCAAATTTCACAACTTCCCATATCCAGAACTGTCCTACTTGGAATGTATGCAACCAACATATGTAGTTCGGCTATTATTGCAGATGAAACTGCAAGGTGTCAACACACTGCAAACCCTCTTGGTAATGGAGCAGTTGTGGAGACATCTGACGGCAGGATTCTTTTGCTGAAACGAAGTAATAATGTGGGGAATTTCCAGGACACTTTGTTTTCCCTGGAGGCCATCCAGAGGTACATACAATAATACGGCATTGGTTTCTGAGCTTTAAATTTGTTTTGGTCATGAATGATGCACATGGTTGCTTTCATGGAGTTATAGTGCGGAACTCTGTCTTGGTCACAAAAGTGCTTATTGTGCTTGATCTATTGATTTTGTGGAGTGAAATTTTCAAATTTCCTACGAAATGACCTTGAAGCTACCACCACATTTTTCTTGAATACAAGTATAACATAGCCATTTGATCAAACAATATAATGTGGTATATAGGTTTGTTAATTTTCTTGTGGTCTAACCCTGCTGCCAAATTCCACATTCCTAGATAGTAAATATTGTCTGTTGTGTAACCATCGGTCTTGCTGTTTGTTGCTCATTGTTATTGCAGCCAGAAGAGGTCGGAATTGTTTCTCATGATTCTTCAGACCCTGAGCACTTAAATAGGCGGGTTGCTCAAGAGATGTTCGATAGTATTATTCGTGAGGTAGTGGAAGAAACCGGTGTTCCAGCTGAATCCCTTGTAAGTTGTCTGCTTTAAGGACTTGCATAATCTTGGCTTGCTGTCATACATATGTTTTATCTTTTGAGCAAACACCAGTTATTCAGTTCCTTCACCATTCATAAAGTTGTTTCCTGATAGCCATTTGCTTTTGAAGCATTGCAGAATTTCTGGGTTGTAGACAATGTTTACAAAATAGGGTATACTTCTGTCGTAAAGTTGAAATTGGAGCCCCATTTTTGTGCAGAAAAATCCAGTTTTTATCGGCATATCGAGACGGGAGTTAAATGTGCGACCAACTGCTTTCTTCTTCATGAAATGCACTCTTCAGTCAAATGAAATTCAAAATTTATATGCTTCTGCTCAAGATGGGTTTGAATCCACTCGGCTTTATGCACTGTCAAAGGTTAGTTCATGTTATTTACTGTGATCCTGACTTCTGCAAATGCATTCAACTTGTTGGCTACTTATATAGTTTTTCTTGTTCTCTCTGTTCTAACTTGGTGTGTCTGTTCCTCTAATTGTATACTTCTTTGGCATGGTTGATAATTCAAGACATAGCATAGCATTAAAATGTGTATGGTTTGTCTTACTTGTATATTGAGAGGGAGAGACAGCCTATGTTGCTGGCCTGTTGGTGAACTGAAAAAGAACAAACTTTATCTGTTCAGTCTATATATATTGCTCTGTCTTGGACTGATGTGAGCTGCAGTTTGTTGCTACATGTGGTTATTGAATCATATTCTTAATGCCAGGATGAATTGGAGAACCTGACATCAAAGATGCCTGGCTGCCATCATGGTGGATATGCTCTCTACAAATTGATGGTTGAGGCAGAGAAAAGTAACTGACAGCTGTTTGCCCAAATCATCAGTTTCTCCAGACCCTCAGCTAACTCGGTCTTTGACATCAGAATGATCAGACACTTACGCAGAAAATCCGGAGACTCCAAGGTAAAACAGAAAACTCGACTATACCGCACAATTACTGCTTAGATACCCGGCCATTTAACAGTCACATAAGAACATTCAAACCGATGAACTGCCATTGTTACTGCACACTACATTCCGAACCTTTCTAGTTGCATATACGTCGTTCGTGAGAATAAATTACCAGATAATCCAGAAACCTCTCCAAGAAATTTGTTGGATTACGAGATCTTTGTTCTCATCTGTAACAATATTTGATCATGAAACGATTTTTTTGTGTAATATTCCATGCATATGCAGTTTTGATGAACACCCCCACCCCACCCTACCTCACTTCCTTCGGCTGTGAATATGATGATAGTTTAGTTGTCTCTGATAATTTGGAAATGGGGTTGGATTCCATCAATTTCAGTTTTGGACCTTGTGATTTTTCAAAGGGACGTTTGCTCGATCATGACCAAATCCATCCCCTCCTTCTTACCCTTTTTTAGTTTCTCTCTCCTCGTTATCATGTTAAGGTAAAAAAGTGATACTGATGAGGTGGGGTTGGATGGTTTTTGTGTGTCCCATTAAGTCTTGCAAGTCGTCGACTTTGGGACCAATTTGCCAAACGACTTTTTTCTTTTTTAATGCACAGAATAAATATCTCCATTATTTATGTGGATGGGACATTTTAGCTAACATTGGATACAGCTTTCTAACATTCCAGACGTTTGATTTTTGCTCATTGACTTTTTTTTTTTTTTGGTATTTTGTTTGAGTTAGTTATATATATATATATATATATATATATATATAAAACGTTTTTTATCTATGATCCTTTATTTTTTTAGAATTTCGCTACTAAAGGGGTAGAGTTCTCCTATTATGAATTTTTTCCATTGATAAGATAAGATTCGAACCCCAAAGCTTAAACATAAATTTTAATATTTTTGGTAAATTTTTAAAATTTTATTTGTTTAAATTTTTGTGATAAAGTACCAACTTCAATTTGAAATTGAAAGATAAGTTTTCATGAATTATTTTCTTTTTTGGGGGGAGGGTTTAAGTCTCCAAAAATTCAATAAGTTTACTAGTTGCCAATTAGTTGAATGGTTTAATTTGAAAGAGCTAATGAATGTCATAAAATTCATATCAAAATAAAAATGGCTTGTGTGTTTTGCAAATTAATCTGTAAGGGCCTAATCATTTTAGTGTTTATGATTAGCGGTTAGAAGTTAGCGGTTAATGGTGTTTATCATTGGTCATGATTAGTTGTCGGAATTTGTTAGCGATTACCGGTGTTAATAGTTGTTACTAGCGTTTATCATTGGTTATGATTAATGGATAGTGGTTGTCGGAATTCATTAGGGGTTATTTGTGTTGCTAACGATTACGGTTAACGGTTAACGAGTCACAAACGTTATCATAAACACTGAAACAAATAAATCTTAAATTGAAAAGTTAGTTGACCAAGTGCGTAATAGTTGTATGATTGGATTACATAGCTAATTCAAAGTCCAAAAGGCTAATTTGACCAAAATGTTGGCTGATATCCTAATATAATAGCTAATCACGTATCTCATAGTTAATCTCTTGTATCAGCTTTCTTAATCTGATCTACAACAAACTTTTGTATCGTTTCATTAGTAATTAAGAAATCATTATAAAAGGCTTAAAATATGTCCCAAGTGTTTGTTTTTCTCTGGATTATCCAATTTGTCAACTCAGTCCACTAATTAACACTAATACAGTACGGCTTAGCTTTAAGGTGGCTAATCTTACTTTGTTTGGAGGGGCCCTTGGCTTATGTATGTTATAATTTTATTTTTTTAACTGGTAAATGGGCCCACTCATTATATGGGCGGAACCAGGAAAAAAATTGTCGTACGAGCCGTTCGATATTATTTTTATATCTTTGATCTTTCTTTCTAGTTGGAGTTGGGCTACATACTCCGCTAGCGTAAATTTTTCTATTTATAACTAAAGTTAAGGCTTTTATTAACTTAAATTAACTTGCATTGATTTGATAGAGTGTTATTTAAAATTACATAACATTCTGTTTATTTTTTAAATCTTATTTAAGACAAAGGCATTACAAAAAGTTGCGATAAAAATGAGAAAAAATATACACACAATATCTCAACAAAATGAAAAAAGTAGGCCTCACGGAATAGCTTTAAAATGATCAGTGAGCGGATGGTTAATATATTCCATTTTTATCAAATATATTATTATATTTATTCTAATTTTATTATAAGAGTAAATAAAATAACCACGAAATAATCAAAATAATGATAAATAATAAAGAAATATAAACTATATTTTTTATATTATACATGTTGTATGACCTTTAATTAATCAAATTCATACTTTTTTCTAAAAAATTAAAAAAATATATATTACGTCAAGAAAATTTGTTTAGAAAAAGCTAGTAGACAACTAAGACTTTGCATTATTATTTGTTGACAATATTTAAGAAAAAATGTAGAACAAAAAATTAGCAAGAAATGAAAATGGTTAAATGAAGTGACTAGAAAGTCAAGCATCGTCTTTATTCAAGTGTTTCAAACTATTACGCTACTATTTGTTAGTTGATATTTCTTTAGGTCATTAGTATCTTGACATTAATTTTACGAGGGACCATGGACCCTTGGTCCCCCTAACTCCTCTGCTCAAGGGCGAGATAGGGGGACATGTCAAAGTCCAATAGGATCACAAATCTACCATGTTTTGAACGCTTATTTAAAAGCGAACGTAGGTGATGAGGATAAGCATGTAAAGTGTTATCAACAACGTAACGCCTCTTGGGCAACTTACGTGTGTTAGACATGCATGGCATGGGTTTTACCTAAACTTGATTTGATTATAATTAACAAACCATTAAACTACTAATAAGTTGCTGGTTCAATCAATTATAAGAGATTTTCTTTTCTTTTTTTTTTTTTCCAATTCTCGTTAGTCAGCAACTACTGCAAACCTTCTCTCTTCTCTCTCTCTCTCATTCGAAAGTGAAAAGGACTGCCATTACTGATAGTAACCCCTCCAACCAATGAATGCACGTGTAGTATATGTTTCTTTTTTATTTTATTTTATTTCTTTAATTAATCACTTTTTTCTTTTTTTCTTTTTTTTTTTTGTTTTGGTTTTGAGGGTATAATAAATCAACACTTGGTGATCACTTCCTGTGGTTCACAGAAAAAGAAAAAAAACGAGAGAAAAATATAATTTCAGTGTGAATGTAACTGAAAAGCAAGCAAAACGCGGAGGGAGGGAGAGAAGAGTTGATGTGGAAGTGGGATGATGAGTCATCATGGATGGGTCATTTTCAATTTTGTTTAGCGTGGGCCCAGTGGGCCCTCCTCGCTCCTTTGAGGGTTGTTGAGATGGATGTGAATATATATGTTTTGTTTCTTATACACTGTACTATATAGATCATTTGCATAACGTCTTATAAAATTATATGCTACTTAGATTATATGTTTCTCGTCATACGTCAATAAATATTTAGAGGAACGGAAAATAGAGAAAATTTTATGAGTCTAATTTTTCTCTCTTTTATAGAAATATACGCTCCCGAAGCATTTAAAATTTTGCAGATCATTTGAACTACGATGCTTATATTTTCTTCTTACTTTTTTTTGGGTAATTGGTGAGATGCCTTTAAAGAATAAAGATACACCCGATAGCCTGATAAAGTCATATGGAGAAGGAAAAAACACTCTAGTGGGAGTCAAATCCACCTTTTGAGTGAAAGGTGGGATTTCTCATGCTAACTCGTTCTTTAATTGTTGGTAAATTAGGCTTTAGGGTGTGTTTTTTAATAACTGTTAATTATAATTACTGGTAATAATGATAATTTTTTATTGACATTGATAATCAATGATAACAAATGTTATAGATCCTATACTAAAATAAGCATACTCTTGATGTAGAATAAAGTAATATAGTTTTTTAAGGCTTGTTTGTTCCGACGTTTATAATTAGTGGTTACTAGTTAGCAGTTAGAGGATAGTGGTTACAATTAACGATTAATAGTTACCAATAGCTACAATGAAAGATTGCCGGTGGGTATAATTAACAATAATTAGCTTTTAGCAACGATTACCATTAATTGTTAGTGTTGCAAACAATTACGATTAATGGTTACCAACGGTTTCTATTGGTGGTTGCTTGGTGTTTCTCAGCGGCTACACTTAGTGTTTATTAACTTTTACTAATGGTTTTAGTGCTTATAAACACTAGAACAAACAAGTCCTAGTGGCGAATAATAAATTTAGAAAGGAGATAAAATATTAAGTATCCCTTTTACCTTTTCCTAGAAAAAAAGTTATATAATTTGAATATAAAACAACGACAAGATAAAATATGAACTTGCGTATTTAAATCATCCACATTGTTAAATACCGTTGTGAATACGAAATCATCACGTTCTTTAAAAGTTTTTCATCTCTTTCCTTGCAAGATTTAGAGCATTTACGTAACCAAACGGTGTTTGATTCACATTTATATGGTGCATTTATTTTTTGAAGATTAATGCTCATAATTTTTTACTTTTGTGTAAGAAAACAATCATCAAGCTAAAGTCATGGCACCTCTCGCGCAATCAAAGGAATTATTTCAATGCCTATAAAATACAATGTCACGCACGAGTCACCCACTTTCATGCGTAATTAACAAAGTCATTAACATTATTAATTAAAATTTTATTTACATTTATTGCAATTATATACTCCTATGTAAACCAATTATGATGTGGATCAGATAAGGATTGCTTGTATTTTTATTAAATATTTATGATTTATACACTCAATTATGGTACATCATATCACATGACATTATTCACCAAATTATGCCGGAAAATTATTTTTGGTAAAAAAAAAAACAAACACAGAAATAAGAGGAAAAGAAATTTAATTAAAAAAAGATGTGAATTTATGTCTGATTGATGAATACCAAGGGATTTGATTCTGGCAATGAATTATTTTCGAAGTTTGAAAAACAAGATGCTGAAGGCCATGTTTGGTTGGTTTTTTAGTTGGGATTCCCAATTTCAAAAAAATAAAAAAGAAAAAAATCTGTGCTAATTAGATTAGCCCATGCGGGTATTTCAGAATTTGCCTGCTGCTATTTGATTAATTTAATGATATTGATTACCAATCACATTTCATGCTTAAGCACTTGTGAAAGCCTGACGCGTTTGAAAAGCGCGTGTTTATTTATAGCATGGGGTGGGCCCAAATGTTTATCTTTTGGCAAATTTTAAAAAACGATGTCGTGGATGGATGTTGCAAATTCAACAAAAGTTCTCATAGAGAGTATATATATATATAATTGTATACCAAACTTAATAAATCACAAACCGATCTAAAAATATGCAAGCAAGCTTGAGCTTCTTCCAAACTTGGGCCCTAGAAACCTTGACCTTATGCTAACACCCTCTAGGATAACCTTTTCATTTCAATCACAAGACACCACACCTAACTATGGTCCCATCTCACCCAATTTAATTCCACATCGAGAAATATAAGGGAAACATAACATGGTTTATAAAGTGGTATAGCAGGCCAACCTATTACAATAACAATTGCTTTCTATTTTCAAATTTAGGTGAGGAATAAAACGGATTGTAAAAAGTTATTTTTTGAGTTCAAATATCAACAACTTAGATTATTTGTTGATAGACCGACCAACTACTTGACCCTTTGAAAATTACATATGATATATGATTGAACCTATGTGAGAAAAATGGTGTCCTAAAACACATTATCATCAACCCAATGACAAAATTTACTTTTCTCCCACACTCTTAATTGCCATCACTACACACTTGAATAAAAGCATATGTGTCTAACTTTTTGAACGAAGCATAAAGTGGATATCAAATCCTTTTTTTTAATTATTGTTATAAGGAGTTATAAGGTTATAAATTGTAAAATTATAAGAAGTTGTAAAGAATTGTAAGAAAATTTAAGTTCAGTTGTAAAAGTTGTAAAAGTTGAAAAAAGTTATAAGAAATTATAAAGAGTTATAAGAATGTAAGTTAAAGTTAAAAAACAAAACTCAATTGCAAATCGAAATTCTTGTGGACTGTCGGTAAAACTACCACTCAAAATCGCCAAATGAAAAAGTTTCATCCATGGAAGAATATTGCATCCCGAATAATGTTCTAACCCTTATTTCTTTCACAAATACACACATCCAAAACATTATTACTTCTACTGTGTAAATATATAATAAATTGGTAAGTTATGCTCAGTATAAGCTCTCCTTTTGAAATCAATTACCAAATTATCCTATCAATACCAGTTAATTTCTTTGACACAAATAATTAATGAGATTATATTTTCATTAAAATAAGTGTTGCGAGTCAAACATTCAAATTACACGTCTAGTCTCTTGAGATAATTAGGGGGCCCAAGGATTAGATGGGCCATATTACCAACAATCCAAATAAAAACAAAATAAGAGGTGTACTGGTGTAGGGTGGGATAACTGCGTGTGGGGTTAGCGCGCGTGGTTCAAGCATTGCCGTTGGGCGCATTACCGACCACCAAAACGCCAGTGCTGGTTTTAGCCTTTAGCGCCAGCCCCATTATTCTCTCCCTCCCTCTCCCTCTCCCTCTCTCTCTCCACCTTCTCTCTCTCTCTCTCTCTCGATTTCTGATTGCAATCTAAAGCTTTACATAAAGGACCCGTCTTTATTGTTCAAATTGGGTTCATTATAGAGCTTCTGGCTCTTATGATTCAGATTTTATATCCAAAAGTTTGTTGCTTACATGTGCCATTCATTTTTCATTGTCTTCTTCCTTTTCTTCAATCCTCCATTCATCACATAAATACCAGCTAAAAAGCCGCATAACTCTCTCTCTCTCTCTCTCTCTCTAGAGTACCTAGAAGACAACCCCATTAAGAAAAGAGTTGGTGCTGATAATCTAAAAGTTTTAGGGGCTTCTTTTTATCAACTCGACCTAAATTAATGGGTTATTTGCCACCAAATTGAGGGAGGCAAAAGTCGTTGTTTCCTTAGTTTTCAGGTAACTCTCTTTCCCGCATCCCCTCCTTTATAATCTAATGGGTAATTCGATCTTTCTTCTTGTAACCCACCTAAGAATATATTAAACCCAGAAATCTATTACTGGGTTTGGTCACTCTTTATGATCTGTATATGGTAGTTGGAGACTCCCCCTCTTATGTCTGTCCGATTGGAGTCATACTGCGTGCAGCAACTAAAATCCACCAAAAGGCTGAATAATTTTTACTATTTTGTTCAGCAGGTGATTGATTGAAGCATGAGGGTTCAAGGGGAACTATGCCCATAAATGGAATTTGGGGCCCAAATCCTGAATTCATGTTTGATGATTTTGGGGTAGATTTTTGATAACTTTGTGAAAAGAATTGTTAATTTAGGAGGGTTGAGTGCAAATTTGATCGAAATGGAGATAGACAATGCATCCCAAGAGAGACCAGTAGAGCAGCTAAACGCGCTGGCCCAGAAGAAGATGACAAAGCAATTAACAGGAAAGAGGGACGATAACAAACTTCATGCCGCAGCAAGAGCTGGAAATTTGAGTGAAGTAATGGAAATTTTGAGCAGCACTGAAGGGGAACAATTGAAGGAATTGTTGATAAAACAAAACCAAGTAGGTGAAACAGCCCTCTATTCAGCTGCCGAGTATGGGCAAGTTGATGTAGTTAGGGAGATGATCAAGTTTTATGATCCAGTAACAGCTAGCATCAAAGCAAAAAATGGGTACGATGCATTTCACATCGCAGCCAAACAAGGGGATTTAGGTATGTCTTACATTTTCAAAGTTGTATTCAATTCTATTTTCTGTTGGAATTCGGAACACGATAATAGGTTTGTCAATGTTTTTCGAGTTTAAAGTTAATGTAAGATAGAGGGTTAAGGTTATGCAGCACATATGCGTTTCACACGCAGCTGTTCTGATGGGATTCAGAGGTGCTGGGGGAGGGGTGTGTGGAGTGGTTAGTAGGAGTTGTGAAGTGATATTGTTTTGTGATTTTTTGCAGAGACATTGAAAGTTTTGATGGAGGCTCACCCGGATCTCTCCATGACCTGTGATACATCCAACACCACGGCTTTGCAGACCGCTGCAACTCAAGGGCACATTGAGGTGGTGAAGCTGCTCTTGCAGTCTGGAAGTGGGTTGGCTGCCATTGCTCGAAGTAATGGTAAAACAGCCTTGCATACAGCTTCAAGAAATGGGCATTTGGCTGTAGTGAAGGCTCTCTTGGAGAAAGAGCCTGGGTTAACCACAAGAATGGATAAGAAGGGCCAAACTGCTCTTCACATGGCGGTGAAGGGTCAGAATCTTGAGTTGGTTGAGGAGTTAATTAAGGCAGATCCTTCTTCGGTTAATTTGGTTGATAGTAAGGGCAATACAGCATTGCATATTGCAGCAAGAAAGGGCAGGGGTCAGGTGGGTTCTTCATTCACTTTCCTCTGTGTTCTACTCAATTTTGCGAATCTCAACAGTTGGGATATTTTTGTGCTGATTTATAGGAGTGGGAATGGTAGCTGAAACTTAACATGGGCATAGTCACATACCTCTAGGTTTTAGGCTTGTCATCCAGAGAAGAGAATAGGTTTTAAAAATCTCTGTGCTCCTTTGCTCCTTCTGGATATGATGAAATCACCTAGCACCTGCTCTGCTAATACCACACATTCAAGTGGATTCATTGCTTTCTGAGGATAAAAATTTTGCAATATTTATCTGGAGATGCTGAAAAGAATACCTGTGTCTGTGGATCTAAGCCTAAATTGTGACTCGAGGTGCTTAATTGGTCTGTGTTCTCAATGTGCAGATAGTAAGAAGACTACTGGCAGAGAAGGGAACAGATACAACAGTAGTTAACAGGGCCAGTGAAACTGCCCTTGACACAGCCGAGAAAATGAACCATCCAGATATTGTGGCAATCCTACAAGAACACGGGGTCCAGAGTGCCAAAGTTGTCAAGCCACAAGCAACCAGCAGTGCCCGTGAGCTAAAGCAGACTGTAAGTGACATAAAACACGAGGTGCACTACCAGCTAGAAAACACCCGGAAAACTAGAAAGCATGTTCAGGGCATTGCAAAACGCCTGAACAAGATGCACGCTGAGGGTCTCAACAATGCAATCAACTCCACCACGGTGGTGGCAGTTCTTATAGCAACTGTTGCCTTTGCTGCCATTTTCACGGTCCCAGGCCAATATGTTGATAACCCAGATGCCGTTCCCCCAGGAAGTTCTCTCGGAGAAGCACATATAGCTCCACAAACTGCATTTATAGTCTTCTTTGTTTTTGATTCCATTGCCCTTTTCATATCTCTAGCTGTTGTGGTAGTTCAAACCTCAGTGGTGGTTGTAGAGAGCAAGGCGAAGAAGCAGATGATGGCAATCATAAACAAGCTCATGTGGTTGGCTTGTGTGCTCATCTCTGTGTCATTCTTGGCTCTGTCTTTTATTGTTGTAGGGAAGAACGGGAAATGGCTCGCAATTGGAGTGACCATCATAGGGGCAACGATTATGGTGACTACATTGGGTACTATGTGCTATTGGGTGATTCAACATAGAATTGAGGCTAAGAATTTGAGGAGTCTTAGAAAATCATCACCGGGGAGTAGATCACTCTCCTGGTCAAGATCTGCAATGTCAGAGACAGACATTTTAAACAATGAGAAGAAGATGTATGCCATATGAAAGTGCCTCGAGCTGTATGTAGTGGTTTTCTGCAAGGCATAACGGCTCCAGGTGCTCTTGCATCTTCAATGGTGCTCTGAAATGTATATCCTTGAAAAGTGATTATAGTTTTCCCCTAATGTAAATTCTGTTAAATTCTTCTGCATCAGATTTTAGTGCAGCCTGCAGGCTGTGTAATCTTTTGGGTATGTAACAACCACCATATAGCTTGGATGGGAGGTCGACAATTAGGTTGCAAAGAAATTGCAAGATTTAGGAAGAGAGGCAGAATGCATGACTCCCTTGCTCTTCCACTCTCTACATAGTCCATGTGCTCCAATATGTTTCAAACTTGAGAAAGGCCACTAGCTCAACAGAAATATGCTCACTCTAATTCAATTCAGCAAAAATAATTTCAACAGAAAAAATTCAACTAAGTTTAATTTAGCAAAAATAAGTTTACTTGAACGAGACAAAATAAATTCAGTTTAGTTCATATCAATTCAGTAAAAATAAGATCAAATACAACACTAGGAAGTATTTAGAATCCAACCCAATGAAATTTTACTACTTTCTTATCCCCTTGTTTGGGCTGCTAAGGTGAGCCTGGTCAGCTGATAGCCTAACCTAATATATTTCAAACATTTCCATCTCAAAAAAGAAAAAGAAAAGAAGGAGAATACACAATGGAGACTGTATATTGATTTTTGAGGGTAAAGTTACCTGGATTCGGGTTTATGAATTTAATTACATAGAGGAGAAGTTTTTTTCTTTTTTTAGAAAGGGTAAAGTTACCATGAGACCAGGTTTATGAGTAATAAGTGTAACTTACATCACTCATTTTGTTATTTCATATATTTTTTACTTGTTAAGTGAAGAGCTTTGAACATGAATATTGGTAAAAAACATATACTATTCTATTAGATAAGTTCAATAATTATACATAAAAGTAATATAACATTGGCTATAAATTTAAAGAAATAAACAAGTCCAATAAGTATATATACAATATCAGTTATTTTTACATGCATAAAAAGGATTTTTGAACAAAACAATACAAATTTTAGAGATATTGGACAAAGAAAATGTTTTTAAATAGCAACGAATATGAACTTTAAACCTATTTAACATCGATACAACACCATCGAGTTAAGGCACGTGACTCGGTAAAGTGATGACATGACAAATGAAGTCGTTGACGTCATAGTTGGAGATTTAACTTTGACCTTTTCTCGTTGAATAAAGGTTAACATACATGTCAATGGAAATCTTCACTTCAACCATCCATGCCATGTCATTACTTTATTGAGTCATAATTTATTTAACAAGGTGATCTTCTGTTAATATTTTATAGATTTAGAATTCATAATGATAAGTAAAAAAAATTGCATTATTTTTATGTAATATTATCAAAATTTGTATTATTTTTATATTAAAAATAAGTAAAAAAGGAGTTGACTACTTTTCTCGAAATTCGGAAGGATCCCTTAACCGGAAGCTGGAAAAAAAAACGATTGAGAGACAGATTACTAGTTGGAGAAAGACTTGTAATTGTAAGAAATAAGAATACAGGGATAGCCAAAGGGTTTTCCTGAATCTAAAACCCAGTTTCAGAGTTTCTGTATTTTCTCTCTCATCAATCGCAGCGGGAAAACACGACATGGATGAAGAATTGCTGGAATTGCAAAGACAATTCGAGTTCGCTCAGCAAGCTAAATCAAGCATCCGATTATCCGAGCGCAATGTCGTCGAATTGGTCCAGAAGCTCCACGAGCTTCAAATCATCGACTTTGATCTTCTCCATACAATCTCCGGCAAAGAATACATCACTCCGGTACTCTCTCTGTGCTCATCGTTTTACCGATTGATTCATATCTTTTAGGAATCTCCTGCGATATCAATTATCTGGCATTGTGTTATTGCGAGGTCAAGTGGTTAACTAAATCGATTTCTTCGCTTAATTCAAATTTTGCTATTTTTCTTTTAGGCTCAATTGGCAACATATGGATGGAGTTGTGATTGCAATCCTCTAATATTCTTTCTTTTTTTTTTCCCTTTATTGTTGTTGTTCTAATGGTTTGAGTTGTTTACTTTGGTTATGGTTGCCCAACAGGAACAATTAAGACATGAAATCGTAGCTGAGGTGAAGAGGCTAGGGCGTGTTTCGTTGATTGACCTTGCTGACTCTACTGGTGTTGATTTATATCATGTTGAGAGACAAGCTCAAGTTGTAGTGTCTAGTGATCCTGGGCTTATGTTAATCCAAGGGAAATAATTTCGAGCTCTTATTGGGATTCTGTGGCGGAAGAAATCAATGAAAGGCTTCAAGAGTGCAGTCAAATTGCTGTGGCTGAGCTCGCTGCCCAGCTACAAGTGGGTTCGGAATTGGTCTCTTCGATGTTGGAGTCACGGCTTGGAACTTTGGTATGGAGTGCCGTTTCATAAAGTAGTCTTGTCTTGTCCATGTCCATCATAGCTTAAGCTTTGGTGCAGTTTTCATTGTTGTATGCTTGTGTTGAATGTGCAGATACAAGGTAGACTTGAAGGTGGGCAATTGTACACCCCGGCATATGTTACACGTGTCCATGCAATGGTTCGTGGTGCTGCAAGGGGTATAACTGTCCCAATGAACTTGTCAGCATTGTGGAGCTCTTTGCAGCAGCTACTGCAGGCAATGGATGGGGCCACTGGTGTGGCTATGGATAATTCATTTTTCCAGTCATTGTTCAATAGCTTGGTGAAGGAGGCAGAAATTCTTGGCTCACTTCGTGCTGGAGTTCATTGGACACCAGCTGTAGGGATCCATTTTCCCATCGTATTGATTATTTCTGTTTGCCAGCTTTGTTTTGTAGATGGTTACATTAGGATTCATTCACTATCCTGTTGCTTGAATTGCTAGTGGTGCGATATGTTCCTGATTGAGGTGGTCTTCTTGTTTTGTTTTGTATCAGGTTTTGCGGCTGCTCAGAAGGGATTTGTTGATTCATTTCTTTCACAGGTATGAAGCTTAGTTAAGATTATGTTGCTTTACATTTGTACCCCCTCCTTATGACATCCATAAGAAGACTAGAAAATATATTAGAATTGTTGAGAACAATTTTGATCCAATGTTGGCACTTCGCTTTATAAAGTGCCCTGTTGAACATAGCCTGTGTCAAAACTTTTCAGTACATTCCCAGGACAAATACTTTTAAGAATTGTTTTTGAGTTATACCGGCAGATGCAGTGATGTTAGACTATGAAATGCCTGACATCTGAAGGGCATGTCATTGATAAACGTGAATCAGGCGAGATGTTTAGTAGTTAAACACTTAAGCTGTAGGAACTTTGATCATTACGTATGATGTCTGCATGCTGGGTAAGAAATTTATGGTAGATCCCAAGTCTTCACCCAACAGATGATGTCCGCCGCTGCTTGAATTCATGGCTAGTGATAGCATCTGAGAATCCATAAGTTGCGAATAAACAACTAAGTAATAAAAATATTTGAAGAATGACTGCAGTGTCATTTTTGGTAAGGTTTGATGTACAGTTCAATGCAGTGTTGGCAGTAGAGAATTATGGGCAATCCTCTGCTATTGATTACATCAAATTGCATTGCGTTGTGCTCTACCAATGCAATGTAAGTGCTATTACTGTCCATTGAGTGACAGATTCTCATCTTTGACTTTGTTCTTTGCTGCAGAATTCGTTTATAACCTATGACTCACTTCAGAAGTTAGGAATTCCTCAGCCTATGCAGTACCTACAGGTACCTTGCAGACCTACCATCTTAGCAAATTGTCACCTGCTAGCCTTTTTCATTTCTGTGGGATCTGACCATTTCCCCGCCTGGATACTCTCAATTTAGTCCAGATATCCCGACGGTATTCCTTTGGTTACCATGTTCATTCACTCCTCAATGATTGAGATGTTGGATGCAGCTGTAGAGGATGCTATTGAACGTAGTAGCTGGTAAGCAATTCCACTTTTTCTGTATCCTTATTTTGTGATTTCAGTTTCTTCCACTATTTGTCTGCTAAGAAAAGAAATTATGTAACCTCTGTGTGTGTGGGTATCTGTGTGCAAGAATTATGAATCTGAAAATCTGCAGGTATTTTGGTATATCCATTATTGAGATATTGTAATGATCCAGGTGTCCACAAGCTGTGATGTTGTCTTAGCAAACTCGGGAATCCTCTAATATTGATGTCATATCATGAACAAAGCATGCATAATAATTTGATTTCCCGTGATATGATGTTGAAAATGGTAATATAGAAAGGATAGCTGTTCTGTGGTTGCTTTCTATGATGATGATGACCTAGATGAATGAGAGTTTGGTGTCATTAGTAGACTCAAAACCTCCTGTTATTGCTGGTCTCTTTTGACTAAGTATTTGGTCTTTTGCAAATTTATTTATTTATTTAAAATGGTTTCTCAATGTTCTTTAAAAGTTGATAAACCATTTCCACCCCTCCTCCTATTTCTTCTTGGAGGATGGGATGAATATGAAAGAGGCGGGTCTACTTATATTGGGAGCGTACAGCGAGAAGGGACACCGGCCAGCCGTTTTGGGCTAGTAGACTTTGACTCAAAACCATTGTAGTTTTCTAGCAACTAGACATAAGTCCAGATTAGACTTCATTATTTTAGTTTGAATTGAATCTGCACGGATCCAAATCAAGACAGGTCCAGTCAGGCTAGCTCATATTTATGTTTGAGCCAAACTGGACGTTTATAATTTGAGCGGTACAAAAAGTATTCATTAGATTATGTTTTACATGTGTGTCCAGCCTGGATTAAAAAGTTGGAAATGTTTTAAGGATTATAAAAGTTATCCTGTTATACTGGCAAAAGGCCTCATCTCATATTGCCACAATAATTTTACATTACTGCCCAAAACTAGATGTTTTACCATCTCATCTTGAAGCAGTTACCAAATTTTATGTGCGAGGGTTGGAAGTCAGGAATATGCAAGTGGCTAAATTCGAAGTTTCTATTGGTATTTGGTGGGTGCTTAATAATTTGTCCTCATCAAAAGACCAATAGCTCTTTTGTTTTCTAGGATCCCCATTCTTTACAGAGGATAATGTTTCTTTTTGCTGTAATTAGGTTGGAGATGTTCGATGTGTCTGGGCTCTGTCATTGCCTAATCCGTTGCCAAGTTCAAATAGATCAGTGACATCGTTTAATCTGTATGCAGCCTGAAACTTCTAAGGGTCCCTCACTAGGATTTCTTTTGTAAAAGCTATTACCACATGTGACTGGGGGTAGGGGTGGGGTGGGGGCTTAGGACAGCTTTATTCTTTTCGTCATTGTTAACTGGAAGGTTTTGTAGTTTGAGTTAGTACTTAGTTAATATTATTTACTAATTGACTGTTACTTTAGCTGCTGTTCTCGGGCCTCAGTCTAGTTGCTTTTCCATTCTATTGTCGGAACTATGCATTTTATTGTTTTAACTTGCAGTATGTTACTTTGACCTCAATCCAGGGTGCAGTTCCCTTTTGTACATTGTACAGAGCTTATAATTGCATCACTTTAGTGTTCGTTTACTTGTTTGGTTTCTTTAATCCACCTTCTGACTAGTGAATGCTTGCAGGATTGATTCTCTCACAGTGCTACCCACATTATTTGGATCCCAAGATGCATCTAAGATTTTGTCCCTGTGCCCATCTGTTCAGTCAGCACTTAAGGTGATAGTTTGTGGTTATTCGGTATTTCTTGTTATGTATTTGTGAACCTATATTAATAATTTTTTGTTGTTGGCCTTCAGTCCAACAGAGCGCTTATTCTGGGAGAGTCATATGTCCTGAGTGATGGCTTTGTCAAGGTATGAGATATGAACCCCTGGAAAATTGATGTCTAAGTTTTTATTTGAGTTTTTAGATTACAGAGAAACTTTCATTTCTTGATTGTCTCATAATGTCACATACAACTTTTAGAGCATCATGATGGGTTACTGATAGAGGTCGCTGCTTGGAAATGCTTATGTCTTGTGTAGGATATATTCACTCGACTGGAGAAGGAGATGCAAACTTTTTCTGTTTCTGTGTCAGCCAAACTTGGTGATGAAAAGAATTTTACCAAGGAAAACAAAGGTGGAAATGACTCAGGTAGGTTATCTGAGTCGAATGATACCAGTATTGAGAGTGGAAGTAGGCCAAGCATGGAGAAAAGCTCCAGGAAGAAGAAAGGAAAATCTGGGAACACCAGGAATTCTGCAGCTGATGATCTGGATAATCAAGAGTCAATGCCCACAAAGTCTAAGAAAAACCAGAGAAAAGGCAAGGACACATCAGCATCACATGTTTCAGAGTCTAAAAAATCAAAGGAGGACAATGTTGCTGTTCCTTCAGAAGAGTGGATCGTTGGAAAGATTCTAAGCCTGGTCCCTGAGTTTGAAGAGCAAGGTTAGAAGTAAATTGCATGTCGCCTATATGTTTAAATTCTGTTATCATCATGTTATACACTTATACATATCTTTGCGGTAGGCATGGACGATCAAGAGACAATTCTTAAACCCTTGGCAAACCATTTGAGGCCTATGCTGCTCACTTCGTGGAATGAGAAAAGAAAGGCAATGCTAGCAGAAAACTCAGATAGAATGAAACGTGTGCTTGATAACTTGCAAAAGAAGCTTGATGAGGTTAGCTATGTTTTGTAAATTGCTGGAAAGAGTATAAAACGGAACAAAAAATCTGTTTCACTAAACGACAAAAGTATGCTGGTTCAGGAGGAATTTCTTCACTCTTATATTTTCTGTGTTTTCTGGTAGCTTGAACCAAGCAGCTGATTTTAGCATTATATTGTTTTATACTTCTATAGTAAGCCATTTGCATTCCCTTAGTTTTTTCAGCTAAACTCTGTTCTTGTTGCCCAGTCTTACTTGAACATGCAGCTATATGAAAAAGCATTAGACTTGTTTGAAGATGATCAAGCTACCTCTGTAAGTCCCATTAAATCCTTGTACATACATCTATATTAGTTATTAGTGGTAGATTGGCAGTGATGAGATTTTCCCATTGTTCTATTGTCACAGGTTGTATTGCATAGACATTTACTAAGGACTACGGGGGCTTCCATTGCTGACATGCTTTTATTTAACTTGGTAATGCTTCATTGCTGTTGTAGCTGTTATTTAGATTCTCTTGAGGTTTTTTGTAAGATTTACTATCTCATGGAGAGTTGGATGATACTCACTCACTTGATGAATTTTTGAAATTAGGATGTTTATAATAAATTGAAGAATGGAATTGCAGTGGAGGAATCTCAAAGTTCAGAGCCTGTTTCTCTTAGTCCTGGGGAAAGGAATTCTATTGTATGTGACATCTCACGGTTAATGTCATGGACATTGAAAGTTTCTTTTCATATAGATAAGGGTGAAGTATTTGACCAAGTTTATTGGTTTTCTTAGGCAAAGAGTTTGCATGGTTTGCTTTCAGTCAAGGCTGTTGCTTTGGCGGAATCTTTGGAAGGAAAGGTTGGTGCGTCTGATTTATTCATTAGATTTCTAGCATTTTACTAAACTTTTTAGTGCTATTCTTCGTGGTGGTGTTTCCCCTTCTTCTGGATTAAGAACTTCTTTATGATACGCTGTCTGGTGCTTTTAGTTCAATACTCGTTGAGTCCTTTTTCTGTCAGCATTTATGCTTTTCAATTTTAAATTTTATTTGTCTTTTCTTTCTTGCTTAATTTAATTTAAGAAGGGTGGAAATGGTTTGCTTGACATTGTCTGGCATTTACAGTAGGCTTTTGCATTTTTTTCCTTGGTTACTACAAGTTTTGAAAGCCTGCCTAAAACTTGTTCTGCTAGTTATTTCTCCAGTAAAAACTATAAAATTCTTTAGTATGCTTCTCTTAAAGATTATTTATTTCATCCTACCTGTAGAAATGCCATTTTACCCGTCCCAATTTTGATAAATCTCGATATTATTATTAGATTTCCTCCTAATGAGTATATTCAACACTTTTGCATCTGGCAGCGGGTGGACACATTTATGACAGCATTAGCAGCAGCAGCTGAGGAAAGGTAATAAAAAGGTACCACTTACCTAGTTCATGCTTGATCCTTTGGCTCATGTAATGACTAACATCCTATATGCAATGGTATGTCCACCCTCCCCCTCCCCCTCTTCCCAGTGGATTATTCTTGAAGAAGCTTGATAAGAAGTCGGAAAAGAATCTAGTACATTCATATCGTAAGGTATGTGTTTCTTGTTTCTTCCATTTTGTTATATTCTTTTTCTCTTCCTACTCAATGTTGCGACCTTCCTATTTTTATCTGGTTTCATCAGCTTTTTTTGGCTGGAAGACCTGATAAAAAAATTTTGGGTCGCCAAGGATTGATAAGAATGTGTCTGCTGAATATCATATTATTAAATCCTGTAAATCTGTATAATAATGTGGGATAGCTTGTTTGTGTATTGTTTTGTGCTGTAAGGAGATTCACTTTAATATGTCTTCGCTTAGTATCAATGCCCTGATTAGAAAGTGAGTTACAGAAGTTAGAGAATTAAAATTGGTGAGACTGTGGAATGCTTGACGCACTCATACTAAGATGTGAATCTACAACGGAGAAACTACCTTCTGTTTTCCTCTATGCAAATATTTCCAGGAACAACCTTCTGATTTTCATCTATGCAAATATTTCCAGGACGCTATTTGTTCATCTTCTGAGATTATCAGAATGCAAATCTATGTTCTTACCATTGGTGTCAAGTGTGAACTTTCTTCCAGCTGTCCAGCACATGTGCTGTTTGCTGATAATGCAAATGGTACAAGACTTAAAGGACCCGCATAATATTAGCAATGTGTTGTCTGAATGTGTGGAATTCAACTGGTATAATACCTGCACTAAGAGACCTGCCACAGGCTGAGAATATTACCAAAACTTGTAGCTTACATATTAGGAGACCTTTCAGCTAGGTTGTGAAGTCTAGCTTCAGACTCCTGAATGGGTGAATAGGTCACCCTATTGTTGAAACCATTGCAAGTGAGACTCTGCAACTTGTCACAGCAGGATGCCCACAATTACCTGGGCTGTCTATACAGAGGACATTGTATCTCAGCTATCTGTGGCCACCCTTTGTTGATTTGGAGGTTGTGCACCTCTTCAGGCTCCATGAAACCAAATTATATGCCATTCTGATCCCTTAAGTGACCTCGGAAAACCCTATAGCCTGCTGCTGCAGTTATCTGAATAAATCTTCAATTCATGGCACTAGCAAGTAGCAATCACTGAGGGCTGTTACTTAAAGTTATCAGGCTTATGAGGCACCTCAGCCACAGTACATTGGTCAGGCCGTCATGGTAATTAACACATGCCAAAATGACTAGGTTGAGGTCCCTCAATCATCCTAGAAAGAAGTTTCGATGGTATTTGACTCTGGCAAAGGTCATTGCTCGACCTCTTTGAGCATACAGCTAATATCACTGAGCTGAGGAGGCCTTAAGGCACTTCAGGAAAAAGTAGACGCATCACAGCCATGTGCCTCCTCTAAGTCGCTGATGCCAACAGTGTAGAAGGCATTGATATACCCTATGTCAACTTGTTCCAAAGTCTTTAGCTTATGTCATCCCATTTCCTGACCAGAAGTTTGAACCTGAAGGTGTAGGACTACTCTTGGAGCAACTCATAATTAACTCAGGTCAAGTCGCCTACTCTGCAGCATATGTCGATTGTATCAGTCATCAAGAAAGTGTAGGCAACCCAAGGCATTAAACACTTGTCATTTTTAGAGATTGCCATATTGTACATCTGTGATCATCCTGGAATATATGGTAATATGGATTATGCTTGATTAAAGCCTCACAAATTTGTGGGTGAACCAACATTGCCCATGTGTGCTGCAGAGTTTGGATCAAATATGCCCAGGGTTAAGAACAGCTACAGAAGAGATGAAGTGTATATCATGCATGCGAGTTAGATGCACATGTCTGCTGGAATAAATGGATTGTGCTTAAATAAAGCCTCGCAAATTTGTGGGTGAACCAGCATTGCCTAAGTGCTGCAGAATTGGGACCAAATATGCAAAGAGTAAGAATAGTGGTGGGGGCGGAGCCAGTTTTGATATTGAGGGGGTCATGAATTAGATTGAATGATTGGGGGGGCATAATATTGACAAGCAACTCATTTTACCCAGTTTATAACACTGCATAACCGAAAAATAACTTGTATGCCAAAGGTCGACTGGGGTCGTGGCCGCCATTGGTCCCCTCGAAGCTTTTCCCCTGAAGGCAGAAGAGACTAACTGCATATCATGCAGTAAAGTTAGTTTCATATGTGCACTGAAGCACGTGAATGATTTGTCTGTTCCTTTCTCTCATAGCGTACTGTGTCTTTGCCAAAAAAAAAAAAGTTCACTTGTTCGCTTTCAAACTGTGAAACCTGTGCAAGGTTTGGCTATACATAACTATCAATGAGGTATTTGCGTAATAGTTTTATTTCAATTGTGGGAACCAGGCAATCCTTGTTCCTCTGCTAGAATTCAGCGTTATTGAATCTTACTTATGCCAGACATCTTCCTTATTGTTTGATAATCAAGGAATGGGTTGATGATTGTTCAGGTACTTGTGTTTATATTCTGAGTCCTATTTGCGTTGCAATGTGTATTCAGGATCTTGCGTCTCAGGTATCGGCCGAAACCGATCCAGTTTTGCTGCTCCCAAAAATTGTCTCTTTGCTTTATCTCAAGGTCAGCTACCACGCCAGTTCATATCCTTATTCTCTATGTCCTTTATGGTGCTGGTGCTGATAAGGTGCCTGTTAATAGGTTCATAATAAAGCTCTTCAGGCTCCAGGAAGGGCCATGTCTATGGCTGTTTCTCAATTGAAGGTAATACGTTTATCTCATACCGGCATTATCCTACTATTTGAGATTCGGATTGCGAACTTTTACTGCAAAAATTAGCTGGTAAACATCAATTGAAAAATTTTCACTTTCCTGGTTCCAATGTGACCATACGTCTATTGCAAAACACGTTTTATTCATGCTTGAGGTGTTTTCACCTTCACTTTTGTGCTGTTCGTTTATCAAAAACACTTTTCATAAATTTTTTAAATTTGTTCCCAACTAATATTAAAGAAGCACCTTTTGTGTAAAACCACACTTCGTGACTGAGTTTTGTTCCTTAGAATGTGTGCTAGTCTTCTTAAATTGGCAGGATTATTCAATGCCTTTTTGTACCAAAGGAGTATATCTTGCCTTTTGTGTAGGACAAGTTAGATGAGACAGCATACAAGACCTTAATGGACTACCATTCAGCAACCGTGGCGCTTTTGGCATTGACATCTGCTGCAACTACTGATGTAAGCAAATTCCTCCGCCATTAACAACTATTTTCTCAAGTTTTGACTGCCATTAGATTCTGAATTCTCTGTGATCCCCTATCGTTGTAATCTTTTTGATAGTATAGGACTTCTGATTCTACCCCTTGACAGCATCTTTTTGGTAATGCACGGATCATACCATGATCTATTGGCCTGCATTCGTCATATTTACCTTGCAAAAAGAATTAGAATCTTAAGACATGGTGTGGTGAGGAAATGAAATCTACTGTTGGTTAGATTCCTTCTTTCAGAAAGCATTTTGTTGATCGTATTGTTCATATTTGTTGATTCAGTTGGTACCTTCGGCCTGTTTATCCATCCTATATAAGATGCAACTTTATTCACCCTGCTTTCCTTCTTCACCCAGGGAGATGACTGCACATCAGACAGAATTACAACTAAAAAGGAGCTTCTCGAGAGCCTAATGGCTTCACTGAAAAGTTTAGTTTTGGGAACTTCACAGCCTCAGGAAGCAAGCTGACCACTCCATGGTACTCATTCTCCTCACAATCGTACTCCTTCAAATCAGGCTTCGCAGAATTGAACAGAAGACACACTGCACTTGCATGTTGATTAAACAGTGGTGTGAGAATAGAACATGCAGCGGCAAAGATGGACAACTCTTTTTCTTTTTTTCTTTTTTTTTTTAATCTACTACTGGAGCTTTCATATACCTATATTTTAGGAAACTTTAGGTATATGAACTCCAATTGGAGGCTACACTGAATAGATACCCTTTTTCTGGGTAATGGACAATACTTACAGTCTCTGTTAATTAGAAACAAAATTCAGAATAAGATTTTGCCTTTTGGTGTTAGTATTCATACATCTTGGGGAATAACTATTTGTTATTTTTTTAGTGCACCTTTAAAATATTATATTCTATGTCCCAGTGTGACTATTATAACTTGACTTTTTGTGGTCAACAAAAGTTTATTTTGACTATTATTTTTTCATAAATTACATACGAAATTGTGTCATTAGAAAGTATTTTAGAAAATTTTGAAATAATATTTTTGGTTATAATTCGTCAAAATGCTAAATGAATTTGTTCACTTTATCTAATAATAATTTACTCATGTCGGACCGATTATAGAAGAGTAGTGAAATATTTTTATTTTTTTTTGAGTTTTAGAACTCTTTAAAATTTTTAGAAGAAGTAGTATGAAACTCGATCCAAAGTTTCCGAAGCAAATATGAAATTTGCCAATGAGGCTTCAAATTTGTAGATAAACTATAATATAAAACTTTTGGTTAAAAATTTTCTCAGTTGGTTTCCGGAAGTATAAGATGAACAGAATAGACTTGGTACAGGTCAAGAAAAGCGATAAAATTAATACTTATGTTGATAGGCCATCAAAATTAAACTGATATTATTGAATTTTTTTTTCTTTTTAGTATTAAGGAAGAAAGGTGAATTCGTAATATTTTGAGGGACCAGGACACTTAGATGGAGGAATAAGATTAATGCCGTGTTCCATTTATCTATAAATATATGTGATGTTGTAAGTTGTAAGTTGTAAGTTGTAAGACTGTATGAAGTTATAAGATAGTTAAAAAGTTAATTATAAAAAATCATAAGGAGTTGTATGGCCGAAAGGCATAAAGAGCTTTAATAAGATATAAAATAATTGTAAACTTAGTTATAAAAAGTTGTAAGGAGCTGTAAAGTTATAAATTAAAATTAAATAATTGAGGCCTAAATCACACAAGAAAATTTAAATTCTTTTTGTCCACAAAGGTCAATATGTGGATTACAGTGCTTTAGTGGCTTATATCAAGGGTGAGGTTGTTCCAAGTTATATACAAAACACACATAAATATAAACATAAACATAAACGAACATAATAGAGCGAAACGAATATAAAAAGCAGAAATGAAACATAAATGAACATAAACGAACATAAAAGAACATAAACGAACATAAATAAGTTGTTAAAAGAATGAATAAACATAAACGAACATAAAAGAACTTAACGAACATAAAAGAACATAAATGAACATAAACGAATATAAAAAAACATAAACGAACATAAAATAGCATAACAGAACATAAATGAGCATAAAAGAATATAAACGAACATAAACATAAATAGATTCCGTTTTTCATGTAATTTCGTGCACGTTCGATGTTACATGAAAAAATGTAATTTATTTATGTTTATGTTCGTTTATGTTCTTTTATATTTTTTTGTATTCTTTTATATTCGTTTATGTTCATTTATGTTTGTTCATTTCTTATTTTAACAACTCATTTATGTTCGTTTATGTTCTTTTATGTTCATTTATATTCGTTTATGTTCTTTTATGTTTGTTTATGTTCGTTTTTATTTATATTTATGTTTATGTGTGTTTCGTATGTAAGTTTGAACAGCCTGTTCAACCAAATTCAATAGTAAAAAATAAATAAATAAACGAGTTGGCATTAACCAGGGGTTCCTAGATCACTATACAAAGTGGATATAAGGAATGTCAATGAAGTAGATAGAGTCAAACTCAAATTTTTGATATAATTATTATATTAAAGAATATAAAGTATGATTAATGTTAAAGTATGCAAAAACAGCCAATGTTAATTATGATTAGAAATGATCAAGCCATTGGATCAATCAAAAGGAATCAAGTATAGGCATGACTGGTCGACACCCATATATTTTTTTGAAGCAACTAAAAAAATACAACCATATTTTACTCTTAAATACAACATAATTTCATGTATTCATGAGGTCCAGTGTGACCTCACCAACCTCTCTCATTATTTAATTTTTTAAAAAATATTGCTACATCGAATTACCAAAACATGCATAATAAAAAAAAATTATAATGAGATTAAATCCTATGTCCATAAATTAATATCTACTATTTGAGTAAATTTTTAGGTAGATAATAATTTTATATGTATCTTATTATCATAAATCAACTGACCAAATATAAGAATATCAAATTGTATATCGTATATATCATGTAAGAGGTCTTGGTAAGTAATCTGACTTTACTAATTTCACACCTTTTTTGCCTTTTTCTTTACATGTATTCTTGAATTATTAAACTATTCAAAAGAATATATATATGTAAGTAAGGAATTGTTTGTTTTAACATTTATAGTTGTTAATCGTTACAGCTAGTAATTATTAACCACTATTAGTAAGTGGTAACTGCTTGGTAACCACTAATCATAACCATTGTTAACCGCTAATTACTCGTAATCCTTAACCGCTAACAATTGGTAACTGATAGTTATAATCGCTCAAACAAACAAACTCTGAGCTAGATTAATTGAAGGCATATATTCCACAGTAGTTATACCTCGGCGTATACCCTCAATTATTATTATTAGCTAATAGTCAAGTCTTTAAAAGCTAAATATTTTTAAAAGTTGGTGTTATAGATGTTTGTATATGTTTTTAAACTCCTTTTTAAACCAAAACATGATAAAAATTAGTGCTTTTGTGGGATGGCAAACCCCAAATGAATATGGCAACACTACACTAGTGACCTTTTAATCCCTCCAACTTCAATAATTTGCCGCGTCAAATAATCTTTCACTTGGCATCTTGAGGACATGGACAAAAGAAAGATACAGAACTACTCTCTCATTCTCCATTGTCGGTCCGAGTGATTCGGTATATTTTAAAATTACTTATATATTTTTTAATTAAATTATATACTAGTTAGAAAATTATATTTTGATAGTAAGTTCTTACATAACTTATGAAAATATGTACTTTTAAGAGTATAATATAGATTTTAATTAAGTTATGTCATTTCTTCTATTTAGTTGTTATCGTCATCTATTTATTTCATTTTATTTCTCTTTTTTTTTTTGCTTTAATGATTTTGCATGGATATTCCTGAATAACACTCGATATGGTAAACCTTGTCCTACAAAGCATGAAAACATAGGACTTAATTGTCATTTATACCAACATAAATTATTTTAAATAGTTTGATATTTATTTTCTTTATATAAAGTCAAAATTTTAAATTATATAAATGAAGAAAATTCGTAATACAAAATTCTACCCACGGACAAAGAAATGTTTATAATCTATAAATGGAGATAGTTGGAAAGGGAGAAAAGCTTCTCTTCCTTCAATTTTCAATGGTCATATCCAAATTTAACGTTGTTGGATTAAATAGACTTTCTTTTTGTAGTTGACCCTTACAAACAAGAAAGTTCTACGACATTCTTTCCAGAGTTATTTTGAGGGATTAAATTCTTTTTTTTAAATAAAAATACGATTGGCAAACTTCTAGTCAGTTATACACATTTAAGAATAATTATAACAGATTTTTAAAAAAGACTTCATATCATCACTATTCTCTCCTCCATAATGTTAAATATGCACGAATTGTAGTTGTTTTGATTTTTAAATATTTAACAAAAAATCATAAATTTTAAATTTTATTCCCATTATTAAGTACTCTAAAATTCCACGCTATGAATTTCATGTAAATGTTTTCTTGTCTAAAGTTAATGTAAATATTTTACTGGCTAAATTTAGTTGTTTAGATAGTGAATAGTTCGTTAAAACACTAAATTTATTTAATATGTGAGTACAAACATGAGTTTATTACTTAATATGTGAGTATAAACATAACTTTATTTTAACCTTGGGTGTTTTCCAAGTCGTGGTTTAGGTGGAGGTTAGCAATCTGATTATATCAACTTACTCGGTCATAATTCTATTGTTTAATCATATCAATTTTTTTAAGATGATTTTACAACTTTTAAGTCGAAAAAAAGTAGTTTGATATGAGACATATATTATTTTACTAATTACTTTTTTTAAAAGATAAGTGATTCAACTAATCGATAATATTTTTCATGAGAGTTCAACCGAAATTATTTTCAATAAGAATGAAGAGAAAATAAATAAATAAATAAACGATCATAATATAAAAGAAGAAATAAAATATCCGAACTTAGCAACTCAATTAACAACCACCTTATCCACACTGGGAGCCACCACCCACCGGAATGGTCAAAGTCAACACCGATGCATATGTTGGAAAGGACTTGGTTATTGGTTTGGGTTTTTCCATAAGAGATGACACATGCCATTTTTTGGCAATGGGCATCCGGCGTTCGAAGGTGGTTTGGAGTGTTGAAGTGGCGGAGGCGGCGGCCATCTTATTTGGGATATCCCAAGCTCGGAGTCAAGGCTTACGTAACGTGGTTATTGAAAGCGATTCATTATGCCTCATTTCCAAACTCCAGTCTGGAAAAGGGGTAGATCTCCTGTGGATCTCATCTTCGAGGACATTCGACGTTTTATTACTCACTTTAATGTTTTCTTGGCTAGTCATGTAAAAGGGGAGGAAATATCGTGGTCCATTTATTAGTTAGATCAATTCCGGAGAATGGTGCTCGAACAAGTGTATTTGGACCACTTTCCCAAGGTGTCCTTGCCTCTGGGAACTTGATTTAAATTAATGGATCCCCTTTTCCTTCAAAAAAAAAAAAAAACTACTTAAAACAATTATCCATCGCTAAAATAATCTACTTTGCCAAACACACCTCTAAAATGCTATTCCGAATTCCAAACGCGGTTGTGAATGCCACCAAAATCTAAGCTCTCCTCCAACCAAAAATATGATTTTAACGGTAAAAAGGAAAATCCACGTGGTAGCTGCCCATGCCTGGGAATGGGTGGCGTCTACTACTGCCCTAACTCTTGGACTTGGACTTGACTGCCTTTGCTTTGGCGTTTACAGAGGCGTAAACTACGCTATGCTCCTCTCCTCTTCTTCACTCCTCCTTTCTCTAGCCCCTTCCCCTCAGTAACCCACTACTATCACCACCAAAGTTGAGAGAGAGAGAGAGAGAGAGAGAGAGAGAAATCTAGAACAAAGACACTATTTGTTGCAGCTAACTGGGTTTTAAGCAAAATTCAGGACTAGCTAACACCTTCATCACTTGCTTTTTTTCCTTCCCTCTTTGATTTGTTTCTTCTTTCAATTATCCATCTGGGTTGTCGTCTCCTGTTTTCCCTGCCTTTTTTTTTCTTTCCTGGTAGCTCAAAAGGGTGTTTCTGAATTGGGTTCTTCAACTTATTCTGGGTCTTTTTCTCCTCTGTCTCTCTCATCTCTTGGGAGCTCACATGATCTGAAAGGTACCGTCTTCTTGATCTTTACTTCACTTTCCTTTTCTTTGTTTTAGTTTTTGTTTGCGTTTTGTGGAACTCGACTTCTTTTGTAAGATTGATGCATTTCTGTTGTCTAGTGAGTTCTTTATCAGTTTTCTTTATTTATTTTGCTTGTTCGGATGTGGGATTTGTTGCTTTCATTTTTGTTTTTGGGTGTTTGATTGATTGTTGTGTTGAATTTTTCTCTTTCCTCATTGGGACCGAATTGAATTTTATTCAGTGAAGTTGTGTAATTTCAGGTAAGTTTTGTAATATCTCTGCCTTGGATTCATTTACTGAACTTCAATTAACCTAACAACTCAATTGCCAAGAGGGTTGGGTGGGGGTTGGGGGAGGACGAAGAGGTTACCGCTTGTCTTGGTTGAGACCGTTTCACCTAAGAATTGAGACAGTAAGAAGATGGAAATTCAGCCATGAGTATGAAGTATGGACTAACCAAGAGCCAAAAAAATAAATAAATAAATAAAGAGAGTATTTTGGTGGTGTCATTGTTCTGGATTTGACACCGTCTCATTTAAGAATTTGTGATAAATAATTGTGCTTGCGACAATCTATTTGTGATTGAGATGTTTGAAATGTCTTGGACTGGGATAACTAAGTGAATTCTTCTGTGTGTTTTTCTTTAAAAACTTAAAATAATTCTTCTGTTTTTCCTATTAATATCCTAGATTTTTGTTATTTGCAGGAAATTTGTCCTACAACGTCTAGGAAACCAAAAATGGGCCATGGAGATTGTTTCTTCATGCTGGTCCTTTTTCTATCTCTAGCACGCCTCTTGGAGGAGGCCAATGCTGAGAATTACTTGATAGATTGTGGATCACCTGGCAATACAACAGTTGGTAATCGCGTCTTCCTTGCTGATAGCTATGCTTCTAAATACCTTTCCACTCATCAAAACATTTTGGGGAATACTTCTGCCAATACAAATTTGCAGCTTTATCAGACAGCAAGGGTTTTTAATGGAACAGCAAAGTACACGTTGCCTATTAGCCAGAATGGAAGGTACTTCATCCGCCTCTACTTCTTCCCCTTCATCTATAGAGCTTACAATTTGAGCACTGCAAATTTCACAGTTTCTGCTCAGCAATTTGTGCTCCTTAGTGGGTTTACCCCGCAAACATCTGCCACTATGAAAGAGTACTTGGTTACTGTGACTTTGAAAAGCCTTGTTATCACTTTCACCCCTGCTTTGAATTCTGTGGCTTTCCTGAATGCATTAGAAGTTGTCTTAGTGCCCGATATGTTGATCCAAGATGATGCCAAACTAATCAATCCATTGGAAAACTACAATGGGCTTACAAACGTTGCTTTGGGAACTGTGGCAAGGGTAAATATGGGTGGATCAACTGTCAATTATGACAATGACACGCTTTGGCGAACGTGGGTCCCTGATGACAATTACTTGGAAAACAAAGATTTTGGTGTGGCTGTTCGAAAGATTGCAGCTGTTAGGTATAAGAGTGGCTTTGCCACAAGAGATGATGCTCCTCCTCCTGTCTATGGCACGTGTAGAGAGTTGAACTCTGAAGGTGACCCGAATTCCAATTTCAATGTTACGTGGAACTTTGAGGTAGATCCTGGATTCCAATATTTTCTTCGGTTTCACTTCTGTGATATAGTGAGTACAACTCTGAACCAGCTATATTTCGATGTTTTTGTTGATTCTTGGATTGCTTTGCCAACCTACGACCTCTCTAGTGTAACGGGTGGTTCTTTGGATACTCCTGTTTATGTTGATTTTGTCACCCCAAGAACTTCTACAAACAAACTCCATGTAAGTATTGGGCCAACTAATGTGAATGAAAACTACCCTAATGCCATTTTGAATGGACTAGAAATTATGAAAATGAGCAATTCTGAGGACAGCTTTGATGGGGCATTGTCTGTTCTCCCTTCTACGAAGACAAGTTCCAAAACTGAGATTGGAGTGATTGTGGGAGCCACAGTTGGGGGAGTTTCTGTGCTTGTCTTGGCTATCATTCTTTTCCTCTTTTGTAGAAGGAGAAAAAAGAAACTGGCTCAAGGTCCTTCGAAGACCTGGGTTCCTCTGTCCCTTACTGGAGGGACATCCCTCACAATGGGAAGTAAGTACTCAAATGGCACTTTTACTAGCATGGCCTCCAATTTAGGATATCGCATTCCTCTTGCAGCTGTTCAGGAAGCCACCAATAGTTTTGATGAGAGTTGGGTCATTGGAATTGGTGGGTTTGGAAAGGTGTACAAGGGAGTTTTAGGTGATGGCACAAAAGTAGCAGTGAAACGGGGTAACCCTCGGTCTCAGCAAGGGCTCGCTGAGTTCCGAACAGAGATTGACATGCTCTCGCAATTCCGCCACCGGCATCTGGTTTCCTTGATCGGTTATTGTGATGAAAACAATGAAATGATATTGATATATGAATACATGGAGCACGGAACCCTCAAGGGTCACCTCTATGGGTCGTGCCTTCCAAGTTTGAGTTGGAAGCAGAGGCTTGAGATATGCATTGGGGCAGCCAGAGGGCTGCACTACCTTCACACTGGTTATGCAAAACCCGTCATTCATCGTGATGTAAAATCTGCCAATATCTTACTCGATGAGAACTTCATGGCAAAAGTTGCAGATTTTGGGCTATCAAAGACAGGACCCGAGCTTGATCAGACCCATGTTAGCACAGCTGTAAAGGGCAGTTTTGGGTACCTTGACCCTGAGTATTTCAGGAGACAACAGCTGACAGAGAAGTCAGATGTATACTCATTCGGGGTAGTCTTGTTTGAAGTCCTATGTGCAAGGCCAGTTATTGATCCAACTCTCCCCGGGAAATGGTGAATTTAGCAGAATGGGCAATGAAGTGGCAGAAGAAAGGGCGGTTAGAGCAAATCGTCGACCCCAAGCTTCAAGGTAAGATAAAGCCACAATCCCTTAGGAAGTTTGGGGAAACTGCCGAGAAGTGTTTGGCTGATTTTGGGGCCGATAGGCCTTCAATGGGAGATGTGTTGTGGAACTTGGAGTATGCCCTTCAGCTTCAAGAGGCTACTATCCCGGATGATCCAGAACACAGTACTAACATGATTGGCGATATTCCATCACAAGTCAGCAATTTCAATGCAAATGACGCAAGTGTTTCTTCGATGCAGTATGAATCAACACATGTTGATGATATTTCCGGGGCATCTATGAGTAAGGTGTTCTCTCAGTTGATCAAGTCTGAGGGCCGGTGATTTAGGTCGGAACTGTGTCCTTGGAAAATGTATACATATATATATATATACTTATGGATCAGTGTATATTTCTTAAGCATCATTTATTCTCTTGAGTTGATAGACAAAGTTTGATACTCGGAAGTCAGAGCAGGAAGAGGGGAGCTTTCATCAGCAAAGTTTTGTGAGAGTAGTGTAAATTAGTAGCTATTCATTTCAGACCTTTGTAATTGTCATTTCAGATGTCCAAATACTTGGATTTACTTGAGCCCCCTCCCTTCCCGTCCGCTCCTCGTGTACAGAATGGATATGGCGAGCCCTTAAAACAGTTTCTGTTTTAATTGGAGTCGAGCTAATCGTTAGCTAGTAAAGAATACAATTGCCCCATCAGAAATTTTTTCCATTCACAAAATTCAAACCTGAGATTTTATTGAAGGGTTGGGAAGGAGGAGAGTGTGCAATTGATGCACGAAATTGATTTGTTGTCCACAATTAACAAGAGGGAAACCATTTTTCTCCCGTGCTTTAATCCCACCACCTATATAGATTAAGAACCAAACTTTTTAGGAGTCCATTGTCTAGAAGGGATAATACAAGTGGAACATTTGAGTCTTACGTTCCCCCAATGGCTGAAGGTAGTGGAGTAGGAGTCAGCAAACAAGCTACTTTCGCAAAATTTTAGTCATCAATAGGTGTAAATCATTAGCTCATAGTGACATGACCTTTTCTTAATCATCATAAGCTCACCTGCAAAATACACCAATGGGTAGCTAACTCATCTTGGATGCCAAATCAGCCAGAATCGTCTCAAGTTGTAACAATTCATAGTAAAATCTAGATTTGTTTTTAGCAGAGGATCCCATGTAAGAATTTTTTATATTCACCGTATCGAATTTACTCACAGTGCAGAGTGAATCCCATGTAAGAAATTTTTTTATAATGTTGTATAGTCAACACACATGAACTTGCAACCCATCCCGCGTAATTTTGTTAATAGTGAGGTGTGGTTCGGGTGCTCGACAACCCTCCAACCCGTCAACCCGTGGTTCACGGAGAGGATTAGTCTGGCACAACCACCCCATTTCCCACCTCTAATTTGAAGTATTCGTAAATAATTTAGTAAATGAAACTATATATATATATATAATTTGTGATTAAAATTACGATAATTTTGATTTTGATGTTCCTTCAAAGAGCACTTTTTTACATAAAAAGAAAAAAAAGAACACTTAAAAAAGTTAATTAAATGTTACTAACATGTTGAGCAAGCTTTGCCAATGCTTAGCTTAAGTGCGATTGAGGTCATTTTCCTTGTGGAGGTGAGGTGACCAACCAGACTCTTCTTGGACCTGAGCTCCTCCTTTTCTTTGGACCGCTAAGTTCTATTAGATTCATCCGAGATAGGAGTCCAATAAAAATAATCCACCACATTTACCGATAAAAAAAGATTAAGAGAATAACTCTGGTTAATTTGTAAAATTCAATATAATACTTCTATAGGAGGGAAAAAAATGACAAATAATTTTATTAATTTCATTTATGTTTAAGAATGTGTTTAGCACTAGTTTTTGAGGTATTGGTTAGTGTTTTGAAGGAGGTAAAACATTACTTATCTAAAAATGTAAGTGTTTGGCAAAGTAGTGTTTGACATATTGATTAGAGTTTCATGTAATGTTTTTGAAAAAGTTACTCAAAGTAACATTTTTAAAAACATTACCTAGTGTTTGCACATATATTTTCGAAAATCTCTTTTTATTTTTAAAAGTTTTTATCAATTATGTACTTTTAAGTCATTTTGTACAGAATTTACTACTTAAACAGCTACTATTACCAAATACACTTATCTTAAATCACTAGTTAAACATCTAACTACTAATCACTAGTCAATAACAGACTAATCGCTACTAAAATAACTAACGACTACTAAAATATTTATCCACTACTAAAACATTTAATTTTACCAAGCACGCCCTAAGTCGATGAGGAAAAACACTAAGTATGATACATGTACATCATAATCGCTTTACAAGTGGAAGCTCTTATATAAATTTAATAAGCCTAAAGTTGAACCCACTTCGAATAATTTATAATTAAAGTATATATGTATTTATAATGTTCATCTTATCATATGCTTTTTAAAAGGAATCAGGATCACTATCCATCTTATAACCAAATATGATAAATAGATTAAGATAATATCCTATAAAAATGTAATTAATTACATGCTTTGTGGGACATAATTATCATTGGATCTAAAGAATAGAAGGTAGAATTTAGAGTTGGTTAGGTATCTCTTTCAATTAGTCATATCAATCATAATTAACAAGAATTTTTAATTTAAATTTTATCATGACAAATATTTAAGAAGTTAAAGGTGTATGTAATCTTACCAATTATCATTGGTAAATGGCAATTTCAAAAAGACTTGCTTTTATATAACAAATTAACAATAATACTATAATGACGTAAAAATACAAAATAAAGGACATATTCTACATCAAAATATATAAAATGGTATGCTATATTTCTACAAGACTATAACATTTTTTTCCCGAATGAAGCGTAAACATCGATATAGGCATAATTCGAACCCAGATCTTTGATAACCAAAATGATAGAAATTACATAACCCCAACATGATTTTCCTTGTTTTTGTTGGGTTGAGACGGGGATTGTTTGATGGCGTGAATTTCATCAAACTTTTAGTAGACGGAATTCGAACGCAGGTCTGGGTAATAGTTACATAACCCCAGTATGATTTTTCTTTTTTTTTGGGTTGAGGTGTTTGGTGGCATGGATTTCATCAAACTTTGAGTAGAGCAAACAAGCATTCTAGCTAGGAGGCAATAAATGAAAAAGAAGCACAAGAGAATTGTTTTACCTTTGTAACAACAAACCCCAAACCCTTAATTATGATAATCCTACAATCATTCTTTCTCATTGCCCTACAACTAGAAGTGGTATCAACTCTCCCACAACAATTGTATACCTTTTCTTTTACTCTGCCTAAAAATCTCTTAGCCTTGCTTTTCACACCATTCTTCTCTCTAGCTGGCCTCGAGAAGGTATAGGCACTCCTCACGTACATCTGCCTGCATGATCTGCTATCCACCACTCTCACCCCTCCTCCGCCGCCACCAAATTGCCTCGCCGGTTTCAATGACCGGGGATCCAACCCGGGGCCCTTGTATAGAGTTTCATAGTCGGGTCGGGCAATAGGGACCCGACTTGATTCGTTATAGGGATTGCTTGATATGCAGGTCGAGGACATTCTTTTTTGGTTTGTTTAGGTGGGCATTAAAAGGGAGGGAGGAAGAGGGAAGAAGAGGGGGAGGATGGTTATCGTTGGTGGGGGTGCTGTTTGTTATAATAATTTTATTAGTGGGATTGATGGGATGTGTGGAATTTATAGGGTATTTATTGATCTCTAGTAATGATTTTTAAAATTTTTATTTTTATTTTATGATCATGGGGACATAGCTAGGTGTGTTGCTTTGTATGGTAGTAAGGTGTGTGTGCAACCAAATTGTAAGGTGGACAAGAAAGTTCAACCCCACCTAGCTATTTTTCCTCTTTTAAGTCACTCTAGAGTTGAATTATTCCCACTTGCATGTAATCCAAAAAACTCTTATTTTTCATCCAACTTGTTCATTACCTGGTAATGTATTATATATATGCTTAACCTCACAAATTTGACCACAAGATATGTTGGCGATAAAGTCCTCAATTTAATTACCTTGCTTTTGAGTTCAGTTTTTCTAATTGTCTTAATTACGCTTTTTATAAATTGAACCGGACTCGGGAAAAAAAGTGTTGATATTTAGTAATTAGTAATGGAGGTTTTGCTTTCTTTTATTATAGGTCGATAACAGCTGGTTGTTCAACTTGAATTTAGAGATAGGAGATATTGAAGAGCATAACTAAAAGTGAGCATTTGTGCTTAAATTAGGGATATGTCGAGAGATATGGTCATGGCAGGAGGAGTAAATCAAGTCAACAATTTCCAGGGCAGTCTATACTTTTTGCTGTGAAGGTCAAAAGAGAGGTGTACAAGGTGTTGATGGTAGAAGGAGACTATTTATGTTAGGATATTCATAGCCCCTGGTTTTTTGAGTTCAAATATGGAAATCATGTGATGTATTCCTACAATTTATGTTTGATTAGGGTATTTTTAACTTGAAATTATATTCGGATGGAATGTATCCACATTAAAGGCATATATTTTATATATCACTGAGCCTTTCTTACACATTGGGTTTACATAAACTCATATCTTTACCTATCAATTTTCATTTACATCATTATATTGAATTCATTCATAAATTAAACTAATAAATAAAATTGAATATCCGAAATCATTCTGTACCTTCTAGTTTCATTCCTTATTTCTTGGGAATATGTTATCGTTTGCTTGCTCATGTAATTGTTCATCCGAAACTTATTAATTTTAAAGGAAATATGGTCGAAGGAGATGTCGGATACTATCAAATAAGTTTTCTTTCACCAAATCGAATCTGAGATAAATCCCTCACTCAATTCTAATTATAAAAAATAAAAAAAAAGTTAACTTAACTTTGAATATAAGTTGATTTGATTTACTTCATATATGCATGTATTGAGCTAGGTAGGTGAGATATTTGCATAAGTAGTCTCACCTTACACCCCTACTACTACACTTTATAGGAATCTAAGATTCTACCATTTGTTGAGGTAAATAGGTGAGATTCTCCGCAAGTAGTCGCACCTTACACTCCTACTACTTTACTTTATTGGTCTTTAAGATTCCGCCAATTTCAATGTTAAAGAGGTGCATTCATAGGAGATGGCTCATTTCGAATTCAATCATGGATATTATAAACACATGATTAAAAAAATTAACTGATACTTTTTTGAGAACGGTTGTTTTACTTAATTGCTTTTTATTTTTATTTTTTATACACCCTCTAATAAAGAGATCTATAAATTTTGTAACTGTATTAAAAGAATTAATTTACTTACTACCTTGACTGATTTTGTATATATTTAATAACTCGATCTCTCAAATATTTAATTCCATATAACAGAGAAAAGAAGAGAGAGACTTGTTTGCTTTATTATTTAGTATTGTTCTTAAAAAAAGTCATAAATGTTTATCCAAATTTATATGTAAGATTGTTCCTGTCCATAAATCTATAAAATTTAAATTTAATCGGAGTCCGAATTTTTGCCGCCTAATGAGAAGGTTCGATACTGGACGGAAGGTCTCATGGGCCTCAAATTCCCGGTCATTTCTAATATGTTAAGGCCCACGTTAAACATAGTATGATCCTTCCAGACCTATACTCCAATGTGGTCCGTCTCCTATGGGAGAAACGATGGGTCTGTCCTAGGCCCATTTTTAAGGTTTATATATCCAAGGTTACAAGATGACCCACAAGGGAACGGTCCAATTACTATTCTTTATTCAACCTTGTTGGCCTTGTTCCAATCACAACATGAGATTATACCTCCTACTATTAGTATTTGGCCCTATTCCATTTAGTTTTAGTTTACACCCTTAAAACTTCTTACATCTTTCCTTACAACTCCTTACACCTTTCTTTACAACTTCTTACAATTTCTTACAATTCCTTAAAACTTCTTACAACTCCTTACATCTTCTTACTGCTCCTTACAACTTTTTACAACTCTTTACAACTACATATTATTTTTCATATCAAAATTTATTGTGAATTTTTTTCTATAGTTAATGAAAATTTTTTGTCGGTGAATATTTATTTATGTAAAGGTGTCTACTAAAGATGACCATGCGATATGTATGCGGCAGATATAACTATACCCGCACCCTATTTTCCCCATTCCGTACTCATACTTGCATCGGGTATTTTGAGTATGTCGGATTTATTTGTATAGATGTGTAAGGATTTTGATAGTTAATACCCATTTGATACATTAATTAATTTTATGTCTTAAGAAATTCACAAACAAATTTCAACGAATAATTAATTTTAAAAGTATCATGTCCATTTAAGCTACTTATCATGAATAATATTACGGACATTTTATTAAAGTTTATGTTTATAGGTGAATAGTCAATCTGAATATGACAAAAACTATTTAGGATATTTCAACCCTGTTCCATTTAGCATAAGTTGTAAGGAGTTGTAAGGATGTGTAAAAAGATATAAGGAGTTATAAGAAATTGAAAGGAGTTAGAATGAATATAGAATAGTGTATATAATTCGATAAAAATATGTAATGTATTCATATGTGTATTTTTATAGTTATGTGCAACATATTTGTATTTTTATTTATGAATTTTACGTAATAGAATAATAAAATTTATATATTTGTGATGCCAAATGCATATATGTCATGTTTAATGATTTCTTTTTGAAGAAAAAATAAATTATATTTGATACTTGTGAAAATTTTTTTTTATAGATACATAAATAATTTTCATGTAATAGGTAGTTAAAAATGACCTTAATTTTACACGTTTGAAATAAATGTACTCAATTACTAATTTTTGTAGTTGAAAATATAATAGTTGAGAACATTTATTTCAAATTTGTAAAATTAAGGTCATTTTCAACTATCTATTATATGAAAATCATTTATGCATCTACAAAAAAATAAAAATTCATAAGTATCAAATATAATTTCGTTTTTTCTAAAAAAAAAAAAAGAAAACAAATCATCAAACCGATACATATGCATTTAGCATTATAAATATATAAATTTTATAATTTACATTAAATTCAAATAAAAATATAAATACGTTGTACATAAATATAAAAATATATTAAATATTTTTATCAAGTTATGTAAAACATTATATATTCCTTACAACTCCCTACAGTTTCTTACAACTTTCTTTATAGTTTCTTACAGACCTTATCTCTCCTTACAATTAAATGGACGAGTGCCTTTGAGTCACTTCCATACGCACGAATCTATCTTTTCCCCTACACATTCTCGCCCTACTTATAGTTTCAGGTGAATGGAGTAAACCCTCACAATGTACCTAGCCTCCACCCCATCACTCAAGATATCGCATTGGGTCAAGAGTACAATGGTTGAAAGTCCAAACATATGTTTGCACGCTAATACGTCTTATCTCGCATATGTTATTTGGGTTTAAAACGTGGATGCAATAAAGGCTCCTCCTTACCCAGTGCGAGTTATTAATATAAAGGTTGATAAGATTTAAACTTGATACCTCTCGCTCAAAAAGCGCTAATACCATGTTTATGAACCAAATTAACCAAAAGTTTAAACTAATGGTTGAAAACTCGAAATAAGTTTATACTTTAACAATTAGAATATGAGACTTTGTTTTAGAGAGCAAGTGTCTACTCATTTAAATTAATTTCTAATTTATAAGAAAATCACGCTCAATTCCAAATTACCTGTCTTTTATAAAAATATGAATCTTATTTTAAGAGCGGCAAATAATTTGAGATAGATAAAGGGGTCCACTAGCTACGTGAGAAATGAAAAGACATACACACAACCAATAACCCAAAAAGAAAAAAAGAAAAAAAGGAGAGACGACGAAGAAAGGTTCCATGAAAAGGATCTGATCGGGGATCCCAAAATAATTCCCAATAAAATGGAGGAGATTTGTTTGAATGTGAAAGGGCCACAGGGCACAGCCATAAATATGGGGTAATGAACACAAACAGAAAAGGTGGACCGCAACATATAGACGAGTTGTTTTTGTGCATGCCCCACGAGCCACGACCATCGAAGTTGGTAAAATTACAGTAATATTATTGTGCAAAGCAAATAATTGAATAGGGATTCCAAGTTTCCAACCATAGCTTCTCAAGTCAAGTCTAAGGTTGGTGTAGCTTCTTAATGGCATCCTTTTGGCTTTTATTATACTTGTTTTGTAGTTTACTATTTTTACATTATTATTATGCATTATAATTATTAGGCTTCCATGAAATGAAGAACTTGATGGGATCTCAACTCACCATTCCATGTATAATATAGTTGTTCATTTAAATCATAGTGTAATTGTTCTCCATTTGAATCATAGTGTAACTACTAATTTTGCAACAGGACGGAGTATAATTCTTCGACTTTGTAGATCCCGCATGTTACATATAAAAAGTAAAATCGGTGAGTTAGGCTCTATTTCATTGTGTATGGAGTTGTAAGATTATAAGGAAGTATAGATAAAATTATAAGGAGGTGTAAGATAGTTGTAAAGTTAGTTATAAAAAAGCTGTAAGAAATTGTAAGAAGATGTAAGGTAATGTAAGGTAGTATGTTAAAGGTAAATGGAACAAGACCTTAAACTCTTGTAAATGTTATTAAATTATCTCGAAATGTCAAAAATGTCACTAATTAATTTGATGATCAACGATTACCACTAGATTAATTAGTACAGGGCAAAAATGTTATTGTAACTCATTTTATTGTTCCTAAGCCACCGATATAGTGACATATGTACGAACAAAATGATATCATTGATCATCAAATTAATTAACAATATTTTTGACATTTCAAAATAATTTAACAAGTTTTTAATATGAGCACCATAATAATTTTTTAAGGTTTGAATGTATATACGATAAATACAATTTACTTCAAGCTTGGAAATGGGAAACGAAGGGGAGGAAAACAGCGGTTGTCAAAATGCAATTAAGAAGTGGGGAGGGACACTAATAGTAAATAGTAAACTAGTGTTACACTACAAGTATACGTGAATGACGAGGTCCGTACGTGGAGGGAGGAAGGAAGGACACAGGCCAGGCCAAATCCATTCAGATCGGGATTAATATTTAAATTTGGAAGCAGATCCATTTTACGCTAAGCTTAAAAGAGTTAAATTCCAAACCCAATTATATTTGTAAATTAGGCCCTGCACGAGACACTATGCTTTGCTCAACAGCTGGTTTTGTTCCTAATAAACTACTCTACAATTTCGTGGAAAAATAAAAAAAGGAGACGACTTTTGTAGGGATGGGATGGGGGAAGGACGATGGAAATTTCAGAATTAGTTATTAAAATGGGATTAAGGGGACCTTTTTTAAGTTTAAAGGAATATTATGATGAAAAATATTCGCGAGTGCTTTGCTTAGCTGCCAGAATCAATGTAACCCCTACTCACACGAATAGAATAACACTAATTAACCGCAGATTCACGCCTCGCTTCCCTTTCCTCTCTCTCTCTCCCTCTCCACTTCCATACGTCTTGTGATTTACAAGCTTTTGACTTCTCTCGCTCTTTTACATGTTGATTTGATTTGAGTTCGAGTTTCGTCATTTTCATATCGACTTTTACCATTTTTTCCATGGCAATGCTCTACTGAGGGGTCACCAAGAATTGGAACTTTCTTTATTAAGTAATGTGTGTTAAGTAATTTATCGTCTCTTTGTTTATGCCGTTATTTATAATAATTCTCAACTTATTTCAATTGTAATAACTATAATAGTTAATTATTTCAATTTATTTTATTTATAATGCTTAATTATTTTAGCTAATTTTAATTTATAATAGTTACAATAACTAATCATTTCATTTCATTTTACCTAACACAGTTTATTTTGGACATGCTTTAGTACCAATGAGATTGAAAAAGATATCAATTACTATGACTTACATTTGAATTATTTGGTGATATATGATTAGTGTGCTCAAGAGAAAATCATATTGGTATACCCTGGAATAGCTTGATAATGTTTGTTTGTTATATGTTGAAGGTATGTTAGTTTCAACGTTTGCTATAGAACATATCATTGTTCGTAGCATTTTACCACTTTTATATTGTTGTTTACCGGTCTTTATTGCTCTCTATTTCTTCTTATTATTATTTTACACAACCTTTGATAATTGCTTATTACCTCTCGTTGTTACATGTCGCTATTTACAGCTTACTATTAGTTATAGGGTTGAACGAATATATCCTTGTTAAAGATGTGTATTGAAATGTGGATTATTTCTACAAAAAGTAAGTTGTTTAATACTAATAACTAAACCAAATTGATGTTGACATGTTCAAAATGCATTTGGATTCACGTTCTTTGATTATGGTATTTTACAATATTAAGTTGTAGACTTTAATATAGAATTATAAATATTTGAAAAAGCGAATTGTACAAATCACGTTAATTTTAGATAATGTTATTCTTAGATGATGTTATATTTGAATCTATGAGATTTCAACTGAATTTGGGTTTGAATTGCGCAATTGTTAATTTTAGGTTACTAAACTTTGGGCAGTTTCTATTTTGTCCGATAAATATTATATAATAAAAAAGATACTTTAGAGTGAAGATTGTCCGATTTGTTATAGATCGAATCATTGTGGATTGAATCCAATATAAATTAACATATACCGGATATATCTTTGATTTATTTTATTTAAATTATACGTGTACAATTAACTTTGCTACATCTAAAACTATAACAATATTTTTCAACCGAAAACAAAATATTTAAATTCCAATTGATTGAGTTATTTACAAGACATGACTTTTAAATGATAGTGATATCAAAACTTTTCTATGACATTAGAGAGAGAATCATGGCAACAAAACTCTTCATCATACAAACGTTATATAAAATCTAATCAAATATATTCTCAAGTTTATATGATCAAAAAGTCGGTCCACTAAAATTGATTAAAAAATGTTGATACTAGTGAACCATGTTATTTCCACCTTTTTGTTAGATCAAGGAGACCAAAGCTTTCTTTCTCTCTCATGCCGGAATTAAATTTGTACCCAAACATGGTGTGTTGTTTAAAGTTGCTATCGAATTGCTGCTACCCAGTCAAAAGGCCACTATGTGAGATACTACCGCGAAGGTTCCCATGCCTCCACCAAACACTTCAAAAAAAGAAAAAGATTATTAAAAATTAATCGAACTCTTTTTACTTTTCTTTTCCCACTTTTCTTTGCGTCCTCTATTTTCCCCTGCGAACACCGGCCGCTCTGTCCATAGACCCAGCCTATCCCTGGAGGCCACGCAACACAGTGGGTCCCAGAGGGGATTGATTACTTCCGGCACGTGATTCCATGTCAGCAGCATCCCCACGTGGAGAGATGTCATTGGTTAGCTTTATGTGTAACGCTTTTCCCTTGCTCTTCCGCTCTTCCTCCTCCCTTTCCCCCGAATCGGTTGGGAATTGAGGGCATCAACTTCGTCACTAAACGAAAGCAAGTAGAGAGAGGAGAGAGGGGCTGCGAAGGAAGCGCTCTCGAGTCCCGGGATGTTTTTATAGCGAGCGGATCTCCTGCTGATTTTTCATTTTCCCCACTAGAGAGGGAAAGAGGAGAGAGAAAGTGACTGATAGAGATAGCTAGATAGAGAGAGAGAGAGAGAGGCAGAGCAGCTCTGGCACGCCTCTGATCTCTCTACCGAATTTTCTCGACGGATCTGGTAATCTCTATATCTACTTCGTTTTGATTTCTTTGTTTTCGGTTGTGTAGATTACTTTGATTCGTTCGTGTTTTTTGGTATTCTTTGTTCTGACTTTTGCTAGGGTTTATGAGTAATTTGAGGATTAGAAGATCAGATCTTGTAATTGATGGATTTAGTTTGGTCTTTTCAGGAGTAATTTCGCAATCTTACGACTCGATTTCAGTAACTGTTGAAATTAGTGAATTTTGGGTGATATCGGGTCGAATTCGATGGGTAGAGGAGGGGAGGATTACGGAAAGAGAGAGAATGTTAGTACTAAGTCGGCGAAGAATGGAGATTCGTTCGCGCCGTGGGCTAAAGATGTTAAGGAGTGTGAGCAGTACTACAGGGTGAGCCGTGATTTAGGTCTATCGAGTGAGGAGGTTGAGAAGAGGAGGAAGACTCATGGTTGGAATGAATTGGAGAAGCATGAGGGGCCCTCAATTTGGAGATTGATATTAGACCAGTTTAATGATACTTTAGTTAGGATTCTGCTTTGTGCTGCGGTGGTTTCCTTCGTGCTCGCGTGGTATGATGGGGATGAAGGTGGAGAGATGGGAATCACTGCTTTTGTTGAACCCTTGGTGATATTTTTGATTTTGATTGTTAATGCCATTGTTGGGGTTTGGCAAGAGAATAATGCTGAGAAAGCGTTGGAAGCTCTGAAGGAAATCCAATCCGAACATGCTTCTGTGATACGAGATGGAAAAAAGATTCCTAGTTTGCCTGCCAAGGATCTGGTTCCTGGCGACATTGTTGAGCTTAGAGTTGGTGATAAGGTGCCTGCTGATATGAGGGTTTTGGCTTTGATCAGCTCAACATTAAGGGTTGAGCAAGGATCCTTGACAGGTGAGAGTGAAGCAGTCAGCAAGACTGTGAAGCCTGTCCCGGAAGATTCAGATATTCAGGGAAGAAATGTATGGTCTTTGCTGGGACAACAGTTGTGAATGGGAATTGCATTTGCTTGGTTACTCACATTGGGATGGATACCGAGCTAGGGAAGGTGCACTCACAAATTCAGGAGGCCTCTGAGAATGAGGATGATACACCACTGAAGAAGAAGTTGAATGAATTTGGTGAAGTTTTGACTGCTATAATAGGAGTAGTATGTGCTTTGGTCTGGGCTATCAATGTCAAATATTTTCTTACCTGGGAATACGTTGATGGGTGGCCAAGGAATTTCAAGTTCTCATTCGAAAAGTGCACATACTACTTTGAAATTGCTGTGGCACTGGCTGTTGCTGCAATCCCAGAAGGGCTACCAGCTGTTATAACAACATGCCTTGCTCTAGGAACACGGAAGATGGCTCAAAAGAATGCACTTGTCAGGAAATTGCCAAGTGTTGAGACCTTGGGGTGCACAACTGTCATTTGTTCTGACAAAACTGGCACCTTAACCACCAATCAGATGGCGGTGGCGAAGCTTGTAGCCATGGGACCCAGGGCGGATACTATCAGAACCTTCAATGTAGAGGGAACCACCTATGACCCTACTGATGGTGGCATACAAGATTAGCGGCTGGCAGCATGGATGCGAATCTTCAAATGATTGCTAAAATTGCTGCTATCTGCAATGATGCTGGCGTTGAAAAATCCGGTCATCATTATGTTGCAAATGGTATGCCTACTGAGGCTGCGTTAAAGGTGAGGAACCAATTCTACGCAAATTCTGGTGTGAATCTTTTCTTATGTTATTATGCACATTTGGTATTGGTCTCTTCTTTAGATCCAATTTGACTTGAAGCCTGCTTAGTCTTAGTGGTAGTATTCTGAGCAAGGTTAGTAACTTAACTTTTCAACCAATATTCAAGCTTGACTTGGATCTTCGAGAAAACTGCAACATACTTACTGGTGTTCCATGTTTTTGCAATCCGGGCTGCTTTTTTTTTCTTCTTTTTTTTCCTTGTGTGCCTGTATGTGTTGGGTGGGTGGCCGGCTGGTTTGTCGCGTGTGCATGGGCGTGAATTTTAACTTTTGAATGCAGGTGTGTGGAGTGCTAACTCTACTGATAATGCTTCTTTTGTCAATAATTAACACGACTGTAACCTTTTTTCTTCTTCTGTTCAGGTGATGGTTGAGAAAATGGGCCTTCCTAATGGCTTACAACATGTTTCTTCAAGTTCTGATGATGCTCTACGTATGTTGTGTTATTCTCTCTCCTCTCCCTCTCCCTCTCCCTCTGTCCCTCCATCTCCCTTTGTGTTTTTATGGGGGTGGTGGTGTGTGATTGGGGGGTGTTACAATTCTAAGCGTTGTGCTGACTTCTGATTTTCGTTGCTGATGTGTTTTGTTCTTGTGTGTTGGCTACCAAGGTTGCTGTCAAGCTTGGGCTAAATCAGAACGTCGTATTGCCACTCTTGAGTTTGATCGTGACAGGAAATCCATGGGTGTTATTGTTTCGTCAAGTTCTGGCAAGAAATCATTGCTAGTGAAGGTACCCAAAAAAATCTTGTCTTTGACCTGGAAGTTCTGCTTTCATTGGATCTGGGAGAGCAAGTGAAATTGATCTTAGAGTGTCTTCTTCATTCTGTCTTGTTTTCCCTAAAATGGTTTCTGAATATGCATATGTGCTGTAGTGAAAATGTTGCTATGGGTCTAGTATCTGTTAAATGTTCTTTCCTTCCACCCCAGCTCTTCAGGATTTAATACATTTGAAAAGTAATAACTCCATACCAGCATTTCACCTTCTTCAGGTAATTTTTCTTCACCTTGATCCACTGAAGATATTTAAATTTTCAATTTGCCTAGTCTCTATTTGAGCTGGGATCTGCTGACATGAACTTGAAGAGTAGTTTGTATTACAATCCGTAACCAACTTATTATAAAATTTTAACAGAAAGATATAATTTTTTAGATCTTTTTCTATAGAGACATAACATCTGAATTTATACACAACTTTTTTCTTGGATCAATAAAAATTTTGATAAATCTATTCTGAATATGAAGAAACAAATCAAGAAAGACTGATAATAATAAATAAGTTTACTCTCACTCATAGGTAATCACTTTGTATTAGAGAGGTATTAATAAGAACTCCAGAGTCGATAGCCTGATTTATCTTTATTATAAGTCATGTATTTATATAAATTATCATGGTCAACTGATGAATCTCATGCAGATCCGTCTTCAAGACGCGAAAATGATAAGCTTACTGCCGGCTTCGATCTGATCAGGTTGTGATTTAGTTTACGATTTTATGGTAATATTACGGCAGTAAACTTGACGCCAGTAATGTTGTGGTGAGAAGAAGAGAACTGTTATATCCCTTTTTTTTGTGGAAGTTGTTGGATGGTTCCATTGCGAGGTTGGATCAGAGAATCCAGGGAAGTGCAATCACTGGATAGTCTTCTGTGGAATGCCCGCGGCGCACTCGCTAGTCTGGGATTTGCATACAAAAGAGGATCTCCAGACTTTTCCACCTATGATTTGGTAAGATGAATGGAGCACCCAGCCCATGAGCTCTATGGCCAATCCATCTCAACCTCTTCAACCGAGCATGCTTTAGCTTCGCTGGGCTGCGTGAGCATTAGGTGGGTTGTGGCATGTTGGGCGTACTCGAAAGCTTTGGTCTACTCTTCACAGATCCTTTTCCAATTTTCATGTCCATTTAGGAGACGCTGATATAATATATCTTGTTTTTGTTGTGTGGTTACCATAGGATCCTCCTGCAAAGAGGTCCCAAAAGCAATTGAGGACTGCAGAGCTGCTGGCATTAGAGTCATGGTGATCATCAGGAGATAACAAGAATACAGCAGAAGCTATCTGCCGTGAAATTGGTGTTTTTGGTTCAGGTGAGGACATTAGCTCTAGAAGCTTAACAGGAAAAGAGTTCATGGAGCTCAGTGATAAGAGAGGTCATCTAAGAAAGACTGGAGGCCTTCTATTCTCCAGGGCCGAGCCTAGGCACAAGCAGGAGATAGTTAGATTACTGAAAGAAGATGGAGAAGTGGTTGCCATGACTGGTGATGGAGTAAATGATGCACCAGCTCTGAAACTGGCTGATATTGGCATAGCCATGGGGATTGCTGGGACTGAGGTATGTTTACAGCTGTTGATCGTTGAGTTTGATGTGATTTTTCTTCTTTTAATTGGTTGATGGCCGATTGATGCCATCTAACTGCAGATACTTGGCATTCAAACATGAACTTAAAAATTCGTTCTGTCTAATGTGTGAGAAGAGGATTTAGTACGGTAGCCTATAATTTTCTTGGTTAAGAATGTCTATTTGCAGTTTTGGACATGGCTATGGGGTTGATTTGGCATTTTCATGACTTAAAACTCAAACTTCATTGTTGAGATGTATCCCTAGTGTCCAACAGTTGATCATGACTATGGCTTTGTCAGGTTGACTGATTTTATTGACGTTTGTTATTGTCCAAGTTCTTTTCAGTACATTTGCTGTGGTTTTGTTGATACTTGATATACTCCATGAATTAAGCTCTCTACTGCTAACTTGCTTATGATACTTTGAGTCGCATGTTATTTTAATCACGTATACCTATGATATGAAAGAAAACTACCAATATCTGATTTTGACTGGGAAATTAATGGGCCAAATATTTTTTCATGTTCGCTTAGTACATCTGATTTCAACATTAACTACAATTCTCGACCCTTGGCCAGCACAGCTTGCCTGGTCATTTATTTCTGATGCTTCTCATTTCGCATCCATCTTTGAACAAATCTGTTTTCTACTGGAGCAGGTTGCAAAAGAAGCCTCTGACATGGTACTAGCTGATGATAATTTCAGCACAATAGTTGCTGCTGTAGCTGAAGGTCGCTCAATCTACAACAACATGAAAGCCTTTATCAGGTCTCTCTCTCTCTCTTTCTGCCCTATCTTTCTATTTTGCAGTTTGGACTTGGTGTGCATTCTCTTTCCTTGATTGAAGTGTCAAATATAGATTTCTAGCCCTTAGTCACGGCTTTTCTACTGCTTTAGCTCTTAGCGCATGCCCTTTCTTGTGAGCTTGATTTATACAACAAAGACATGTAAGTGAGGACAGAGCGAATGTGTGGATGAGAAAGTGTTTCCAGTTACAATTCCTAGTTGCAGCTACCTATATCTTATTCATTGATTTGCTATATGGTTAACAAACATAATTTGTATTTTCCATGCCAAAATATATTTAGTTACTGGTTATTGGTTCTTTGAGTTATAGAGGCTGGGAAATTTTTAATATTGATGTGGCTGATGGGTTTAATATGATGCTTGTATTGTCTAGAAGTGTATCAGAGAAGTCCTTCTTCTCTAGGTTAAACAAGAGTTGGCTCGTGTGTTCGGGCTTTTAATAACGCTCTCTGTTGGCATGCAGGTATATGATATCATCAAATATAGGTGAGGTTGCTTCCATTTTTCTCACTGCTGCTTTGGGCATTCCAGAAGGCCTTATCCCTGTTCAGCTTCTGTGGGTCAATCTTGTTACCGATGGTCCTCCAGCGACAGCTTTGGGGTTCAATCCACCTGACAAAGATATAATGAAGAAACCTCCCCGGAAGAGTGATGATTCTTTGATCAATGCTTGGATCTTATTCCGCTACCTGGTATATTATCTTTTTCAATTTCCCCCTTCATGGCTGCGTTGTTAGAGGTGGCTATGTAGGCTGAGTTTTGATTTGTCGTTCATATGTCCCAACTAATTCTTTTGTGTGGATGCAGGTAATTGGGCTATATGTTGGTGTAGCGACTGTTGGGATATTCATAATTTGGTATACACATGGCTCATTCTTTGGCATTGACCTAAGCCAAGATGGGCATTCTCTTGTGAGCTATTCCCAGCTTGCAAACTGGGGCCAGTGCCATTCATGGGAAGGTTTCTCAGCTTCGACTTTCACTGCCGGATCCCGAGTATTTAATTTCGATCATGATCCATGTGACTACTTCCAAACTGGAAAAGTCAAGGCTATGACTCTTTCCCTTTCTGTCTTGGTTGCTATTGAGATGTTCAATTCCCTCAATGCCCTTTCTGAAGATGGTAGCCTTTTGACAATGCCCCCATGGGTTAACCCCTGGCTGCTTATTGCCATGTCTGTCTCCTTTGGCCTGCATTTCTTGATCCTCTATGTTCCCTTCCTTGCCCAAGTGTTTGGCATCGTCCCTCTTAGCCTGAATGAATGGCTGCTCGTGTTGCTAGTGGCTTTCCCAGTCATTCTAATAGATGAAGTTCTCAAGTTCATTGGACGGTGCACATCTGGGGTGCGGAGATCAAAACCAGCAAGAATCTCGAAAACCAAGGAAGAGTGAGGGTAAAGGATTCAATTGTCAGAAGTTACCCGTTGACTCACTTAGAAGCTTCAGGGTTTGGAATTTGGTACGTCTTGACCACTTCGCCGCTTTGGCGCATTTGATGGGTTTTATTTTATATAACCTTGAAATTTTCATTAGACCAAGTAGAAGACAACTGTAAAACTATGCACAGAAAAAACTTGCAGGCAAAAACGGTTGTATTTCATCTTGGATCACCAATTCCATGTTCATGGCTAGTTGGTTCCCTTTTTGGTTCACAACTGAGCTGTACTGAATTTAACGAGCAATGCAAATTCATTTAGTACATCATCAGCATCTTCGCTACCTTCCCTCTCCCTCCCCCAAATTTTTGTTTATAAGCATTAGTTGAAGCTAGGGGTTGAGCATCACGGCCAAAAAGTTGGAACTGGATTTAAAACTGGTCAAACCTGTACCCCAATTTTAGCAAACCAGGATCGGAACGAAAAGTTCTGGTTCTCAGTTCAGGGTACAGGATGGCCTTATTCGGAAATCATTAGCATCTAATAAAATAAATTTATTTAAATTGTTTTGGCGGAGATTAGTGTTTGATTTTTACCTACTTTCCTCTTCCTATCGATGATTGATTTATTTTTCCATTGGTAATTGAAAAATTAACTGAAATTGGTTAAATGCTTAAAAATCATCTTTGTGGTAATTGAAAAATTAACTGAAATTGGTTAAATCCTTGAAAAATCATCTTTGTGAGGAAAAAAATAGAGACGACAAATAAGTGCGAAACAAAGGAAAAGGTGAGGAAAAACCAACAAATTATTGTTATCGATTATCCTAAACAGTTTCCTTTGTGTCTTCCAAGTATTTTCATGGTGAAACGGAACCGGAACTATTTGACCGGTTGTAGGGTATGTTAGACCCGTGCTGACCCCTAGTTGGAGTAGCTGACAGTCAATATTCAAAAACAGAAAAGAAAAAATTGTAAATGTTCTCAAAGTGCAGATGCTCTCAGAGTGCAGATGCTAAGAGATGTATATTATTCAACTGCTCATTACATTTCAGACGAATAGACGATTAGACAATATGCTGGTTTAGCTAAATTAGCTGTCAGCTAAATGCAGTATGTTACATGGGAGATCAGAGAGATGAGCATATGGTCTTGACACACTATCTTACTTTTTTACAACCATGTCCTTGGTGGTGCTCCATTTGCGGCGAGCTTTGACATCAAATTTAGCAGGAGCTGCTGACATAGTTAAGGCACTAGACTTTGCCACACTCCGAGAACTATCATCACCTTGATTTGCCTTGACAGTTAATTTTACGGAGCCTTTGGTTTTCATTGTTTCCACATTCTTCTTGATCGAGGACTTGGCCAAGACGCTTCCTTTGGCTGTGTCCTTGCTTCTCTTGGCAGTCGACTCAACATAGACTTTCGATATGGTGGTTTTCGTCTTCTTGACAGTTGATTTGAGGGAAACCTTAGAGGTTTTGTTGGGGGATTTGTTTCGAGGGACTTTGGGTTGAGTTGCTCCCATATTCTTGACTGCACCTAATTTCATCGACGTTTTCTTCTCTGTGGTCGATTCTGTGGTTTGAATTAGTGATCTTGTAGACCTTTTTTGGCTCTTTGTTGCTCCTTGCACGTTCCTCATGGCTAGTCTTGTAGGTGCCCCTCGATTTTCATTCATCTCTCCTATGACCAACACAATTTTTGCCTTTATATTCGCTTAAAACAATCAAACTAAAACAAAGTGCATTTTATGTATGAACCAATCTCTATTTACCCAGGCACAAGGGTATGTTTGGATACATTTGAATCTCCTTAGATTCTATCTTTCCGTAAACTTGTCCTAGAACTCTTTTCATCAATAATCAGCAGCGTTTCGTATAGATCTCACCAAGATAAAATTTAAGGAAATTCTAATATATGCAATCTTCTCCCTATTCTTACAAGGCTTGTTCGTTTAAGATGTAAGAACCAGCAGTAGGTGGTGGTAATGAGCAGTAAAGTTTACCTGTGGGTTTAGGATTCTTAAGGATGCCAAGGGCAGCAGCTTGCTCAACCAACTGCTGCATCTGAACTCCAAGCATATCAGCCTTCTTCACCTCCAACTTGGGAGAACTTGACATCGAAGGTCGGGGCTTTGCATCAGTCCCTTCAGCCTGCACCTTCCTGAATAACAAACCTTGGCTAGACAATCCCAGAGAGGAGATATCTTTTCGGATGGCGATGCAAATGCTTGTTAAGTTTGCAACTGCCAGTTCCAGGTGCTGTAGCTTCAGGTGGTTGGCCTCAGCCACCCGGCGAAGCTCCACCACTGATGAGATTAATGCAGGCTTCTGATCTTTGGACTTGCCCTCTTCCAACTTGTTGCTGCCCTTCATTTTTCTCCCTCTACTGCATAAACCAAAGCTAAATCAATGCATTTGGGCGGAAGGATGCCCTTCATTTTAACATGAACACCCACAAAAATTAACTAGTACTGTAAAATTCTACGGAATTTAAAAGTGGACACCATTGTATAAAGTTTCTGAATCCGCCAAATGATTTACAAATCGAAAAGTGTCTTCCTCACCTCGAAATTAAAGCTTCTCTGTGATTTTTGCAATGGTGATGCCTGAGAAGAATGTTTCTAATGAATCACAAGGGAAACTATTGTTTGTTGGTTTTTGTTTTGATTTGGTTATAAAATACCACTAAATATAATTAAAAACTGAAATTAGCAGGCCAATGGGCTCTCCTTTGGCCGGCCAGGAAGACATGAGAAGTGCTGGAATTTGACAAAATGACAAGAATATGTAATAAATAATTAAAATAATATTCTTATTTGTGAATGTATTAGTTTGGTAGGAATTAAATCCTATTTAAGATGGCGAAGATGACTGGCTCAAGAGATTAATCACATCTTCTTTGCGTATTGCTCATCATGTACTACTACTACTTATTACTACTATATTTGTGCTCTTGGTTTACAACTTTTCGTGAGAACTAGTTCTAGGGAAGGATACAAAAGTTGCCCAATTTTCAAAATCTTTATTTTAAAAAAAATTAAATTTTAAAAAATATTGGCTACATGGCCTGTTCAACTGAAAAATAAAATTTATTTATGTTTTATTTTCGTTTATGTTTATTTGTTTATATTCGTTTCTTATTTAACAACTCATTTCGTTAGTTTATGTTTATTTATGTTCGTTTCTCGTTCTTTATGTTCGTTTTTGATCTTTTATGTTCGTTTATATTAATTTCTGTTTATATTTATATTTATATATGTTCGAACAGGCTCACAAAACATGTACCATACGTCCGAAAATATAGACCCGTTGACATAACATAATTTGGGGAAATGAGTTTTAATTCTTTTTGAAAAGGGAAACCATGGAAATAAAAGGTGAACTTTAAAAAATAAAATAAAATATTAATTATGATAATTTAGGTCTACAGACACGGCGTATAAAGGTGTAATTTGTACTATTTTAGGTATGATGTATGATATTATTATAAAGATAATTTTAATTCTACAAGTCAAACCATAGCGAAGAGAAATACTATAACCCAAAATAAAGCCCAGTTTGGTATTAGCCCGAATTTTGGGGCCATCGAGCCCAACTTGGAGAAGTACTCTAAACCAAACTGAGCCCACTTTGGTATTAGCCCGAGTCACTCAAGTGAAGTACGTTTGATTTTTGGTGCCAACATCTGAGCCTCCTTCATCGTCGTTAAACCCTTCGTTAACCGTTACCCTCTGCAAATCCACAAAATTCCGCCATTGAATCTCCTCGCAGTTTGCACAGTTTAAATCACATTCCCTCTCCAAAGTGAGAAGCACAGAGAGAAAGTGCGATTCGACCGCCTGATCAAACCTTATCTTGAACCGGAGAATTCGATTGCCGGAAAATCATCCATAAACAGAATCGCCCCATGCTGATCGTCAAGGCCATGGAGTCTCCTTGGAGTAGCTGAGAAATCGGCGGTTGACGCGGTAGCTCAGGCTTCGGCTCTAAATTCGGTAATCTCATGAGACTTTCGATTTGGTGGCTGTTAGGTTTTCGAATTACTACTCCTTTGATCACGCTTGTTAATCGTCTAACAGTTTTATTCTCATCAATTGAAGTTAATTTTTAATAATTAAAACGAAAAAGGGAAAATAAAACGTTTTGGAGATTGAAGTTGGTTGATTTTTGCGTATATTGATTTGATTTCGGAAAAAAATTAGGTTGATTCAATTTTTGTTTATTTTGGTGAGAATTTGATGTTTTGATTCAAGAAAATCTGAACGATGCATTTTATAACGTTACTAGGAGTTAATTATTCGAAGTTTTATTTGTATGGCTTTAGTTGGTTGAAATGGATGTTCTGGATGTAAAAGAGGATGCTTTGAATGTTATCAACTTGCAATGTAAACATATTTTTAATTATGTCTTCATCATCATCTTTGGTTGTATGAGAGTATTGTTAGTAAAAAATATGCCTTCTAATCTATGATTATCATAAACTAAGTAATTAGTTGCATATATTGCAATTCCAGTACATCAAACCAAACATCACAATATTGCCTTCTTGCAACTCGGCATGCATTTTATAAGACAACTTATAATAATTGCATCCCAAATTGGAACAAAAATAAGGCGCAAAAACAAAGGGCCTTTTGCTGCTTTATTTTTCCATCTTTTTTCTAAAAGCTTTTTAATAATGCTTTTCAAAGCAAATGATCTTCGATGGTCAAGTGGAAATAGAATATCTATCGTTGTGAGAGAACCAATGCGTACATCTCATGCCTAAAAGCTCCTGAGAGACCTAAGTTAGTGCTCGTGTTTTGAACAAAAGTTGTTTTATTTTTCGGCCCATAACATATTGATAGCTAGGTTAACATGATATTGGACTCCATTTCCTCATCTTACTTAGTTTTGAAACCATATTTTGAAGAAAATGTGAACATTGTTGTTACTTTGTGTTTAAATGTTTTATTTATTGGTGAAGTATTTATTTGTACTTCCATATGCATGGCCCTTGAGTTAGGTGCCTTGGCTTGGCCAGGCTCATACCCAGACCTATCATGTAGGATTCAAGGGGATTGGAGTATTCCTAGATGATATAATGTTGCTTGGATACAAGTGTCCAGCACAGATTTCCTAGTGGTGGAGTTGTCTATTTTGTTGACTTATTATGATAGGGTAAAATGGAAAGTTTGAGTAACATAATATAATGCTCTTTTAGCCTATTAGGAAGTGTTACATATAGCAGCTGCATGTTGAGCGCCCTCTGTTTTAATGACCTTAAACGCAAACCTGCTTCTTGTGTGCTTTTATTCATCTCATTTTACAGAGAAATGGGGGTTGGAGAAGGAAAAGAGAAATAAGAGAAAATTTCTGTCTCCTTTCTGCCCTCCCCCAGGCAAGAAAAAGAAACATAAGAGTAAAAAGATCGAAAAGGGAGCAGGAACAAAGATAGAGAAGATGTTCAAAACCCAAAAGCTCTCAAGCTGATATGAATGGCAAAACCTCACAATGATATCACATTTATGGTCTGTCCTAGCATGATGATTGAACTATTTTAGTAATTCTACAGTTCAAGACTTTGAATTCACATATTTGTTCGTTGATTGATGGCGTACAAATTGAAAGTCATTTTGAAGATATGATTAGCATTATGCCACTGTTTTACATGACATTAGTTATATATGAAGCTAAGGATCAATTGCCATCAGTTTATATTATCCTTCAACTGCTTCTCCCCAGCCATTAAATAATATTGGACTGGTTGCACATGATCTACTGAAAGGGATGGAGTCACAATGAAGTCCATCAATCATTCAGGGTTTGGAACTTCTAGTTCAGTTTTTAATCCACAAAATAATGGATGTCTGTCAGGCATTAGTGATCATATAGCTTTATTGAAATTTAGTAGGGCAACTTAAAAGTAGTTCCGGTTTTGCACTTTCATATTTCATGCAAGGCATCACATGACAGACACTCCTGAGAATTGATTTAAAAACTGGTTGTCAAAGGTTTATAGCATTCTTTGGTGATCCAGTTGTACATAAAAATTCCATCTCTACTAACAGGGCCTCTAGTCTTAATGATGGATCACGTTAGTTAAAGACGGGAAAAAAAACCAGAATATTTCGGAGGAACTTTCCATTTCTTTACCAGCTGCTCTTCCCCCCCAAAAAAAAAAAGAAAAAAAAAGGAATTCCATTGTGTGCCTTCAGATGCTGTTGCATGATTGCTTCTTTCTTCTGAAATCTGCATACATTTCTTGCTGCATGGATGCTTAACAGTGTTCGTGAATAAAAGGGCAGCTTAGTTGAACTGCAATAAGCGAGGCATGTACTTTGTTTTATGGAATGATACTTGTGCACTGTGTAGGTTTACGGGAAATTACACAGGGGACTCAAAAAACTTCTTTTAGACTTATACCTGCCTTAGGAAAGGATGATTAGGCACTTCTATTCCCGGCAGCAAATAGCTAAACAAGTTGAAGGCAAGCAACTGCCAGTGTATGAATCTTCGCCGAAAGCTGTGCATGCAAATCCCAAGGTGACCCATGCGGGTTTTTCCTTTATTATTAATTCATCGTGATTAGACGTGCATTTCCATTAATTACTGCTACTACAAGCTTCCGAACTTAATTTCCCCCTATCTAACTCTTGGTAATGCTACTCATGTGCCCAGTGGCAAAGATATGCCTTTTTATTTATCTATCAAGTGGGGTGAGGGCAGCTTTCAACTGCAATGGAACATAATATTAATATTATAACTGCTGATTTTCTGCCCTGATATTATTGAATATGACTGAGTGTATGATGAATGACAATGATGGTTTTAACAACTAATTGCTTTTCCCATCTCATAGGGGTTGTGTAGGTTGCGGCTCTGTGTCGATATGAGGAGCGATCACTAGGTCGGTCGGTCGGTCATCCTGTCTGACTCTTATTCTTTTGGACCCTCTTTTGCCTATTTTATCTTGTGCATAGCCCTACTGTGTTATTTTGCGATTGTTTTATATATGTTCGACAATTGTGTTAGTCTTGTCCCTGCCTCTTAATCGCTAGTTTCTTTCTTGTCTTTCTAGTTTTTTTTTTTTTTTTTTCGGTTTGATAACCTGTAACACTTTTTCCTTTTCCTTTTGGTTTTTTTAAGGGGGTGGGATTGTAGTTTGAGGGATATTGGGACTCTAACTGTGAATTTTGTGTTAGCTATGTTTATGTTTAGGTTTCATCAGTCTGATCGTCATATTATTTCAGTTTCAATCTCAAGACTCAGGAACATTGTGGTCAAGTTGTTGAAAGCCCTGTTTACATAGCAAATGAATTGGCTAAAGTTAGTTACAACTTTGTGAATATACCCATATTGCAGTCCGAATTGTTGAGAGTACACTAGTATGGAACCCAAATTGTTGAGTTCACTAAAGGTAGTTACTATTTTACTGACTTTTGATTTGTTAAAAAAAAAGAATTGTGGAAATTGAGACACAATTAGTAGTTCAAATGCAATTGCATTATCCCTCTAAGATTCAGGATGGATTCAATTTTTTTGCTAGCAGTGTGTAAATATAGTCTTGAGGAAGTTCCTACCATGACATACATGAGGCTGCAAACAGAAGCAAAAGGCAAACAATAATTTTTAGGAAAGATTATATATGCTCCGAAGAGTTCAACAACATGTACAGGCTGAGAAAGATGGATGTCAAATCTGAAGTTCTGTGTGAAATCCCAAAGTCCTTCCTCTCTGAACTAGCTGACATTTCCAAATATACTATAGTTTTCTGGGCATAGTTGCATGATTGCTGAGCTTTCGTTTATGCAATAAAGAAACTAGGTCCACAATGAGTTCGTACATTTTGTTTAATTTAATCATAACCTAATCTAGATTAGCACTTCTGTCGATGACAGGCAGGTATTAGCCTAACATGTAAGTCGCACGGGTGGCCGACAGAGAAATCAAGTTGGCTGCAAAGTACAGTCGACAACAAGTACAAGCCAGTGTAAATTCCAATGGAGTGGGGCCTCTGGAGATCTAATATCCACAAATATACGCCTGACAAGCTGGGAGGCTCTGTTCAAAAGACCCTCAGAAAACACTTGAAAACAAAGAGGAAAGACGTTAGAAATGAACGAGGAGGTGAGGCATATTTTGGGGTCATGGTTTCTGGTTTCTTATATCATTGTAACTCCCTTAAGTACATAATATTTCGGAGACATAGCATAAGCAAGCCGATTATCTATTGGGTGTGTGTGTGTGTGCGCGCGCTGCGTTCAGTAGCGTGTCTGAGTCTTCTGCAAAAAGCCAATTAGTCTGCTGCTGAAAGAAACTGACAAAGTATTTTGTGAATAAATGTCTGAACTGATAGGAACATTCAAAATAGCATGCACAACCCATTTAGCCAAGTAGCATGCAAACTATTTTGAATATCTAACAATTCCTAAAGCCACATTACAGAGCATCATTTTGCCTTCAACATTTATATACAAGATGAACTTCTAAGATTGCATCAGTCTTAAAACAAACTTGTGACATTGCAGTGGACAAAACATAAAGTTGAAATCTCAAAGCAAGGCGAAACTAATATTTGCTTTGCTTTTGATAGGCAATTGCTGATACAGGCAGATCTTAGGGCACTAGATTGGAGGCAAAGGAGTCTAGTAGATGGATCCACTGCTCTTCGTCCTCATCTTCTTCATCTCCTGCCATTTGGTTCCATTGTAGGTCTGATGAGTAGTTACTCTTTTCAATCTCATCATTCCTTGCAAATCGGCCCCTAATTCTTGGTCTGCTATCAGCTAAAGATTTCCTGCAAGCGTACTGATTCGCAGGCATTGGAATTTAGGGATTTTGATCAAGTAATGATCCTTTTAATAAAAACCTATATGGGCCATGCTTAATAAACATTAAAACTAGTGCTTTGGTTCCTTTATAGAAAAGTCCACTCTAAACATGATTATGTGACTATTTTAAAGGGTGGAATTAGTAATGTCAGAAAAGATGATTGTGACTAAACATGAATCTGCGCTAAGTGGAGAGACTATGATCCTTGGCTTTCAAGTCACCAATAGCCCCTTAATTTCAAAGTCCTGCCTATGTATCTCTTAATTGTTTTGTGATAAACACAATTGTTTGGTGCAATCCATGATTTTGCAGCGAGAATATAACATTTTTCACTTCACTTGTTATAGGCCCTATTTTTTTACTATTACCTTGTGGTCATGCAGCCATGCTCCTACTGTAATTATTGCAGAAAGAGGGTAATTGCTGCGACTTTGGATTTAGAGTAAGTATTACAAATATAGCTAACCTGGATTTTCTTATTGAAGTTCCTTTGGCTTCTCTTGCTGCGATACCTTTCAATTCTTTCTCTCTTCTCCTCAGGATTATAGCGACACGCCCTTGTCATACCTTCGAGAATAATGCTCGTACTTTCGTTTGCGAGTGGACTTCTCTCTCGATGTTGCTGGTGGCGAAGGGTGTTAACTCCCTGTCATGAACAAAGTCTTCAGTTAAGGTCAGACAACAGAAACTTTTCACTTCTTAAGGTTGATTAAACAGACCAGAAGAACCCTTTCTAAGCATTTTGTATAATGCAATAATATTCATAACTGTACCATTACTCCACTCACAGAGAATTACCTTGTCCAAATCACCAGTACTAAAAACCCGCCTGACTGGGCTAATATCCAGGTCAGGGAGTCGAGGAGGAGATGAAACAGGAGGGTAGAACCCATTTTTATGAAGGGAGTGGCTACTTAGGCTTCTTTGGATCATGTTATTAGTGGAATTAGGTGGGTGACTACTAGTACAGCAACTTAGAGGTGAACTTGGCGAGCCTATGTAACTGCTGCTAGTGCCACTATTACTACTCCCATTTCCATTTCCAAGTTGAGCTATGCCGTCGAAATCACCATTCATATATGATTGGGACAATAGCGGTGAGAAATGGGAAGGGTAGGACTGGCTCAAGTAACCGGAGGAATGATTATCATATAGTGAGCTGTTAAAATGGCCATACATGGTGTTTGCTAATGTTTTTGAGGGGGTTATGGAGGGGAAGAAGAGCTGAAGAACTTGGAAAGAATGAGTGTGAAGATTCTTTTTGCCTTTGTTCCGACTTATATACCATGAGAGTTGTTGTTAGGCACTTGCAGGAATAAAGAGCGTTGACTCATTTCGTAACACTTTCTCTCTACCCCTGTATAGCCCTACTCCTCCCCTACTACCCGCCTCCCCCATAAAAAGGAAATCACAGAAAATAAATAAACACTTATCAATTATTTGAAATCAAAGGGTCTCTATCCCATTCCTATGATTTAAGGGGCCATTTTGGTTTGGTGAATTAAAGAAGGTAAAGGAAATCATGGAAATTTTCATTGTTGGAATTTAAGTTGAGTTACCAAACCCCAAATCTCTATACACTTATCCTTCCCACTCCCACAGGTTGGCTTTTTAGCTAGCCAAATTGAATGAAGAATATTAGATTAGCCATCTTTAGTACCACACGATGCAGTCATTCTGGTGGGGAAGAGAAAGAGATGAAAAATGAGGGTAAATTTTTAGTTTATCCCATTCTTTTTTAGAGGACGATTAACACTTTTTGGGGGAGAGGGGTGGGAAAATCTCTAGCATGAACATATCAATTCCCCTCCCTATTTGCTTTCACTGATTATGTTGTGGCGTTTGCATAGTCTTTCATGCACACACATTCCCTGGAATGAATAAAATTACACAGAACTAAACTTGTTTTTATTTATTTCTATCATATTATGTCAGAGAAAGATATATAGACAACAAAGTTAATAAATTGATATACACCATAGTAAGTGTATATAGACAGCAGTTCCATTTATATAATTTTCCAAACAGAGCAGTTTTTGTAATTGGCCTTGTCACTAAATTTCATATACTTTCTTTATGGCGTTTTAGGTAGCTAGCCGTTTTTAAATCTAGGATATAAGGAAATTACCCTCTTTGTAATTTTGCAATTTAGTGATAATTAAAATGTCAACATTAAACCTCTCTATATTCTGTCTTTAATAGGGATTTTCAAGGTATGGATTTGGATTTTAGAGCAGTGAATTATTCGGTCAAACAATGGAGGGTTTTAAAATCACCCCCGGATGGCGCGATTTGTTAAAAGAGTTGCGGAGGAGGAAGGCGTGCATGGCCCCAGAATGCACTGAAGGCAACAGGTAAAAAGATTTGAGGACGACCCCACCACTTGATTTGATTCCCTTTCTTTCTAATAATCTCTACTTTGCATATATAGTGCATTTATTTCCGTCTTTCCGGCGGGGATTTGCATATGATACGAGTAGAGGGGGTCTAGCCGTCTATGGAGAGAGGACTGGCTAGTGGCCTACCCATATACATATATATATATATATATATATATATATATATATATATATATAAGGGTAAATATATTCACCCCCATGTGAATACCATATTCATATTGTACCTGACTTTGTACATCCTCAATTCACCATGTGTTATTTACGTATCAAATGGTATTATAGCTCTAAGAGCTAGCTATTTGGCATTTGGGGGCCTTGTGTTATTGTCAAGTTTTTGGTGAGCCTATGGTGAGTCCACATCGGAAGGAATGTTAGCCTAAGCAAACTTACATTGTAACTATCATGTGAACTGACGAGCTCTTACCAATTCTCCATGGCCGCATGGGCATGCTTTCTGTATATAGGTTATGGGGTCACAATGATCTTGCCTTTGGTGTTTTGACTTTTGAATTAAAATATTAATTAGATTGTAGTATCTGAAGTATAATGCGTTATATTTTTAGGTCAAATGCCAATAAATGGTTGAATGAAAAGAAAAAATAAACAAAGGGTGTAGAGAAAAAAAGTAGAAAAAGTAGTTGTAGGTCATGAGACTGTTTTGTTAGGTAGTTCGGAGACTATAATTAAATTTTTAACTTTTTTTTTATGATTATTAAATTTTTATTAAACGAACCATATCCATATTAAAGTTATCTTTAAGAGATGTAATCAAACAAGTAATAGATCGAGTGCACCAAATTTGACATTTTTATTTCTTTTTCCATTTTGCAGGTCTCAATTTCTTGTATTTCTTTTTTCTATCCCCATCGAAGGTAAAAAAGATTACACTTCTTATATCCCTTCTATCTCTTTTTAAAATTCACCATTGAACTTGTCACACATAGTCTTTTCAACACTTTCAAGTTGGGGTAGTGTCTTCCTCACTTGCATGTGCAAATAGTCCTAACATTAGCACAAATTGTAAGTCCAACTAGCTTAATTATAGTCTATAGAGATTGAAAGACCCTTAGAAGTTAAAATGACTACTAGAAGAGAAGGGCAAACGAGGGTGGCTGTTAAATATATTGGCGGTGTGGGGGGGGACCTCGTCAACTCAACTCAGTGGTGCATCTTTTAGCTTGGGAGTAGGTCCATCACGATCAGAAATTATAAAGCTCAACAGTGAAATAATTTTAAGGCAGACTTTGGTAGGGGGCACCACATGATATGAGAATGAATGAGAGTAACAAACTAGTACTCGTGACGTTTCATTACATGGTTGGGCAGTGACCAATAACCAATTTAGCGCCAATGAGAAGCAAAATCTCCTTAGGCTGTCCCTTTGCTATATGGTAATCTCCAAATCCTTGTAAATCTACTTTGCATATACCCTAACTTTTATTGCTCGCGTTATGTCTTGTCATTTTCATCTTCACTAGCTATGATCACGATGTCATTCTCGCTGCTTTCTTTACTCTAGTTAGCGTTGAACTACGTAGTTTTCAAGACAAAAATGACAGGTCTTTTATAATTTTTAAGAATTTTACTCATGTTTGTATTTATGTAGGAAATTATCTTTACAATCAAATGAAAAACTTGATTGATATATAAAAAAGGGGTAGGCTAGAAAGCTCCATGAAATTTATCTAATAATAACAATAGTTGATGTTACTCACTTACGTTAACCAGATACTCATATTGATTTTTTGACTGCATGTTAAATGAAAAATGAAAGATGCAGAAGTTAGACAAAAAACATTTAATTATGAGGAAAAGAAAAAAAAAGGAAAAAAGGCTACACATATATATGGCATAGGTATTAGGTAGGTAAGTTGAATAATGGATGCCTATAAAACATAGGAGAGCACCATGAGAAAGGTGCAGCAGGTGGGAGGTGGGTCTGCTATGAGACTTTGCAGAGGGAATTTCTCTTTGTTGAATTCTAATCAAAGATGATAAATAGATGTGGGCTGGTTGTGGGCCCACAGGCCCAATATTCCTTCCAGCAATCTCGTTTTATTTTTGTCAAACTAAATGGGGTCAACCCGGTGAAACTCTGCAAAGTAATCATTGTCCATTCTCTCATGTGCTTGCTAATCATCTTCAACAGCCAGCCCAGCGTACACAATTGGGTCGACCCACTTAATAATCGAGTCAACTTCATTTCGATTTTAAAAATAATTTAAATTTATTTAAAATAACAAATAAATTATTTTTCTAACCCTAAATAGTTAATTTGGGTCAACTCTGAGTCAAAATCGATTCAGTTTGTATCAGCGTCGTATTTCTTTCGGTAATTTCAATTCTATAATTTCAATCAAACCTTGCTGGACTTGGCTAAGCTTGGTATGCATTTGAGCCAAACTTTGGTCAAACTGAGTTCTAGTTGAACCTGATAGTCAACTAAATCGACTTGGTCCTTGTACCTCTATCATAATTCAAATATAATGCAATAATTAATGTATTGATCAAGTAACTGTAATTATCCCAATCGGCAAAGCCATGCATAAATCAAGTGACCAAATAGTTGAGATTCTTTTATTTATTTATTTATTTATTTAGGGCTGTTTAATTGTTGGCCAGAAACATGGAAAAACTGGTTGTGATAATGGGGGTTTCTAAAAGGGGTAAAGAAAGGGGGAGATAAAATGCAATGATATTCACCTAGTTTTGGAAAAGTCAATGGGGCATTATTGATCTTGATATATGGCCATCAGAGCTTCAAAGTTGAACCCAATATTCTTTGAGAGATGAATTTAGGCAGCCTCAGCTTGAATTGCACAAAACAACACAATTCTAACTGCACTTCATTATGCATTTTCCCCTTTATTCCCACCCAAACACAGTACTCTGGATATGCAGAATCTCTGTGACAAGAATACCCAAAAGAAAAATAAAACAAGAGCTAACAAATTTTTGAAAATATTTCTAAACCGTATGGATGATCTACCGAAAAATATCCTTTTTCACAAAGAAAGTGTGGGTTCAAATTCCGCTAAAGGTACGGGGAATTTCCCTTCCCCTTGTTCCCCCTTCCCTTTCCTATGCCTTCTCTTACCTAAGATGTCCTATGAGATATGGTTCTTTTAAGGATTAGGCTTTGTTAGTTTTACTCCCCATCTCTCTGAATGATCATGGTCCTCTTTCACAATTTGGCAAATATTAGGCAAGAAAATTATATGTTATTGTTTTCTTTTACATGGAATTGAGTTCGCCTTCCATATTTAAATGGCATATTCAATTTCAATCAAGAATAAAGTGGGCAATCAAATTATATATATATATATATATATATATATATAACAAACATTGCAAATGTATTTTGAGTGTTTCTAAAGAGTCACAAAAGCAACCAACGAGATATTTACCTAGTGGTCAAGACTAAAATTTTGGGTGCATTTACTCTCAAATTTAATTTCCTCGTCCCTATCTTGTATTGTGTTGCCTTTTACGACTCCTTCGATTCCAAATAAAAATAAAAAGAATGACAAAAGCAGTCCTCGGGCACTATTTATAATCTATTTTGTCATGTTTTATTTGTTATGGGATTATAAACCCGGTTACATATTTCCAAAACGTAGGTTTTGTTTAGAAAGAGGGACTATGAAAATAGAGAATAAAATTTAAAAAATTAAAACAAAATAGTATATATAATAATTTGGGTTTATCGACCCTTCCCACCTCCCAATCATAGCACTCTTTCTTTTGTTAAGAGTCTTTTATGCATGCGTGAGCGATAAAAGTATAAATCCATGTCTTTATTTAGTTTTATTTTTGAGGGGAAAAAAAGGTACCATGTTGCAACAATTCCGAACATAACACGTATTTTTTTATTTTACAAAATATGTGAATCCTCTGTTTTTTTTTCCCAAAAATACTTCTAGAAAAATTGATATCAAATTCAAATAGAACTTGATTAGCCGCAAAGCATTAGAGTTGACTTACGTACTGTGGGTGGGACAAACAAAGTATTACCCTTAATTTAAACAGGATTATTTTTTTTTGATCGAATTTAAATATGATTATTGCATGTAGGTAATTTAAGAGCTACTGGGTAGGAATCTGGCTTTGCAAGTAAATAATTTATCAAATTATAAATATAGCCGATCAGTACAAAAACGAAAACATACTTCTCGTCAGTGATAAATATGTTAATGAAGGCCTCATTTTGAAAATATATACCTAGGGAAAATTTCGTTAATTAGTTTTGTATTCATAATCGGGGTCTATTAATCCCTATTAAAAGTCCTTCCATGACAAAAACAAAGTAAACACTAAGCCATATACAAGTGTAAATCTTAGAGAATAGTGTCACGACGTACCTCTCGAGTGACTATAGTTGTGTTTAGTTAGTTGAGTTTTTAAAAATTATTATCAAATATTTCAATTCAAATTGTACTCAAAATTTACCGTTGTAATCTAATATAAAATCTCGAATATAAATATAAATTTCCATGTAAGCAATTGGATTAGGTTTGAGAGATGTATGATAGATTGTGATAGGGCGAACTAACGGCTAGCCTAAAATTAAGCATTTGAGAGAGAAAGAGAGATAAAGATAGAGAGAATCATATTCATAGGCCGGTGGGTTGAAGACCCCATGTCGTGCAAATTGATAAATCCTGCAAGAGAGCATTTGGCTTGGGAGAATTTGATTGCTTTGACTTGTAATGTGACAACATTATAGCAACCCAAAAAATGACCCATCTATGTATAGTTTTATCTCTTGACTTTGAAAATTTTTCAAACACATTTGTGATGTATCCAAGAAGAAAAATACATGCCACCAAAGAGGCATTTACTGGAAAAAAGCCTCCCATGGGTTCGAATTTCATTAGAGGCATAAATTTTTTTCTATTCTTGTTTTTTCATTTTTTTTGGATTTTTAGATTTTAATATTCTGAACTTTTGACCATATTATTCATAATATCTCAAAATATTCGATTTATCTCGTGACATCCTCGTTTTTAGTATTAATATTTTTAATATCTTATTCTTTGAAAAACTAACCTTAATTGTCCTCATTCTAGGACGTCGATTACTTGTTTTTCAATGTGTCGGATATTAAAAAATATTGATGTTAAAGGCGGGCATGCTAAGGGTAAATCGATAGTTTGAGATATTACGTAGTAACATGACCTAAAGTTCACAATATTAAAATCCAATAATCCTATTTTTTTTTATTAATTTGGAAGATATAATCGGGGGACATGTATGGATAGGTTTCATTTGTATACTTGGTGGAATCCGGCATATCTTAACTAAACCCTTTGCGTGGGCTCGGCCGCACTTGTCTAGTCCGGAGAGGCTTATTTGTCTTATAGTTTAGGTGCTTTATCCGTGTTTGGTTTCATTGCCGTTGCTTTGTCCGGTTCAATAATACCGCTTATCCGATACACCTGATATTAATTTGTAAGATAAGTGTTAAGATGTGTCTCAAAACACACCTAATAATGCTTTCATAAGGTGGCATGACCAAGCCCTTCACGTCATGACTGTGCTGCAACAAGAAGAATCGAAGAAAACGAAGCAACCGCACAAAGCATGGTGGCATGGCCGTGGTTAGTGCCACCCTCGGCAGCTGTCGTGCCTAACTTAGTTTTCGCCGGTAACTTCGGCTTGCTTTTTTCATCCGTTTTATGTGTTGATTGGTCGGTATTAAGGCTTGTAATTGCAATAGGTATAATTAGAGGCTTAGGATTGTAACTTTGTAATTGCAATAGGTATAATTAGAGGCTTAGGATTGTAACTTGTCTATTTAAAGGTAGTTTAGTTCATCGTTGTAAGCATCCAAATTATTCAAATTGTTCAAGCTTTGGTAATTTAGGAAAAGTCAATTGGAAGTGTATCCAACTGAAATGAGCTATTGAGAAGAGAGTGTTTTGAGATTGGGTAATCTCAAGTTAGAATGGTCTTAGGGTTTGAGATCATTCTTGTACTTTCTCATAATGGTGAAATTGGTTTGCTTGTGTAGTTAATTCGTAATTTTTTCTAATTTGGGTTTCCACGTAAATTCTTGTGTCCATTTAATTTAGTGTTTTCATTTGGTTTATTTACACTTTTGATTATATTATTCATCCAAAACATTTGCACATTTAAACATCTCGATTTCCTAACAAAAAGATATAAGCCGATAATAAAATATGACTTTCCTTTGAAAAAGAGGGGAAAAAGTTTGGGTAACATCATATAGATGCCATTGTATATGGTGTGGAAGTGTCAATTCGGGTCAAAACATATAAGTAACATCAAATCTGTATTATCTTTAATATAATGCTTCATCGCTCAAACCCCCCTTCTTTGAGACAAGACAAAAAGGTCTATAAAACTCTCTCCCTTCCATCATTAGGAATTTTTTCCAATGTAATGTCAATCATTTTGGAGAAAGAAATCATGGTAAATGACAAAAGTTGTGCAAGATTTTGATCTTTGAGATGGATGGAAAGATGAAATTAAATTACATCATGGATTGATTAATCACCACTTCTGATAAGTTACCCACTATAGTCCACTTTTTACCTCTTTTTATGCACTTTATGACATTTTTAAAAATTGTCAATAAATGGCATGTTGAATTTTAGGCAAAAAAAACTAAGAAGATATATGATATAGTATTGTGTCGGTACTTTTTTTCTCGATTTAGGAGTGAGGATGGATATGAACTATACATGACCTAATTTGAACTTGTTTCCTGAAAAGTCGTGATTAGAGTTGTAACGACATTGAGTTGGTTAGATAAACTCTTGATTTGGCTCCATCGAAGCTCATTCAAGCCGAGCCAAATTAATTTGAAAGCTTGCTAAGTCAAGACCAAGTCTAATGTGACAACTTAATTCGGATTCATTTGGTCCAGGTGGTTAACTTTTTTCATCAAATGCTTATATGAAAAACATGAAATTACTAATAGGATCACCAAAGTGAGTCCAGTCCAGTTGGTTAACTTTTTTCATTAAATACTTACATGAAGAACATGAAATTACTAATAGGATCAGCAAAGTTTTAATCCAACTATTATTTCTTAAATCTAGTGCATAATTATTGATTTTTAATTGACATTAAAATTAAATTTAAAAACATTTCAAGTTAAAAAAAGTACTAATATATCAAGTAAAATAATACATTTGAGCTCAAACTCATGCTTAAATTCCACAAACCTTAAGCTCAAATGTGACCGAATCTAGCTTAAATTTAGCCGATTCGGAGTTAGCCCGAGTCATTACACCGCTCGAGATGGAGAAAAGGTTTGAGTCAATGGTCGGTCCAATCAATGAGTGTAGGCACTTGACTTGAATAATAAACTACTATGTAATTAATTGCCTAGCCAAAATATTAAAAAAAATATAGGGGGCACTGACCAATCAAGTACTCCTAGTACCACGACGAAAATTAAAAGTCCTCAACGATTCTATGCTAGCTACGGCAAATAGCCCAAAAAAGGGGAATATATATATATATATAGTCCTATTTTGTAAATTATTGTTTTAACTTGCAATTATTTTTTTCAAAATTGAAACATGAAACAATGATTTATGGACTTGGGTGTTTGTTGATAATTTCTTAATGGGCTCATGGCCCATGGAGGGAAACTTCTAATGTACATCAATTATATATGATGCTTAAGGATTAACCAGACAGCCCAGATTTTTACATAAATGGCCCAAGGATTAGGCCCATTAAGCCAACTGCTAAAAAAACAATGTATTAGAGAGAGAGAGAGAGAGAGAGAGAGAGAGAGAGAGAGGTTGCTTGGAACAGAAACTACAGACATGTTGGAGAATAAAAAGAAATGAAAGGAAAGAGAAGAGACCAGAAAAAGCAAAAAGGAACAAGAAATGAAAGGAAAAACTGTGGGTTCAGATTCAGATAACTGCCTGCCTGCAGTTGCAGTGGAAGAAGTAAATAATTTAAAAATTTGTAATTGGAGTGAAGAATACGCAGCTAAGCTTACACAATACATACGCTTTATTATTTGAGTAGTATTCAAGTTTACTATTCTTTTCTATTTCACTCTTATGTTTACCCCACACCAAGAGTATGTGATGTGAGGATAAATCTCTATGAGCTACACAATATATTTCACCAATCATAATAAAATCGATATACTAAGTAAAAAGGTAACACGATTAATTTTTTAAAAATATGTGATTGTACGTTTAAATTTTAGTCAGATTTTTAAAGTAATAGATCACTTGAATGTATCAATAGTTCACCGATTGTGCGTTCTTTTAACTTCTTTACTTATTAATATATACACCATTTATCATTTGTGAATGTGAATTTTTCTTGTTAGGTTTTGGGGTGGGAGGTGCAAACAACAAAGGGAAAAAAATAAAATAAAAGAAGAGTAGAATAAAGAGGAGGAGATGAATGATTGAAAGAGTGGGGTTTAGAATGAGACATGGAACTATAAGAGATGGGGCAAGAGGAGATGAGGACTCCCTTAATTACAATTCCTTCCACTAGCTTCTTATCAAGAGGGCACAAAATGATAAGCACCCAATTACACATGTTTCTACCAAAACTAGATATTACATGATATCGTCGGATGGGAGGGATCTAAAGCTACTGCTCTATTCTACTATTTCCAATCGAGAAAAGACTAGTCGTTTTTCGTATTGTACTTTATGTCGATGATTTAGGTCTTGTTTTGACTAAAATTTATATCAAGTGTGGAGTAATCAGTTAAAAAACCCTAACCTCCAACCCTTCTTTAAATTAGAGGGTGTTGCTAATAGCCTATCATTAATGTTTTTCTGGTATTCGTAAGCCTCGTTTTGATTGAAAACTACGTCAAATAGTCAATTTAATTGCTGTGGTCGAAGATAATGGAAATGTTAAATCTATTTTTTTTAGAGTTGTGATTAATTGTTGTGATCGTAGATAATGGATAAAGATCAATTTCAAATGGATTGCAAAGTCCTCCATCAACAATAAAAAATGTTGAGACATCAAAAAATATTTATAACAAGATTGTCATGGTGTTAGAGCCGAACTGTAGTAAGTTAGAGCCGAAGTGTAATAAAAATTATACTATTGGCCATTTAAAAGTTGAATTTCATCTTTATGTTTTGAAGTTACAATTGTTCATGTATATAATTTTTTTATAAATATCATTTTACATTTTATTGATGAAATTGTTATGTTTTCCTTAAAGAAAGAAAGTGACTTTTATCGCTTAGAGAACAGGCTTGATCCTGTGTTAGCTTAATTTAGCGAGAATCATGTATTTTTTTCACTTTACAACTCTTTTTTATTGTGAGAGTCACTTATCTTATTTAACTTTATGACGACTTCATTTTTATATATTTTATTATTTTAAAAAGAATTTAGGAATTCTATACAAGGTTGCTTCATTGATCCCCTTTTGACTCCAAAAAAAAAAGTTGTTTCATTGATTGAAAAAATTAAACCTGATAATTGGGTTATTTGAGTCGATTTTAGTTTAGGTTAGTACAGGTTAGGTCATGTTCGGGTCATCACGATTTGGTTAAGTTTTCGGGTTGAGTTGGATTTAGATTCCGATTGAGTTGACTTCGGGTTAACCTATATTTGATTCAATAAAATTGTCTTACAAAGACAAAACACTATGAAAAAAATATTCGAGTCGGGTTTGGGTTAGTTCGGTTCGAGTCACCTCAATTTGACTTGTTAAGTGTTGGATCGAATTCAATTTGATTCAAATTTTAAGTTGTCAATTCGAGTCGAGGCACTTTTACCAAGTCTAGAAAATATACTTGTTCAATTAGAAAAATTTGCAAGGGTACTCGTAACTTTCATCTAAATTACCAAGTAAAGATATATTTCAAAAGTTCCATAATACCGTATATAATTTATTTATAAATAATTATTCTCTCTCCAGTTGTGATATGAAACATAAAAGTTATATAAGATTTGTGGATCTACTCGTTAAAGATTATAAGATGAAACAACCAACGATTGAGTGGAAGAGGAGCGTTTAGAAGAGTTAGAATTAATTTTTTGAATCGAAAGATTTATTTTATTTATAAATTTGTTTGAGTTTGAATAGGATTCTAATTTTAAAAGCTTCGTAATTCAATCTCTTATTAATTAGAGGTGTAATTTAATATATATTTTGCAATTCAGGTTTTTTGTTTTTGTGTTTGTTGATGTTAGTGGATCCGACATTATTAAATATTTAATTATCTATGCAGTTACAAGTTTAACTAATAAAAAGTATTTAATGCATAAAAAAGTATTTTAATATGTTTGAATTTAATTAATTATTCTATATAAGTGTGTTTTGGAGGTTTTAAAAATGAATTATTATTGCGATTGTTGTTATTTTGGATAGCAAATATAAATTGAATTTTTGGATAAAAATAAATTATATTTTAAAGGATTTTGATAATTATATACCATGTTATAAATTTGGATGTTCGTATATTGTACTTTTGAGAATATTTATTATTTGATGTATTTATAAACTTTATCACTTATTTTTTGAATGATTATGCATATACTTTAATTTAAAATTGTCTAAAATTAAGTAATATAGCAATCAATACTCATAGACATTCAAAATTATAATATGATATATAATCATCCAAACTCCTTAAAATATAATTTATTTCAATTCAATAATTCTAAAAAACATATTCTTTTAAAAGATGATATAATATTTTGAAAACGAGGCAAACTTTTTTCTTCTTTTTTTTTTTTTCCCTGTTTTGGCGCATTGGCGAAACATAATTGATAAATTGTGTGTTTAAAAATGAGTAATTTTAAATTGAGGAGGGCAGGTTGTGGAGCCCATTGTTACGTTGAAGTAGGGAACATGCCCTTCTTACGAGTCCATATAATATTCTCAGTGCAATTCTATATAATTCTCTCACTCCACTGCACCATTAGAAACAATAGAGTATAAATGCAGAATATATTATAATTTTCTTTTTTTTTTTTGTTTTCTTTTACTAATTTAATGACTCACGTATGCCTGCATTTGAGGTATATGATGTCTCTTATATAATATTTTTGTAAACTTATTATATTTTCTTTGTGTAAAAATTAAAACTGTTACATACATACATATATATATATATATACTATAATAGTTAAAAAGTATGAGTGAAAGTGTTTTTATTGGTTAGAACCCAAGAAAAAAAGTATGTGTATTTTATTTGCTTAGTATAAAAGTTACGGCTAATACATGCATTATTAATAATTTACTATAATTATTTTTTAAGTATTTACTTAGTATAAAAGTTACAGCTAATACATTATTAATAATTTACTATAATTGTCTTTTTAACCGACGACTACAAGTTTATCTTAAAGATCTTTGTAGTAATGAGTGTAGTTCGGGGATCCTTAAATTATTTATAACCATTTTAGAGTTATGTTCCATCTTTAAGAGTTGATTTCAATCAAAATAGATCAATATTTTTCAGCTCTATCAACCCCTTACGTGATGTTTTATTGGACATAATACAACCATAATGTAATGATAAAATTTATAATACAAATATGGTAAAAAAATCATAATCATAAAATTATAATTATATACTATGTGTTTGATAATCATATTTATAAGTTAAAAACTTTAGTTATGTTGTTTCTATATTATCAATAACGATCGTCGTTATACGACAATCATCGTAAATCAAATTAATCTACACCGTACATGTGTATTACAATAATCTCAACCGTTTATTTTTTAATTAAGTTAAAAATAAATTTTAAAAGTGTATATATATATATATATATATATATATATATATATATATATATATATATATATATATATATATATATATATATATATATATATATATATAAAATGAAATTTAAAATTTTTAGAGTGAGAATTAAAAATGTTAAATCTAATCTCTTTATTTCGATCTAAAAGTGATAAATGTGCAACGTCGCTAATCTCATCTCCCCACCCTCCCACCACTTCTCCCTTCTTCTCTCTCCACTACTGGTGCCCGAAAACCGACGGCCACCAAACCCATAAACGAACGGTGGTCACCCATGGGCCGACCCGGTGGTCGTCGAACTCGTCGGCCACCGGCGACCATCGTGGTGGTCACCCGGCTCTCTCCTCACGATCCGGGCACAAGCACAAGAACTTGCCGGCGAGCGGAATTGTTGATTTTATTTTCCGACTGGCAAGCACAGGAAAATGTGGATTATGCATTTTCCGGCGGCAAAGCGACCGAAAACGATGAAAATCCTAAAGAGAAGTTGTGAACCCTATTCAGCAAAACATTAAAATTCAATAATGGTGGTTAATGCGGGAGGAGAGAGAGAAGGTGTGATGAGCGAACGAGTACTCAAAGCGACCAACAACGGTCACTCCGGTGCTCGTCGGTGGACAACAACCTTTAATCTGGGTTCACTGTTCTCTCGACGAGGTGGGTTCCGCTCACGATAAACATGACAATCGTCGGAAGCCGAAAACACCTCGCCGGAATTAATGGAAGGCCATAATTTTGGTCGGAAAACATGAAGGGAGGGGGCCCGAAGAACAATAAGGGAATTGGTGTTTGATTTCTTTTTAAAAAAATTCAGTCTTTTTTATTAAGGCAATTGATGAATTAGTAAAGAATCAAACACTCTCTTAACAATTGATTTTTTTATAAATTTAAAAATTTTTTAAAATATTTTAAAAATATTTTAAAAATATTTTTAAAATACCCAAACATAAGAATAATTAATTATTTTAATTTAATTTTTAAAATACTTAATTAAATTTTCAAAATTTATTTTTAATTTAATTAGAAGAGAAAAAAATGAACGGTTGTGATTATTGTGATACACATGTATCGTACATATTAATACATATTATGGTGACTATCGTATAACGACAGATCGTTATAAGTGCATCATTATCAAATATGATCATAATATATTCTATCAAACAAAAAATATGATCATAATATAAAGTTATAAATAAAGTGGATTATATTCACTCAAACATGTTGTTGTAATAATGTTACCCTTTTATATTAACAACAATAATAAAAATATTTTTAAAGTATTTTTATTTAGCTCGAGGTTTTGGTATATTTTTTACACTTAATCCTTTTAAATTATTATTTTCCCCTTTGTTTTTGTATAAGGAAATGTTTTCTCCTAAATTGATGAAAAAATTTATATTTTTTATTTGTAATTTTTATATGAATAAAATTTTGGTATAATTTGAGGTTAAAAATTATTTGACACAAAGGTGAAGATGATAATTAATAAACGATGAGATTATGATCTAGTGATCAAGATTGAGATCCCGGTTACATTAGGTCTCAAGTTCGATCCCCTTTTATTGTGTTGAACTGTTGTATGTGACTCTTCCGCATAAAAAAATAAAAATAAAAATTAATAATTTGAAAAAAATTAAATATAGAAAACATACTGCATATTTTTTTGATAAATATTTAAAAAATTCAAGAAACTAAATGAAAGTATTTCAAAATAATAATAATGATTTTTCTATTTATTATTAATTTTTGACAGAATAATGGTTTTTCAAACACATAACGTAGTATATAACAAGACAAATATTTCAGTTTTAAAAAAATTTAAAACGACGTCCACCGATTTCTATAACGGTCATGAACACGATTCAAACTTCAAAAGGCATCCACCAATGACGCCGTTATCCCTGTCGTTAAGTAGTCCTTTACGTTTCTTCCAAACGGCGGGCCTCTCCTGAATAACGGCGTAAATTTCAATTTTGCCCCTCTCTCTCTCTCTCTCTCTCTCTCTCTACCCCACCTCTCACAGTCTCACCTGCCCAAGAGAAAAAATAAAAGGGAAAAAACGAAAGTTGAAAAACCAAAAATAAAAATCACCCAACTCATCATCCTCTCTGTATATCTAAAATCCTAAACACATACATACACTCCCACGCACTCACTTTCTGGTTTGGTTTTGAAACCTTCTCTCTCTCTCTCTCCCTCTCTCTCTCCAGCAATTTCTTCTTCACCATTTTCAAGTTCTTCGCCGCAGGCCACTTCAATCCAGGTTTACTTCTCTCCCTCTTTCTCTCTCTTCCTATCATTCGATCAAACTGTTTCGACAATGAAGAATTGATCGGAGGTGTAGGTGTTTTTTTGACAGATTAGGTCATTTTCGATCCAGCTACAATGTCGTTGTTTTTCCACTTTTCTTCCTCCATTTTAACTGATTTTCTTGCTTGCTGATTACTTTCGCATCTATATTTTAATTATTCATCGCATCTGTCTAATCGAATGTGTTTTTAATGAATGTGTTGCGATAGAGGTTAGATTGGACTAGATGTGATTTGATTGTCTGTCGAAAGTTATACTTCTTTTGTTTTTATGGAAATGTGGATTGATTCTACTAGCTAGGGTTTGTATTTGCTCGATTTCTGAGTGGAATTGTTGCTTAATTTAGGTTTCGTATTGGAGGAACTATTTGGGGGATTATTTTGCCAGTAAAAATTGGATATGGAGAGCAGAAGAAGAGGAGGAGGAGCTGAGATGAAATCGCCGGTGCATACGCCGAGGTCGACGGATAAGTCGGCGAGAGATCTAAGGCCGGATAATGCGAATTCCAACAAGAATGAGAGAGAAAAAGGTGTCAATATACAGGTTATTGTACGTTGCAGGTTAGTGAGCCACTATCGAATCATTAGTTTCCTGTTGAAATGCTTGTTAGTTGGGAATAAAATTTAATCTTTATTAAATTTCTAAATTTGCTGATTTTATAGGCCTCCGAATGAGGATGAGAAGAGACTTCAGACTCCGGTTGTCATTACTTGCAATGAGATCCGGAGAGAGGTTTCTGTTGCTCAGCTTATAGCTAATAAGCAGATTGATAGGACATTTACCTTTGATAAGGTAATTGCTTTCCAATTTTCGGAAGATTGCCATTGTTGTTATTTTTGTTACACATTCTTGCTTTTCTGAAGCAAGCAGTTTCCAAAAGTGCAAATTTGCCATCAGTGATCTATTCATTTTTTTTTTTTTTTGGGCATAACTAAAGTGTGGGCTGTCTACCACTTAATCACCGCGGATCAGAAATCCTTACAAGGGTATCCCGTTTTTGAGTTTCATTAAATTTGACAAATACCGATTATTTTTTATGTCTTTTAGAAAAACTTAAGAATTAATATAGAACTTTTAAAACAACTTCGGCGAACGGGTGCCTGGGAAGTGGGCCTGCCACTGCTAGCTTTGCATTTGTCTGCCCTGTAGAGCGCCAATACTCAGTTTAATACATAATTTTTGGGGATTTGTGCCACAGGTTTTCGGTCCAACATCTAAACAAAGGGACTTGTTTGATCATGCAATATCTCCCATAGTGAATGAAGTTTTGGAGGGGTACAATTGCACTATCTTCGCCTATGGTCAGACGGGGACTGGGAAGACTTACACTATGGAAGGAGGAGCAAGGAGAAAGGTTAGGAGCTTTGCTCTTCTGTTTTGTCATCAGTGGGGTATCAGATGTTTAAGCACGTGACACTAGTTGCTCTGATCACCTGTTATTGTTTGTCTTCTTCAGAATGGAGAATTTCCAAGCGATGCTGGTGTCATCCCCAGATCAGTTCGGAGAATCTTTGACATATTAGAAGCTCAACAAGCTGAGTATAGCATGAAAGTTCAATTTTTGGAGTTGTACAATGAAGAAATAACCGATCTTCTTGCCCCTGAGGAATGCACCAAGTTCATTGATGACAAATCCAAGAAACCTTTGGCACTTATGGAAGATGGTAAAGGAGGTGTATTTGTCCGAGGCTTGGAAGAGGAGATGGTGCGAACTGCTGATGAAATTTACAAAATCTTGGAAAGGGGTTCTGCTAAGAGGCGTACAGCGGAGACACTGCTTAACAAACAAAGTAGTCGCTCGCATTCCATTTTTTGTATCACGATTCACATAAAGGAGTACACCCCAGAGGGTGAGGAGATGATCAAGTGCGGAAAGCTTAACCTTGTTGACCTTGCTGGTTCAGAAAATATCTCTCGTTCCGGTGCTAGGGAGGTATAATGTGCTATATTTTTATTTCCCTTCTTATACATGATGATACAACGGCAGCCACAGGGCACGGTGCATAGAGGAAATTAATAGCATGGGAATATGTTTATAGGGTCGAGCCCGGGAAGCTGGAGAAATCAATAAAAGTTTGCTTACATTAGGTCGTTGCATCAATGCTCTAGTTGAACACTCTGGTCACATTCCATACAGGTATATATTTTGTTTTTTCCTGCTTGTTTAACCATCATCCATCGTTCTAAATTGTTTTTTCTAGAAATATTTTGAAGGAAATTTATAAAGCCTCTGGCCTGGGTTTCAGGGATAGCAAATTGACAAGGTTGCTGAGGGATTCCTTAGGAGGAAAAACAAAGACATGCATTATCGCCACCATAGCTCCATCTGTCCCTTGTTTGGAGGAGACACTTAGCACATTGGATTATGCTCATCGTGCTAAGAATATTAAGAACAAGCCAGAGGTCAGTGTCAAATGACTTGTCTTAAGTGATTACTCTATAAGAATTTGTCATATATAGTGCCTTGCTTTCATCCTTCTTGGATATAAGTTATATTTACCTGGGCTGTTTGTCAACTTCCTCAGATCAATCAAAAGATGATGAAGTCTGCATTGATGAAGGATCTATACTTTGAAATTGATCGGCTTAAACAAGGTCCAACCCTACCAATTCATATACCCTTTATTTTGTGCTGCCAATTAAAAAAATGATGAACAGTTTTACACTAAGGGGACTAGCAAGCGTAACATAATTGTTTGTTTAATTTGATTCCCAAATCAGAGGTCTTTGCTGCTAGAGAGAAGAATGGAATCTATATACCACGTGACAGGTATCTTCAAGAAGAAGCAGAAAAGAAGGTTCGTTTGTCACTGTTCAGTGATATCTGCAATATCTGAGCCTTTAGTAGGCATTCAATTTTTCATTAACTCTTCCCTACGTTTATGGTCCAGGCATTGACAGAAAAAGTAGAGAAAATGGAGCTTGAAATGGAAGCGAAGGACAAGGTACATTGTTTAAGCAAAAGAGAAGAAAAAACCCTTTTGTGGCATATTATTGTCTGTCGCAATGCATGATGGTTTTTTCATTGATCACTTTGATTGCTGTTTCAGCAACTAGTGGAACTTCAGGAACTCTATGATTCTCAGCAGCAGTTGTCCACAGAGTTGAGCAATAAGCTTGAATTGACTGAGGTATTATTTAATTTATTGTCCAGATTTTTTAATTCTTATTGTCTGTCTGGTAAATGGCCTTCATGGCCGTGGCAGCTTTTGTCAGGGGTAAGTTGGATATATCTGGACCTTTTCAGTATTGGCAATGAATAAAAGTATTTTCCAGCAATTATAGGGTGAGTCCTTGTGTATAGACCCAGGAGAGGGAAGGGATTTTTTTTTGAAGCAATCTAACAAATATCAAATAAAGAAAGGGAAGTGGGTGGGGTACCTTACTCCGGGGTCTTTGGACATGGGTCTATGGTATAATTCGTACTATTTTTGCTTCCACAGTGGCCTCTTTACTTCCTGACCTTACTGCTGCTACTATATGAGAAATAACATTTTCCGTTGTGCATCTTAGAAAAACTTGAGGAAACTGAGCATGCATTGTTCGATCTTGAAGAAAAGCATCGGCAGGCGAATGCCACAATCAAAGAAAAGGAGTACATAATAATCAATCTACTAAGATCAGGTGGGTGAACTTGAAAATTTCCTAGTACATTGTGATTTTCTGTCAGTTTACCTCCTTTGGCGAAGTTTTGATATGACAAACTTTGACTTTGAAATGATATTTATCTTTTCAGAGAAAGCCCTTGTTGACAGGGCAATTGAACTCCGCACAGAGCTAGAGAGTGCTGCATCAGATATATCAAGCTTATTTGCAAAGATAGGTTGGTACATGCAATTCTAGCTTACGTCAATTGGCAGTACTGAATATCTTGTAATCTTGCTGGACCATCCAGTTGATCACCAAGGTATCCACCAGCAGATTCAATCCCACGTGGTGGCATCTCCCCTTCTGAGAGGGAGATGCGGGTACCTAATGAGCATTTGGGCCCAGTATTTTCCCCTCAGCCAACCAAAACCCTAACTTTACCGTTCAGAAATGTCTGCTAATCCTCGCTTTCGTTTACAGAGCGCAAAGATAAAATTGAAGATGGAAATAGAACTCTAGTCCAGAAATTCCAGTCCCTGTTGACACAGCAGCTTCAAACCCTCCATAAAACTGTGGCTGCTTCTGTGACCCAACAAGAGCAGCAATTGAAAGATATGGAAGATGATATGCAGTCGTTTGTTTCAACGAAGGCAGAGGTAAGAACCACTGACTACCTGATCCCTTTGCCCAGAACTATATGAACTGGATTCTTATTTTTATTTATTATTAACTGTTACTGTAGGCTGCCGATAAATTGAAGCAACAGCTGGTAAAGCTGAAAGCAATGTTTGGTTCCGGTATCAAGTCTTTGGATGATTTAGCTGGGGAACTTGAAGGAAACTCAGAATTGACGTTTAAAGACCTGAATTCAGAAGTATCTAAACATTCATCATCCATTGAAAAGGTGCGACTGTTTACCAAAGTGTCTAAGTTGCTTGGCAAATTTTACTCCTTTCTCTACTTTGACAGATTTAATCTGGATCACAGCTTTTTAACCAATTTGCTTCTGAGGCTGATGCACTATTGAATGATCTTCAAAGAGGTCTCAGTGATCAAGAAGAGAAGATAATAGCTTATGCCCAAAAGCAACAAGAGGTTAGTTGTTAATCTTGGACTTGTGATACTGGACATTTAATTACGGCAGACTGTGATTTTACATAACCGGTTCCTTTGTGCAACTATTGCAGGCACATTCCAGAACTGTGGAGACTACTCGATCAATTTCGAAAGTAACTGCCAATTTCTTTGCTACTCTAGACACGCACGCCTCAAAATTGACACATATAGTAGAAGAAACAAAAGTCGTGAATGAGCGAAAATTGTCCGATCTGGAAAGGAAGTTTGAGGTGATTTTATTTCTGCATTTCTGACTTTTTTCTGGATTACTGACATTGTCAATTCTAACAGCTGTTTTCACATATGTAGGAGTGTGCTGCCAGGGAAGAGAGACAATTATTAGAGAAAGTAGCAGAGCTTCTTGCAAGTTCGAACGCTAGGAAAAAGGATCTGGTTTGTGTTCTCCTGCCTTTTCTTTGTTGATTTGGTTAATCTGCACCATTTGCCACCATTTGCAACACCTCTCATAAGAGGTATCGGTGAACTTAGTTTCAATGAAGTTTCTCCTTCAAAGTTGCTGTTCTTTGCAAGACCAATTTGTTGGAACAAACATCAACCTACCCAAAGTTGATCAGAACTGAAAATTATCCGAACCAAATCCAAACAATCTTATCGACCCAAACATGACCCAAACCGAGACCCAACTTGCACTCAAACCAAATTACTTGCTTGCGTTGTCTTCTTAATATCAATCCAGTTCTTCCTCTGCCACCTTTTCTGAGCTTTTGATGACTGTACATATATTCTTTAAAATAAATTCTGCGCAACTGTTCTCTTTATTGTTGTGCAGTAAATGTACAAAAAAATTGATAACAGTTAAGGTGTTGCAATTGTTGCGAAAACATTTTGACTGCCTTCTGTTCACTTTTCTCCAGGTTCAAACTGCTATTTATGGTCTTAGAGAGAGTGCAGCCTCTAAAGCCAGTCAGCTTCAGCAAGAAATGTTGGCTATGCAAGAGGATACTGCTACTGTCAAGGCTGATTGGACAGTCTATGTTGGGAAAACCGAGTCTCAGTACCTTGAGGATACTTCAGCTGTAGAAACCGGAAAGAATGGCCTGGAGGATGTGCTGCATGACTGGTATGTGACAGTTGTTCTCTGTCTGTTTTAGAAATGAGTACATATTTCAGCTTACCTTGGATGTTGAGATTTGTTCTCCCATAAAACTTGCAGTTTGAGCAAGGCAAAGACTGGGGTTCAACAGTGGAAGGATGCTCAACAATCACTGCTGAGCCTAGAAAAGAGCAACATTTCTTCTATTGATACAATTGTCAAGTGAGTGACTTTCTTCAAAATTAATCATTGTAATTGATGTCCATCCATGTGCAAGAAATATGTATTTCACTTGAATAATGTTAATAAATTTTCTTCTCAGGGGAGGAATGGAAGCTAATCAAAGACTAAGGACGAAGGTTTCTACTTCTGCGTCGTCTACTCTAGAAGCTGTAGATATTGCAGACAATGAACTTGTTGCATCTGTTCACCGTAAGTATTAAAATTCCAAGTGAACCACATGATGCTGACATACACTTTTCTTTTATCCTAATTATTAAGCTAAACTGCAGATTCTCTACAACTGGATCACGAAGCACGTGGCAACCTTGACTCAATGATTGCTCCTTGCTGTGGAGATTTAAGGGACCTGAAGAGTGGCCATTACCATAAGATAGTGGAGATCACTGACCATGCTGGAAAATGTCTGCTAAATGAATACAAGGTAAGAAGATCACCTACACATAATAATGCATGGATATCCATATATCTTGATAATTCTTCAGATTATAGGGAAGAATCTCACCCATGCGTATCAAATTAATGTCGTCATGTTTTTTTGGGTGTTTTTTAGCTAGCCTTCATTTGTGGCCTTCTCTTTGTTAGAGAACAACTTCAAACACAAAAAGATAATTTAATGGGAAATTAGCACAATTAGCTTGCAGTGCACTCTTTTAAATAATGTACACAGGCAGAGAGCATTGGACTTTTGCTAGCTGTCGTGACATCTTCCATGTATATATCTTTTGTGATAGGGAAACCTTCACTGATTCGATTCACATATCTGAGGCGCATAAGAATATTTCTGCCTCGTAATCCATGGAATGCATTTCTGTAAAACTAATCCTTTTCCGTTTTCCTTTTCTCATTTGATCAGGTGGACGAACCAACTTGTTCAACTCCAAGGAAAAGGTCAATCAATCTGCCAAGTGTGACCTCAATCGAAGAACTTCGGACCCCTGCATTTGACGAATTATTGAGGTCATTTTGGGACCCAAAATCCGGAAAGCAAGCGAACGGGGATGTAAAGCATATCCTAGGGCAATTCGAGGGTGCTCAGTCTGTAAGAGACCCCCGGCTTCCGCTCACAGCTATCAACTGAAAGTCTGTAGACGTTTAAGTTAGGTGCAGAAATCATGTATAGTGCATGCAGTATATGAACCAATGTACTCCTTTTATTCTTTCATTGATTGTTGGAGAAATCTCAATGTGTAGGGAAGAGAGAGACAGAGAGAGGGGGGTTATATTAGCCCATCTTTCGAGCTTCAGGGGCCACTCGTGCTGATGCTGTTCCAGTGTTTACTGGTCATAATGGTTTGTAAAATAGAGTTTTTTTATAAGGAAATGAGTATTATGTGCACTATTCTTTTTTTTTTCCTTTTTTTTTCAAATAGTATTATTCTAAATTTCTACACTCTTTCTAACGAGGAGATTCCAAATTTCTACATTCTTCGTCATATAATCGATGATGTACATTGGAATAACATATTATTAGTCGATTTTATCAATTCTATTCATTAGGACTGAGGACCCTTAAGTTTCAAGATGCGATGCGGTTCCATTCTTCCGCCTATAATCTTTTAGATGACGTACATTAGTAGTCGATTTTATCAATTCTATTCATTAGGACTTATGACCCTTCAGTTTTTTGTTAGTGAATCGAACTACCAAATTCGCATCAACGACTTCTTAGTTTATAAAGTTTATACAAAAACCTAATTCCCTATCCCCGACCCCTCACCAAAAGAAAAATATAAGAACATCATGTACTACTTATATGGCTAATCAACGAGTCAAGGTGAACATATGTTACACGTACACCTTAACCTTCAAAACTATGGGAAGAAATTCAAGTATATGGAATGAGAAGATTTTCTGTTTTGTGTGGGAGAATATTTCACAATTTCCATGGTAAATAAAATAAACTTAAGAGAGGATCAAAATTCATAAAAATACCAGCAGGTTGCTGCCAAGTAGTTAAGCACAATTCAACTACAGAAACTTAAAAAAGAGAGAGAGAGAGAGAGAGAGAGAGAGAGAGAGAGAGAGAGAGAGAGAGAGGAATTGAAGGAATAGAAATGCTCAACCTTCACAAGTCAGAACTGAAGGCAACAAATTAAGGAGGTGAAGAGACAAAATAGTGGAGAACCTCGATTAGAGAACGTGCCTACAACTCACCATTATTAGTTTTCTACCTACCATTTTTATTTTTTATTTAATCTCTTTAAATTTTCTGATTTCCAACAGCATGAGTGAGGAAAAAAATAATTTCTGAAATTTCTTGTTTGTTTCCAATCATGTATCAAATAATACCTAATTAAAATCGATCTCTATTAAAGATCTTGGTTTCTTTCTGATCTTTCTAAACTACTCATATTTTTCTTCTTTTTTTAACAACGGAAAGAGCATTCTTTTATTTTTAAACAAACCAGCTTGTCACCGAGCAAATATTTGACCTGGTCGATTCCTTGTTTAATTACATTAGATTTAAATAATTAAACCCAAATTAATAATTAATTATTCTTGTAATTATTGGACTACAACCTACTGACTGCTGCCATATGTTAGTTCTACATGTATATATTCAACATAAAACAGACAAATTTCGTCAAGTGGATTGATTTTTGATAACATAGACTAGTAATCATCCAAATGATATGATTTTTATATAATAATGAAATAATAGGTCAATTCCAGCTCACCTCAGTTTGAGATTTAGAGTTATTATGAATTTGTATTATTATATTATTTAATCAAAACAGTACCACACACAGTAATTTCTTCAAAGAAATGAGCTCTTATGAAGCACTACAGGAGGGTAACTGTTTCCCACTGTCATTTGCAATATTGTTGTCTCGGGATAGATTTCCTTTGTTCTAATAAATTTGTCTTATAACAAAAATAATTTTTAAAAAACATTATTACGTTGGATTCGAGTCAATTAGATTTTTAAGTTAACTATTCGATTGAGTCAAATATACATTTGGGAGTTTCCATTTAAATTCCTGTGCTGCGTCATTGCTTGCATGCATGAGAGAGAGAGAGAGGCAGAAAATGGAGTGAAGGTAGGCGATCATCTATTTAGACTACAACTTGCAACAGGATTAACTATAACTGTGATGCTCCCTTGCTAGTCTGCTACCACCTTCAGCTCATTGACCGTTCTCAGAAAAAAAAAAAAAAAAAGCATCTTTCTCTGTGTCCCCACTCTCTCTCTATCTTTCTCCCCCTCCAAATCTTAAATTCATCTCAATTGTATCTAGCTTGGCGCCCTTTCATGGTCCCTTCAAGCAGGAGCAGAAATCACATCCTGCATTATCAAGGTGCCCTCTTCTTTCTGCTGACTCTTAGCCTCTCACAAGTTCTCTCCTCCTCTAATAATTCACCAGGAAAAGGAAACTTTTCTCTGGGGCATTTTAACAAACAGGAGGGGGCCTGGTGTGCCGAGGGGCTCAGATGAGCAGTAGAGGAGATTCAGCAAGGTGGATGCTCAATAGTGTGGAGATTGATAGAATGCCTGATACTCCCGGAAACAGCGGCTCTCAGGATCATCATAAAAGCCCCAAAGGACCCATCTTTGGTAGAATTGGAAGTAACGCCCAGAAAATATTTGGGATGCAGGGGAATAATAATCATAACAATAATGCTCCTCAACCTAAGATGGGCAGACTTCAATCAAGTGCCGCCAGAGGATTGAAGAGTTTAAGGTTCCTTGATGGTGCCGTTGGAAAGGAAGGTGATTCCTGGAAGCCCCTTGAGAAGCGGTTCAATCAGAATGCTGTTCAGGGAAGACTTGCCAGGGACAAATTTGGTGCCGTCATTGGTAATATTTTCAGCAAGTCTCTCTCCTCTTCTTGCTTTTTGATCAATTTTTTCTGGTTTTGTGATTCTGTGTTAGTTTGTGCTGTAATACGATTATGGGCAATGGCAATTTTTCATCAGTTCTCTCATTTTTTACTTGTTTTTGATAAGTTCGCTGGGTTTAGGATTTGTGTTTAGTTTGATTATGGGCACTGACAACAAGGAGTCTGAATGATCATTTTCTTCCCATTTTTGTTTTGTTGGGGTTCAAAAATTGAAGGAATGGGGGATTCAAAGGAATTCGCACTGGAATTGTATGATACATTGGCAAGGAGAAGGAATGTGGATGCCTCAAATGGGATAACAATTAATGAAATGAGAATGTTTTGGGAAGATATGACCAGCCAAGACATTGATGCCAGGCTCCAGATTTTCTTTGACATGTAAGCTATGATTGACCGCTTCTGTTTCCTCTGTTTTTCATGCTTGTTTTCCCCTCTGATTAGCTTCCTATAAAGAAAAATCTAAATGGGTTTTCTCCTTTTTAGGTGTGACAAAAATGGAGATGGAAAATTATCAGAGGAAGAGGTTCGAGAGGTAATTTGAAATGAAAATTGATCATCGGAGGGGTTTCGTGAAAGAATTTTATGGGTTTTGGTTTTTGTCTCATTTCCAATTGAGTTTTGATCCGGGCTAACATATAATTCTTCTTCTTTTCCTTTTTTTTTTTTTTACCAAATATAGGTCTTAGTCTTAAGTGCCTCAGCTAACAAACTCAATAAACTAAAATCACAAGCAGCAAACTATGCAGCTTTGATCATGGAAGAGCTAGACCCGGATCACCAAGGATATATTGAGGTAAAAGATTCATAGATTACAATTTAAATGTAAATTTGCATTCCGCTCCGCCCTCCCCAATCCTCCTAAATAGAAAATACCGATGATAATGTGCAGATATGGCAACTTGAAACTTTGCTAAGGGGTATGGTCACCTCAACAGATGAAGGAACCAAGTTAAAGAAGAGCCAAACCCTAACAAAAACCATGATTCCCAAAAGTTACAGGGACCCGGTTTCAAAAGTACTATCTAGCACAGGAGAACTCATCCTAGATAATTGGAAGAGAATCTGGGTTATGGGGCTGTGGTTAACCGTAAATGCTGGCCTCTTCTATTACAAGTTCAACGCCTACAGACATCTTCCTGCTTTCCAAGTCATGGGTTATTGTGTTTGTATTGCTAAAGGGGCTGCTGAGACTCTCAAGTTCAATATGGCCCTTATCTTGATTCCTGTCTGTAGAAGAACTCTTACCCGGTTAAGGTCATCATTCCTTGGTAGACTATTTCCTTTTGATGACAATATAAACTTTCATAAGATGATCGCGGCTGGGATTACTGTTGGCACATTTTTGCATGTTTTGATGCACATCAGTTGCGATTTCCCAAGGCTCATCTTGTGCCCAAGAAACAAATTCATGCAATGGCTTGGTCCAAACTTCGGCTACCATCAACCAAGTTATGGGGATTTGGTTAATAGCATAGTGGGAGTGACTGGAATTTTCATGATCATTCTTATGGTGTTTGCCTTCACACTGGCAACTCACTCGTTTAGAAGGAATGTTATCAAGTTACCATGGCCATTCCTTCACCTGGCAGGGTTCAATGCCTTCTGGTATGCACATCATTTGCTGGTGGTTGTCTATGTTCTCTTGATTATTCATGGGTATTTCCTTTTCCTTACCAAGGAGTGGTTCAAGAAGACGGTATGTACATACTCATCTGTATCATGTTATCATCAATGGCATTACCCCAACATGATTGTTATTCAACTTGTACTCAACATTGCCAAACTCTTAAAATAATTGCAGACGTGGATGTATATTGTGGTTCCAATACTCCTTTACGCTAGTGAGAGAACATTGACATCCATTGATGATCACAATCACCATGTCAACATCCTAAAGGTTGTCATTCATCTGTGTGTAGTTTATGCTGCAACTGAGTAAAAGATGGATTGATCCTAACTTAATAGTTCTCTATGATCACAGGCTGTAGTATATGCAGGAAATGTTCTGGCATTATACATGAGCAAACCGCCTGGTTTCAAGTACAAGAGTGGCATGTATCTGTTCGTCAAGTGCCCAGATATCTCAAGCTTCGAATGGTAATAGACAAAACATGTTTACAAATTTGCAATTCACAAAATTATTTTAGAAGAAATGTGATTCTTTTAATGGATTCAACACTCAAATTGATATTTGTATTTGTCACAGGCATCCTTTCTCTATCACCTCAGCACCAGGTGATGATTACTTGAGTGTACATATTAGAGCACTGGGAGACTGGACAACAGCTCTCCGAGAAAAATTTGCGAAGGTATTAACCATTTCACTGGACTGCATTGAGCTGTGCTTGCATAGAACTCTTCGAGTTAAATGCATCAGATACTGAAAATCATTGAATAGAACTCGGATTGAAATTTCCAGTTGCCTGGTTTAATAGATATGCAATGCCCAATATGTTCTGCATTTTTGAATCAATTATGATATTGTAATGAAATGCAGGCTTGTGAGCCTCCAACTACACGTCCTGCAAAAGGCAGGCTTATGAGATTGGAGACTAAAGCATTGACAGACTTTGATCTTCAACCAACCGGGTAACTGCAGCCCTGAAATCATATATATGACAGCTAGCACAACGGTTACCTCTGTAATATATATGCCCCTTTTTAATTTTTGACGTTGCCATTTCTACGTCCAGCTTTCCACACATAATCATCAAAGGCCCATATGGAGCTCCTGCTCAGAGTTACAAGAAATTCGACATCCTGTTGCTCATCGGGCTAGGAATTGGAGCAACTCCCTTTATCAGCATCCTCAAGGATCTTCTCAATAACTTGAAGCAAAGCAGCTCACAGGTACTACTGAACATCAAATCATGCTTAGCATAAATTCTACTATCGATAGCTCCTTGAAATGATGATTAATGAATTTGAGTGGGCATTGCAAAACAAATGCAGGATATAGAAAGCAGAAAGGGACCTCAGAGAGCCTACTTTTATTGGGTGACAAGAGAACAAGGCTCCTTTGATTGGTTCAAGGGTGTCATGGATGACATTGCAGAGTATGATACGGATGTGAGTGTTGAATTCGAACCCCAGTTTCTTTTCTTCTCAGTATTTCTGGACCTTATTTATTGATGAATGTGCTGCCGATTGATTTTCTCCTGGTTTTCACTGGATGACGACTAACAGGATGTGATAGAAATGCATAATTACTTGACAAGTGTTTATGAAGAAGGTGATGCTCGATCAGCACTTATCGCTATGGTACAGTCATTGCAGCACGCTAAGAATGGACTTGATGTTGTGTCTGAAAGCCGGGTATGATTAATTGCAATTACCAAACTTGATCAAAGATCCTAAATTATATTTCTGTAAGTTCTTCATCTTCATCTCCAATTAAGTGATGCATGCTTGTATGTACAGATAAGAACACACTTTTCAAGACCAAACTGGAGGAAGGTGTTCACTGACCTGGCTGACGCACACAAATCACAAAGAATAGGTAACATCCTTCATCTGGTGAATAAACAGCCACAAAAGCCAATTTTGGCAAATTTTTCTTCAGACTGGATTGTACGAAACTCAAGCCAAAAGTCTCTTTAAACTATCCATGCTTCATATATGGAGAAGTAAGCAGATTTTAAACTTAGGGTCGAATGAAACAGAGACCAACCTCCCCCTCCCCCTCCCCCTGGACAACCAATACACCACAAAGGTGATACTCTCAGGGTATGAATTTGGATTGATATCCTTAGTTTATGCCATCAGTGTGCCCCTTCAATGTGCATGGATGGTTTGACAGGTTGGGCTTAAAGTCAAAAACCATTTGGAAAATTTGACGAATTGCAAATTGCATAAGCTATTCTTATAACTAGTTTTGGCTTTTCTTCTGGCTTAGATAAAGATTCTTAGTATAATATTGTGGGGTGTGATTAAACTGCAGGAGTTTTCTATTGCGGAAGCCCGGTGCTGACGAAGGTACTGAGGAAGCTATGCCAGGAATTCAGCCTCACCTCAACGACTCGCTTCCACTTTCACAAGGAGAACTTCTAGATCATTTAAAACTACCTTGTAGATTATGTATTTTTTCGGGGTTTTTATCTGTTCATACTCATACATGTACGCTAAAGGAAACAAAACACAGATGCCTTCTTTTTTTGGGATAATTATGTTGTAGTAGTAGGTTGGATACAAAGAAGAAAAAAATGCTGTACTTGTTTGATCATAAATCATAATACAGTACAGTTTTTTCCAGTTTATGTTATGGCATATATGATAATATCCTTTTAATTATCCTACCATTAATAGTAATTTCTTCATGTTGTTTGCTAATTATGTAGATGATACACTAATGTGACTAGCTAGTATACTGGCCTGTAAGCAACTTGTTAATCTTAACCTTAATATTATATTGTCTTCTTTAATCTTTTCAAACCCATCAACTATGATAGATACATCAATGAGCTCTTAGATCCTGTTCGATAATAGCGTTTGGAGTAGACTTTTAACGTTTTGACCGAGTCAAAAACTAACCAACCAAATATTAGTGTTCAATAAGATAGTGTTTTAACTAGCGTTTGCAATAGCTTATAGCGTTTCAAGTAGTGTTTCGAAAAGCTAAAAATATTAGCTTTTCACATTTAAAAATAGCGTTTCATATTTTTTGACAAAAAAGTCCCTTCATTAATTTATATTTGGAAAATTATTTATATCCTTTTACGTCAATTTACACCACTAAATTTAGTGGACACATTTATTCAATCATTAAGTTGAACAGCTTATCCAATAACGACTAAAATTTAATAGTTATCGACTACCTAAACAGCTTATCCGTTACACATACATTATCAGCTACTTAAATAGTTCATTTTGTCGAACAGGGCTTTAGCCTAGTGGTCAATATTATCTTTGATACATTAGGTTTCGGGTTCGATTCTTTCCTCTCCTAAGTGTTTGTAATTATATTTTAGTATCTTTTGTAAATAATCTGATTTTTTATTAAAATAAAAAATCTTCTTTGATTTACCTCAAAGAAGATTTGAGGACCACATAACTATATCCTCGTTCACTAAATGACTAGACACTAGATGCTAGAATTGTATTTTTTTTTTATGACAACAAGATGCTAGAATTTTAAACATAGATACGTGATCATCAAAGTCGTCATATATATATATATATATATATATATATATATATATATATATATATATATATATATATATTCAACAATGATTCAATAATGCGCATAATACGGGAATATGCTTAAAAGGGATTACACTTGATTTTTTTAATTTTTAATTTTTTACACTTGATTATGAGCTTAATAATAACGGCAATCACGTCTACTAGTTGTTGGCATCGGTCAATGTCAACGCCGACAAGAACAACGTGTGTGTATATATATATATATATATATATATATATATATATATATATATATATACAACCTCGTTTTTATGTACATAATATAAGCTCATAATTTAACGGATCAAATAAAATTACAAATTCAATTGTACAATGCAAATATCCCAAAAGTTTGACTACATTATAAGCCTTATGGGTGTGTTCAGCGATAACGTTTGAGGTAGTGATTAGTGTTTTGGAGGATGTAAAACACTACTTATCTAAAAATGTAAGTGTTCGGCAAAGTAGTGTTTGACATAGTGAGTAGAGTTTTAGGTAGTGTTTTTGAAAAGCTACTCAAAGTAACGTTTTCATAAACACTACCTAGTGTTTGCACATAATTTTCAAAATTCTCCTTTTTATTTTCTAAAATCTTTTATCAATTATGTCCTTTTAAGTCATTTTATACAAATCTGCTACTTAAACGAGTTACTATTACCGAACACACTTATCTCAAATCACTAGTTGAACATCTAACCCCTAACCACTAGTCAATAACGACTAATCGCTAATAAAACAACTAACAACTACTAAAATATCTAACCACTATCTGAAACAACTAATTTTACCAAACACGCCCTATATATGCTTTGTATGTATTAACGAGGGTAAGATTGAGGTCCTAAGTACATTGGATCTCAAGTTCGATTCTCCCTCTCCACTATATTGTACTTTCATATGTGGCTCCTCCGCAATAAAAAAAAATACCCTGTATATGGGTATGTCATTACTAGTCATCATGACATTCATATCATCATAATAATATACGTATTTGATAGATTTATAAATTCTTGTTGGGATTCTCGAAATATCTCTCCAATTCTTTCATATTTGACCAATTTTTATATATTGGTAATTAAAGTATTGAGTACACATATGAATTTTTTAAAGAAATATACTCGGCACGCTCATATAAGTAAACTATTTTAAAAGAATTTGTGTATGCATGACACTCTACTCAACCACCAAGTTATATAGTTTCATTAAAGATATTTGAAATTGATTGGTAAAGTATGATTCCAAGAAAATCCTATTTTAGGAATCGACAACTTTTAACTTAGCGAAATATTCCTATATTAGCTTGTCAAGATTGGGCATTATATAGGTGCGGGGGAGAAAAGCATCACAAGGTTTTTTTCCATTTTATTCCTCAACTTTGGAGCTATTTATTGCAACAAATTTGGAGGACCATACCTCACTTCGTGTTGTTGTGGTGGTCTCATCTCATCATAGATTCCAAGTATAGCATTCAGAGCTACAAAAATATTTGTATTTTTGGTGAAAATCTCATAGTGATTCTAGTGCTTAAAGCACAACATCAGCTTGCTTCATATTTGTCCATCCAAAGTCATTGGAGATACCTAGAAACTTATCCTCTCGTTACAGGTCGTACAATGATGTCACGATTGAGTAGTATAAAAGTGTTAAGAAGAGTTTCTATTACTTTTTTCAATAGAAAGGTTTATTTTGCTATTTTAGTTATGAATTTATAGACGATATGTGACCTTCAATTAACAAAATTTATCCTTCCTTTATTATCAAAAAAAAAAATCTATCAAATCATATTCAAAAAACATCTTTAAGATTCTACATATATGAAGTAATTAACCTATTTATCGCTAGAGATATAATTTTGTTTACATTTTAATGTATGACGTTTAACAATATTCCCTCCTCCATTCTATTATATTCCACTTCTCTTAAAAAAATTTCACTTTATCTCACTCCTTCTTATTTATTCCCTCCCGCAGCTTTTCACCTTCAACTTGTCTTAAAAATTCCAGTAGATTCCATTATGGAAAAATCCAATTCCATTCAACTCCAATACACTTCCCACTCTACTTGCCCGACGAAAAAGAAGAGGCCGGCCCAAAGGTAAATTCTACGCACACTACATCGATTACTATTGTTGCTGTACAAGTATGTGGTAAATCTCGAGACGATACATATGTGATATACGGGCAATAATGTAGGCATTGATAAATAGCTATCAAAGCTTGTATAACATGGCTAGATTGTGTAAACCCCAACAAAAAGAAGCAATGGATGTGGGTGTGGGCTATAGAAGCTGATCGATCAGACTCAGATTACTGAACATGAATGAATCTGCTGAGAGGTCGAGCCTACGACAGAATCACTACTACTACTACAACTCTACATAAAGATTACAATGAATGAATTTATTATTTGTGAGGGGTGGAATGGAAGGAAGGGCATGAGGGGTCAATTCTGCATTGGTTGCTGCGCAGAAAGTGAAAGGAAAACAAGTCAATTTATAGGTGGGTTTATTTTTTGGTATTGGGACTTTCAAATTCTCATGCATCTTCTTCAATGCTTCGCTTTTATATGCTGCTGTTTTGTCCCCATTCTATCACTCCGTTCTTTCCCTTTCATGTCTCTTTTACCAATTTCCCACCCCCACCCCCTTTTTCTATATTCTTCTCTATTTATTACCACTTTTTTCCAAGGTTTTCATGTCAACTAACTAATAAGTCTTCTAAAAACAAAATCAAGCCTTTGTAATTTTAAGCTTAAATAACAATTAACGAACAAGAACCTAATTCATTATATTCTCGACCACTTTACCAAATAGATGGACCAATGCTTTTATGGGATATGTCGTGCAGTTACATCGATATATAAATTGTTTCTAATGTATTACAATATATATTAGATGTAACTAATTGTGAATAATAGATGGATTTGTTTTTATTCCTAAAAACTCCCGAACTTTTGTGTCGTTCTATTTTTTAACTCATCAAAACAATGTATTTTTTATAAAAAATTAAGGCGAGGTGTCTCACCAACACCTTTCATAGACTAAATGCTTGTTTTGTTTCCCCATTTAGATCAATCAGTAATGTCAATTTTTTACAAAGGTCTAAAATACCCGAATAGATACAATATTTGAACATGGTATGACAAAACTTTGCATATAAAAACCGGTAACGGAAGATATTAAGATAATTTATCATTGAACCAAAAAATGGGTTGAGGAGGAGATATAATATAAAGGATGTTTAGTGTAAAAAGGGTGTTGGGTGATGGATGAGGCAGCTCACCTCAAATTATCCTTTTCACATTCACAATGAATATGAGAGATCCCCATATAATTTGGATACCATGCGTCAATCTGCTTTTAGGCCCATCATGAAATTTTCCCTCTTTGCCCCTCTTTTAAATCTATATTAGTATTACCCCCACTCCCGACTTGTCACTTGTCATCCCTACTTTTTCATTTTCGCCACTCAATTTTAATTTCCTTGTGAATTATATATTATGCTTTTTTGGGGGTCGGGGTGGGGGATCAGATATGTATTATAATTATCTTTATTTTTATGCAAATAAATTGTCTAATTAACAGGGTGAAGTTGAAATTATCAATGGCATTCATGATAGACTATCAACTACACATGATTAATTTAAAAGAGAATAACCGTTAAGTTAAGGAAAACAATAAAGTGTTAGTTGAGATGGTTGCGATCTTATCCTCGTAGGGAGAGTACACAAGCTTAACTTTTCGAAAATATATTTATTGGGAGAACTTTTACCTTACTCAAATGCTCACGGTCCGAAATGAATTACGGTCTTTTTTTCAAATAAAACAAAATGAAATTAAAGGATTTCTCTTTCTCTATTAATACCTACACTTCTAAATTTAAAAAAAAAAAGTTATCTAGCAAGATGCATATTATTCTCCTTTTATATATACTTAAAGACACTTGTTATATGTTATTAAAGTATGAGACTAACCCATCTTCTCTGAGTTCATACATTTATCTTCTAATTACTCCTCTAATTTATTTGTTACTTTGGGCTGTTGAAAGAATATATCAAAATAGAGTTATTTTTACGATAAATTTATGATTAAAAAATCAAATTATCCTCATAGATTTATTGGAACTAAGAAAAATGTAAGAAGAATAATATAAATAAAACTGATAAATAAATGATTAATATATTATTAAGATTATAAAAGTAATAATATTATAATATTAAAAAGTTAATTAACACGAAAAATAAATAAAAAATGAGGAAGGATTTGATAAAGACAATAAAGATGGGAAGATTGGAAAATTTCAACGTATCAATAAATTTGATTTGATTTATTATATTTAAGGTGTTGGATTTTGTGCATACAAATATAACTTTTTCAAATTCTCATGCACGTTGTTGAATGCTTAGCTATATATGTTGCTGTTTTGTCCCCATGCATGAATTCGAGCTTTCCTTTTCATGTCCCCTTAACCAATTTTCATAAAAAGCCTGCCTTTGGGCCTCAATAACTACTCATGTTTTCATTTTCGATCTGACACCCTTCCTTCCTTCCTTCCTCTTCCTTCCTGAGAGAGAGAGAGAGAGAGAGAGAGAGAGAGAGAGAGAGACTCAGAGAGAGAGAGAGAGAGAGAGAGACTCAGAGAGAGAGAGAGAGAGAGAGAAGCATATATACCAACAAAGAAGGAACAGCAGAAAAAACAAATACGTATCATGCTGCCTCAAGCCGCTGTCTTCATGGATTCTAGCTAGCCGTTGATCCCAACTTGGAAATTGGATCCAACAAGCTACCTACTTTCTTTTAATTTTCTATTTATTTTCACTTTTCACGTCCAATTCTACTAATCTTTTGCATCACAAATTGTTTCAAAAATTGTCTATTTATTCTCCTCATCCGTTTATACGTAGATTTTTAGTTGTTTTTTCAGTCAATGTGCGAGAAAAAATTATATATTATAGCAATTAATTAGTCAACCCCTTTCACTGGTGATGAACTGTTCAAGAAAAGAAATAAAAAAACCCCCTCAAAATTCATAGGTGAAGCTGATTACTGAGATTAATTCTAAAAGCAGCTGGGGAACGACGATTCATTCCGTCAAAAAGTGCTACTATTCAAAGTGGTGCCACATTCTTACACATTCACCTCCTCTCTCTCTCTCTCTTTCTCTCTCTGTCTATCTATCTATGATACATACATGCATGCATGCATGCATGATAACCATTCAAATCAAGGAAAGCGAGAGAGAGAGAGAAGAAATGGATGAGTTTCAAAGCCAGCTAAGTTGGGATAATGTTAATTAATAAAAAGATGGGTTAAAAGTATGCTTGGAAATGGGATGGTGGGGAGAGGCGATGTTGTTCCTTGAGGGACGTCTTCTCCTTGATTGGAAAAAGTTGGAGGGTCTTGAGGGGTCTTGCAGTAGTAGTACCTGTACCCTCCATCTCATCATGATCATGATCATGATCATGATCTTCATCATCATCATCGTCTTCATGCTCTCCTATCATGATCCAATCATCATCATGGGTTATTCTTATTGGCCTTGACTTTTCCCTTCCATTGTTTGCTTCTACTGTCTCCACCTTCCACGTGTAACTATGCGTCCTTGCCTGTCAAATTAATCACATTAGGAAAAAGGGAAAAATGCACTGAAAGAAATTAAAAGCAACATAATTAACTTAGATTGAAACTCTAAAAACTATACAAAAAAATCTATATTTTGACCATGTTTAGCATAGAATATAGTATTAGTAAGTTTGTATTACGATAACTTATAAAGTAATTATATTTTTAAATCCAGACAACTGTCGTAATTTAGGTGTTATGATGAAGCATGCATGAAAATTAAAATAACATAAAATAGATATAATTATATATATACCTGGTGGTTTGCAGCAAAGCTAGGAGGGGAGTTGAAATTATGAAGTTGATGAAAACCAATAAAGGATGGAGGAGGCAGTGGGTAACGAGGCGGAGGAGGGGGTGGCGGCCTCGGCATCGATGGCGGTGGGGTTTCGTCAAGGTGGATTTGATGAATAAAATCATGATAATAATTAGGGGTTGGAAATTGTTATGTTCATCAGTGATAGTGTTGTTATTGGGCAACGGTACACGCAACGTGATCTGTTGTTTTTGCTGTTGCTGCTGCTGCTGCGGTTGTTGTTGTTGTTGTTGTGGTTGTGGTTGCTGGAGATGGAGTTGTTTGCCAAGAAGCCTCTTCCTGAGCTTCTGCCTATCCCTGGCCTTGTGATTCTGAAACCAGTAAAACACATTTTTGCCTTCAATTTTTCCGTAGAGGGAGAGATGGGCAGTTATCTGCTGTATCTGGGTTGCATTTGGGGTTCTTATACCCCCTCTATACATCTCCTCCAATATCATTATTTGCTCTGCTGTTGGACACCATCTTGTTGAGGCTACTGGTGACATTCTCTCTCTGTTATTTCTCTCTCTCTCTGCTAGCTACTATGTTTTCTTTTACCTCTTGGAGAAGTGGTGAAAAGTATCAGACCAAATGTGGGCTATAAATAGAAGGAGAAAAAGGGCAAAGGGTGGGGTGGGGGATTCAGAAAGGGGTAAATTTTTGTGAGACAAAGAGGACAACTATTGCAATACTTTTTCCTCCTCCGCCCTCTGTCTTCCTCTCCTTTTTTTAATTTTTTTGAAATGATGGGAGATTCTACAAGTGCCACATAAATTCATGTTCTAGCTAGTTTGCCACTTCCTCCAACAAAGGGTATCAAGGGACCACAATTGCGAATAATATCTCATAAATAAGATAACTTAAAGTCGTAATCTATATACTTTTTCGAATAAACAAAATTAATACAAAATATTAACTTAGAAATAATGCATAATTAGTAATACTGACAGTTCCAAATATTGTCGTTAATTTGAAAGGAAAATAAAATGGTTTGACATTTATAAATTGACGTGAGCGTAAAGTAGATAGGTATCATTTGATGTTATATTTTTAGTTCAAATAAAGTATTTATAACGACTTTAGGGTTTATAGGCATAGGGTGGAATTGAGAGGTCAAAAGGTGAGAGGAGAGGAAGAGGGGTAGGATAGGAACAGAAGAGTACATGGAAAACAATGCAGGGGTGGCCTGGGGCTGGGCATGTTGATGTTTCCCATCAAAGAAGCACTCAGGATTTGTCTCTGCATGTGAGAGAGAGAGAATTCCAAAGGAGTGTGTTTGTGTTTGTGTTTGTGTTTGTGTTTTTGTTTGTGTGGTTGAGAAAATTAAATGATTTCCTAATTATTACCTTGTTATTAATACTATACTATTCTACTGTTCAATCCATCTGTAATAATTAATAGTACCCGGGTTGGGTTGAGTCGGGTCGGGTCTTCTCTCTCTCACTCTCATATAGTACACAGCCGGGGCCTTGGGGTTAGGGACATCCTTTGAATTTGCTTGCCCTGTCAACAATACAATCAATAAAACAGAATGAAAGTTCAGTGTCTCGAGATATGCAATCCCAATTCTCATGCATGCCCCTCATGCATACTTCATATATATATATATATATATATATATATATATATATAAGTATATATAAGCCCTAATTACTTTTGCTTTGTCCTTCTTCATTTGTCAATTCAACTCCTATCGCTAATAATATTATTAACTGATTAGCAAAGTTTGGTTATACTGTATTTTCTCCTGTTATGTGGTCTTGTATTCCCTTACTCTTTTTTTTTTTTACTTGATGACAATATAGGTAGGACCCTTAAAAAAATATCTGTCTATATTACTTTTTGTATTACTTTATTCATTTACTAAAAAAACCAACTCCTACATCTAAAATTATTAATACCTTTTACTATCCCTCATAAAATCATATTTTAATTCCATTGGAATGGAAAGTAAAGTAAGCCAACTATATATTACTGTATTGAATTCGTAGTATTTTAACTTTTAAAAGTGAAAAGTTCAATGTTAAAAGAAAATACTTTTTATAGCTAATCCTTATAGTATTGAAACAATTTTTCAAGCCAATTATATATACACTCGATAAAATTATACCAGTAAACATAATATACTTGACTAACTTGTTAATTTAAACACTTTGCTCTCATAACTAATAAAAGATTTAGGTTACTATACAAGTCTAAAATTCGATTTTATTGATGTAAATTGTGGTCCATAACAGTATATATGTGTGTGTCGGAGGGGGAGGGATGAAATTTCGTTATATAAACTTCTCTCAACTATGAAGTTTAACATCCTAATAATAATAGATGTTATTGCAACAGTTGTTAATTTTAAAAATTGCGATTTTGAGTAAATTTAAAAGGAGAAAGAAGGAACAAAAGTAAGGGACATTTTGTAGGGTGATGAGTCCTACACTTGAAAACAGATACAATCAGAGTGATACTTGATTAGGAAAATGACTGCTCCTAGCCAAAACGTTAATGATCCATAAATGAACCCCCAAAAAATTAATTAAAAAGGCGATTTTGTTTCTTGTTTCCTCATCCAAAATATGCAAAATAAAATCTTTTTTTCGGTTTTCTTTTTTTTTTAAAAAAAGAAGGGTTCTCTTCTCTTCTGTGGTGGGAAGGTTATCTGTCTTGTCACATTTCATTACGTAAATGGGTGGGCAGACAACAAGGACAAAAATTACTCCAGAGATTGTTAAATAAAAGCTGCTGTGTTTTTCATTTTATTTTTCGAGTCCTTCATTCATTCTTTTTTTTTTTTATAATTTTTGAATTTAATTAATTTATAAATGAATGATATTTGCAGGTTTGCTTGCGTCAGAGTCCTGAAAAAATAGCCTCAGTGATGAATGGTGATTGGACTCTTCGGCTCGACTCTATCTGAGCCTCTCTCTCTGTTTTGTTTGTGAAGAATTAAATGGGGGTTTGTGCAACTTTGCCTTCTCACACGCTATCCCCTTTGCTGGAACTTGCCAAGTCCTCTTGTCCCTTTGCCTTGCTCCAATCTTGGATTTAAACTCCTCTTCCAAAAACCAATAAATAAAAATATTTTCCTCTTATATGATTTGATAGTTTTAGTCACCTGCTGTCCCCAATATTACTTTGTTTTGTTTTTATGATTTATTAATTAGCATGTTAATTATATTTGTCATAGAGTTAGAAACAAAGACTTTGGTCGATTTTTCAACAAGGGGTTTTTTAGCTTTCTTTAACCCTAAGTAAAAGTTGCAAGAATGAATGAATAAATATACATGCCTCATACTCTAGGCGGTTCTTCATAAGATATATCAAAATTATAAGTTGGTTTTCAGTGTAGGACCTCACTTGTACAGTTGTACTAATACCATGAACATCGATTCAATTGGACTAACTAAATCAATTTTACTGAAATACACTAAGTAAAGAGCTTCCGGCCCTAGAGTAACCTCACCTCGCCCGGGTCAACTAGCTGAGTGTCCCTATATATGCCTTAGATCCAAGTTGGCACATAGTTAGTTAATAATTCCCATGGTTAGAAAATTAGGGGAAATTAAGCATAGGAAGGAATGACAAAATATAGGTCCAGAAAAAAGCAGTGGAATGGTTCGTTCATGGGTCAAAAATAATTAAGGTTGATAAAGACGGATGATGGGAAGACTATCAAGGGCTGTCATTCGTCTTGTCACTACAAACATGTTTTTGGCAAAACCCCCTCTCTCACTGCTTAACACTATCTCATCTTCCCACAGTAAGTAGAAATGGCAAAGAAAAATTCAACCCTAAACTAATTTATTTATTTATTTATTTGTAGGTAGCTAGGGCAGAAAATGCCATAACAGTTTAAACCAACAGTTGTATGTATTAAAATCAATTGATTAATATAAAATATTAAAATATAAATAAAAAGTAGAGGTACTCGTACTACCTCCTTTTGATCCATTGGTACTTTACCAAGTTCCCCGCGTATCTTCTTGCTCAGTAATATCACATGTTAAGCCTCTCTGTGTCTGTCTGTCTGTCTGTGTTTTTTTCTGTGATTTTGAAGGGTGGTTTGCAGAAAGGAAAGGAGAGAGATTTTGCAAAGCATGGAAATGTTGGCATAGTATTTGGAAAAACATCTTTCGATGAATAAATAGAAAAGAAAAACGTAACTTCACAAAAGGCATGAGTCACAAGATGATTGAGAAGACGGGAAATACCAGACAGTCGGATTAACAACAACAATGCCAGGTGAAAATAATTACGACTACATTTGGCGTAATCGATAAGGAGAGTCATGATTTTGATTTTAGGGTCGTGTTGGTGGATAATCTGTAAGAACCTCTAAAGATATCTACTTAGCTTAGTAATTATGATATTGCTCCATACACTAAGTTTCATTGCATGAAAAAATTTGTTAGGAAATAAGCCTAATTAATTAGCAGCGAAAACAAATTAAATAGGATGCAGAGATATCAAGGGATTAGAGACAAACAATAATGGAACCGAGAAACAGAAAGACGAGTACATTTGCGTGGAAAACCCAATTAGGGAAAACCATGGACGAAAAAGAGTAAAATAATCTACTAATATGAAAAGGGATTACAAAGTATGATCTCTATGACGATGAGTTACGTGATATCAAAGTAAAGAGAAAAATTCTCTCAATTGGGTATGTGGAATAGGGAAGAGAGAATAACTCTCATACAACTTGAATAATTAGGTTGAAATTACAACATAATATATAGTACAACCCTAATACAACTCTCTAAGGTTAGAAGTTAATTGGATAAAAATAACTTAAATAACGAAACCCGACAGCTCCAGCCCAAAAATCACGAAAACGCCGACTCATCGTGCCGGACACTGGCACGGTCGTGCCATGCTTCGACCATGATTCGTTCCGTTGACTGGTTGAGCGACCCTCCATAAAATGCGAGCCTTGTCTGTAAGAAGTCTACGAGGCTTGAATCGAATAATACCTTCGGTTATAGATAGATTTTGGGCCACATCCAATTAAAAAGATTACTATGTGAAGTATTAATTGATTTCCTTAATTTTCTAAAGAACACTAATACCTTTTTGGCGATTTTTTTTGGGTTTAACTAATGGTGTAATCTCTTTTATGTTGTGAGAATTTAAGGTAAAAGTTATTTCGACAAGTGCGCTTCTTGAGGATTCAAGCTTGTACTATCCTCCTTAGTGAAATAAGACCTTTAACCTTAATCAACACTTTGTTAGTTGTTTTTTTTTTTTTTTTCATAGGTGAACATTACTTTCCTAACATGTATTTATTTCCCCGTTGCTAAACAGAGGTAGATCGAAATACTATTTTTCAAAAAAAAAAAAAATGGTGCTTACAAATACAGCGATAAGAATACATAGAAGTTGATTATCATCAATCTTGAACCCAAATTCCTCCATGGGCCCCCAAAAGTCAATTGGTCAATCTACTGCATTGATATGATATGAGGGAAAAAAATAGTATAGTATTCATCTTCCCAGTCTTGAGGCACTTTGTGTTTTGTACATCTGTAGTCAGGGGTATAATCATAATATCATAACAGCTTGTACTAATTTTTTATTTTAATTTATAATTTTTTTGTATTTAAAAAATATTAAAACGATAAGAACCGATACAATAGTATACATATTTGGTATGTCTCGTTTCAATGATAAAACGGTACAATAGCCGGTATGATATTTATTATTTTGGTAAGAGGTCACTCCGGAAGGTGATAAAGACAAGGAGTAAGAGAGATAGTGGGATGAGGTAAGAGAGGATAACTATTTATTTGGATGTTTTATAGTAAGAGTGAAAGAAAGTAAGCGAGAATGAATTATAAGTTAATAATAGTAAGTAATATATTTAAGAAAAAATATATGTTAAGGTGTTGTTTAAAATTATTGTATTATTTTTTAATAAAAATTGGTAATTTAATTAATTTTTATCTAAAAAATTGTGGTCTATTCTTCTTCATTCCTATACTCTTTACTCTGATGAAAATTCCCAAATTATACGAAGGAGCCCGTAGATGGTGATTAAAAAGAAAGAAAGAAAGAAAGAAAAGTAAGGGCCTCATGAGAGCCCCTACATGGTATTTTGACAATAATTAATTCAGGCCCAAGAGGCCCAATAGAGTACAAAATTTATCTCATCACTGAACTGCCTTTGATGATCTGAACGTACACGTGCTCTTATCCTTTTTTAGAATCAATCTTTCTGTTGGTAATATGCTTGTATTGTATATGTTTGAATGTTTTCAAGATCTTTTCAAACCTTGTATTTGTGAGACTCACAATGATAGTTGTTATATTACTTTATCTCGTTGTCTGTGGAGTTGTGTACTACAAAAATAATAATCATCAAGTAACTTATTAATGACTAGTTCGAATATCAAGAATAATCTTACCACTACTTTTTTGCTTGAGAATAGTCTTAGGAGAACGAAGGGTAATAATTTTATTTCGATTAACAAGTTTAGTTAATGTTGGTAAAAATTTAGGTTTAGATCGGAATCAGAGTTGAAAAAATCGATCGTTGTACAAAATTTTTTATATGATAGCCGATTTTTTTTTGGTCGGACAAGCGTAAATTCAAGTGAAAATCGGATTCAAATAACAGAAATAGACAAGTTTTATGTTCGAATTTAAAATTCAAATAAAAAAGTCATACCCTAACCAGGTTTTTCCGAATCGGACGAATTTAGATAATCGGGTCAAACAAAATTTTACCAGCGCTAAGTTTAGGCATGAAGTTTCCAAGTTTTTCATAAGAGTTTTTAACTTATATGTAAATCGTGTAACTGTAAATTTTTATAATATACTTGATAACGAATTCAACATGAAGTTTCCAAGCATCAATCACACAGGCCTCTCTAGGCAAGATTTCAAGCCATTGGTTCAAATATATTTGGCTTTAAACTGTCTCTTGTCATATTCGAAGATGCCTCAATTTACATAAAATTGCTATATTTAGATCTCCGGAATCTCTATCTTGGTGACACTTCACAGTCTTTCCATCATATAAGGATATTTACAGAAACATAAACGAGTTCAACCTTTTCCAAACGCACCAGCTCGGGCCGAGGAGTGCTCAAGCCAAAACCTTACAAAGGGTCATCAATGCAGCTTTCCACTTCTCATAGTGTACAAGCAACCACCTGCATAATGATTTATGGCAGGAAAAAATTCCATGGATTTACCAGACAGATCAAGCTCCGGAATGAACACTGGTGATATGTATCTCCGATGTCTGATGTCTGATCAAATTATGCAGGAAATTTACATGCGTAAGAATTAAAGCACAAGGACAAGGGTAGATAACCTTCACGCAAAAACATTGTCTCCACTTGCGCAAATCATCTGCTATCCTCCGACTCCTAACTAGGAGTAAATTCAGTTCCGCCCACAAAACAGATCTTTTAAAAATAAACAAGGATCAGTGCTGTAGTCTGCTCTAAATTCAATCACCTGAAGTTGTTCCCTCCCCCTCCCCCAAAAAAAAATCCCAATTGGCAGTAGGAACGAATATGATCCTGGAAATACATGGTACAAAGTTAATTTAGGATCTTTTTACAAGTGAAAACATATATGGTTAGACAACTGATGTGGTACATACACAAGATCCAGAAATGCAAGAGGTAAAAGAAAAGTTTTAAATTAATCAACCTCCATATATCATGAGAAATATTTTCCATTACATTCTACAAAATCCATCACTCCAGTCAAAGTCAATTGCCTACAGGTGACCCCTTGACATGGATATCAAAATTGTGACTATTACAAATTGTAGCACCATAACAAGTATGACAAATCATTGTGGACTAATCATCTACGTCATTTTTCCTGCTCTTTTTCTTCGACCTATATTGCTCCTCTGAGTCATCTAATACTCCATGATCTACCCCTTTATGTTTCCTTTTCCTGCTCTCTTTCTTTTCCAATCGAATTCCAACACTCCCACCATCCTCAATTTCTCTACCTTCCACTTCATCTCTCTTGCCCATTTTATGCTTTTTTCTGTCACTAGCCCCAAGTTTCCCCTGAGTAAACAGTCCATCTTCACTAGGTTTTTTAACAGAATTAACTGTCTCATCAGTGATAATACCATCAGGAAGATGCTTCTTCTTACCTATGTAATCAGGACCTGAACCTTTCAGCTCTTTGCGGAGCTGAACAAGTTCATCAAAGGAGGCAGAGGCCCGCTTTAGGTAAGCAGCAAATGCTGGGGCAGCTCCATTGTCAGAAGCAACAAACTTCAACAAGACTCTAGCCGCTTTAGAGAGAGAAACTGGCTTTGAAGATAGTACTCTCCCTGACACCGTCTTCATGCTAAAACCCAACAAGGATTGAAGCTCCTAGCCCTCTGCACGGTGGCAGATCCAGGATTGAAAGCAAGTGGTGATAGGGTCCAGGGAAATACACACATGATTTCAAAATTTATCAATTAACTTTTAATATTAGTACTAAAAATGAAATTAAACAACTAATATATTACAATTACCATCGAAAAGGTTTCATGTTCTAAAAGCCAAGCATGGTCTCTTTGTTGGACACACTTTTTAAAAAATTGAAATTAGTTCAACATGCTCCTAAACTAGAAGATAAAAGAGAACTTGCAATTTATCAATATGAATAATTTGCATTGCAATTACTGAAGAATAATTTAATTCTTCATCCTAAAAGCTAAAGCTAAAGAACAAACTTGGTCATTAATAAAAAAATTCAAAATCAATCAAGAATCTACCCCAAGTAATTGAAGGCTTAAAATTCAAGTTCTTTTAAACTTTAAGCTCTCAATTCTCAAAACTGCACTTTCACTTCTGTTGCCCAAGCACTGGAAGATACAGTAGCAAATTCTAGTTTAGGACCATCCAAAACAAAAAGAGTAATTACCAGAGCACACACCACAGGCCTACATAGTACAGTAATATAAACTAAAATTTCCTAACCGCAAAGAAAAGGTGCAATGCAACACACAGTAAAATACCAAACGAGCATACTCTGTTTTCCCTTCCCTTGATAAGCCAGTAGCTCACTGAAAAATGACAAAGCAGAGTCCCAAGCATGTCTCAAACAGAGTCATAAAGTTGACCAAGTTTGGAATATAAAATCATTTCAAGGCATGTCCTAAACAAGTGAATCCAATTCAATATTGACTACAAACTGGTTCACAGAACCAAACAATCCAATTATGCATCCCCATCGCCGCACATTATTTCAAGGAGTGTTCATTCAAGCAATTCGTCAAACACATGTGCATATACAATCAATTTAACCAATGTTGAGAGCCATTCACCTTCCCAGAAACATAAATATCCTCATCAACCGCATCTCATCATGCACCTTCACCTCAATTAACTAGCTAAGTCCAGATACAACGTAAAGTTCAATTCTTGGCGAGTTAACGTTCTGAATCTCAAGCCCGAAAATTTGAACAAACAAAGCAGCGAGAGAGAGAGTAGAGCAAACAGATAATGAGAGTAGAGAGTACAGATTAGAGAGTACCGAACTTTGCAGCAGATAGCAACAGAGAATGCGAAAGCTCTTCGGCGGAAAGAAAATGCCGGTGACAGAGGTGAGCGACAACGCCGGTGACCGAGGGGAGCGACGACGCCGGCGCCTAAGGGGAGTGCAGATCCGTAGTGGTGCCAGCGTGGGCTAGGAGGGAGAGAGTTAGGGATTTGAGGCTTAGAATGCGAAAGCTCTGAGTCGACCCCTTTGTTTTTGGAATTGGCGTCCCCCTTTAGCGTCCGACGAATTACCCTACTCTATTAGAATCTGAAAATTAATATTCGACGCTAAAACAAGACTCTAATAGAAACAGCGTCTGTCTTTTATTTCGGATGTAAATAGTGTCTTTTTTTAAATCATTAGTATCAGTTTTTTTTATTTTTAAATTTTAATGTTAATAGTTATTTTTTATTTTTCGTTACAAAATACATGTTATTTTAAAGTTATGCATAAATATCACGTAAGCACAAAATTTATTATAAATTTTATATTAAAAAGCTAAGTTGTCCTTATATTTTACATACGTTTGTGAAATAGATGAAGCAGTATTTATCTTAAAGTAACAGTCTGTCTTCGAATGAAAAGCCTTATTAATATTTCATAAAAAGTGAGCTATCCTTCTTAAGATATATACTATATTTTGAGACAGAGACAACATTTAATTTGTGTACAAGGTAATAATTACTTTAATTATAAGTTATTGAGTTTTATCTTGGCAAAGTATAATTTTTTAAATTTTTTTCTCATAATTTACTTAGATTTTTTAAAATAAATTATATTCTATTAGTTTGAGTTGATTTATCAGTTAAATTTGTCGACAAAAATTGATCATGAACCAATAACCTATTATTCACATAAGACTAATCTATTATTATTACAACTATTTTAAATACACTTACAAATGATGATCAAATTTACACTTACATGAAGTAGACTATCCGATGAAAGATATTAACATGAAGATATGAAAATTAAAATTAACCAATCACAATAATGTGTTGTATACTTTTGATATACATTCTCAATCACATTAGGATTATCCTTAATTAAAGATTCTTGTATTGCTCATGGCATTCTCAATCTCAATAACAATAAAAATATATATATATATATATATATTTACATGTACATCTAACCTATATTTACTAAAAGTTAATCTGTTACTCACCAAAAAAAAAAAACTTATCCACAAAAATTGTTTCTCACATATTGTTCACCGAAAATTGAGCTTATTTTTCCCCAAAAAATAGCCTATTGTTTATAATCTTGATATCTCCATCTTGCCCGACCAAAGAAATCCGACCTTAAACTATATCTTTATCAATTTCTACTTTACAATTTAAAATTTTCAACTGTTTTATATAGTTTAAGTGTAGACAATTTTCTTTGCTAGATCAGGAATCATATTCCCAAGTTAAAATCCTCTCATTTAATGTAAGATTGCCAAAATTCCATTGGGTCCTCATCATGCCAATAATACCCCAACACAAAAAATACTCTCTCTATCCCGTATTATTAATTACTTGTTATCTCTTTTTAATATCCCAAATTTTTTCCTTGATTTCTAGTTATATACATAAAATTAGGGTTCTTTCTTTAGATGTCCTTGCAACAATCAAAACATAACAACTAACGATACGAAATAATTGGGGTATAATAGATAATTTGTATCTTATTGACTGATTTTTTAAAATTCGTGTTTTGTCCGACCATGTAATTAGATTGGGATGGATGGAGTATATAAAAATAAAAATACTAATAAAAAGAAATCAAAGGGTATCTAATGAATATATAGCCTGGATTTTGTAAAAACTCTCAAGATGAAAATAGAAGCCAACTCTTGAATTCTTATAATTTTATCTCAAACACCCACCCTTTCCTTTCCGGCAACCAAAAAAAAATTACAAACAAAAAAAAAAAGGAAAAGGAGAAGGAGAAAGAGAGAGAGAGAGTCTATGAAGGTGCCCTCATCAATTCTCTCTCTCATCCAAACAACAACAATGAATTAATCAAACAAAAACAATGTCAGAAAATATTTCTTCATCTTCATCAACTGTTTGTTTTGAAGGAGGGGATGGGATCCTCAATGGCAATTTTACCTGTGGCAATTCCCCTTTCATACATTGCAGTTACAGTTTCTGGTCGTTTTCTGCATCACTCAATCTCTACATCACCTTATCTTCAAACACTTTGGCCTTCCTCCCCTTGTTTCACAATTAATGGTATGTTTTCTTCTTTCCCTTTTAATTTCTTCCCCTTTCTTTTACAACTTCTCGATATTTTTACATCAAAAAAACCTAAAATTTCTGATTTTGTAATGTTTCATAAGTTATATGTCTCGTATTGCATTTAGTTGTCATGTTTTAAATCATTTTCTCGGCTCCCTTTTAGATTTACATATTATATCGACTTTTGTACCTTCTATACATCATAAAAACACTTCCTCCCCTCCCCGAACCCCTTAAAAAGAAATTCCATGGGCTATGCATGTCCATTATTGTGAAATAATGATCAACAAGGATGATAATCGACAATGAATATATGGTGATGATGTGCTGTGACATAGATAGGCAGGTATTCTTCTTTCTCCCAGTGTATTGATTGAAAGAATAAAGGTTCTAAAGACGGCTCATAAAGTAATATTTCCAACGATAATCGAAGAAGTATGGCAAACTGTGGCTACATTGGGGCTGTCTCTCTTCTTGTTCTTGATAGCTGTGAAAATGGATTTCACTATCATAAGAAGGAATGGCAAAAACCCTTTGCAATGGGGTTACTGATGCTCGTCGTCCCGGGCATCGCAAATAAGCTGATTGCTCGTATCTACGGCGCTCAAATGGCTCATTTAAATGAAGCTCAAACAATAGACTTAACTTCATGCGCATCAATCCTTGGGCTCACTGCTTTTCCAGTGATCGCGATTCTTCTTGGTGACTTGAATCTCCTCCAGTCGGAGTTGGGGCGCCTAGCTTTATCTTCTGGGATCGTGAGCGAGTTGGGGAGCATTCTCCTTATACTCTTTTCTAGACTACGCTTTGCCGCCACACACCCAGAGCCAGACACCAAAAATACCGTAAAACATGATCTCTTACAGCATGGTGTGGGTATTATCTGTGTAGTCTTATTGGCTGTTTTCTTGATTAGGCCAGTGACGAATCTTATAATCAAATGGACCCCGAAAGGGAGGCCTATCAAAGACTCGTACTTGGTCCTTGTGATTTTGTTCACGCTCGTGGGGGCGATTATCACACATGAGAGTGGAGAGCTTGTCATGTTAGGTTGTTTCATAGTAGGTGCAACGGTGCCAGAAGGACCGCCCCTGGGGTCTGCCGTAGTTCAAAAGTTTGAGTCTTTTATCTTCGGGATGCTTATGCCATTCTTCATCACTTCCTCTATCATGATGGCTGATTTTTCTAAGATCAATTTTAACGATAAATTGCTTCAAGGTCAAATACTTGTCACTTTCTCGGCCTGTGCTTCAAAGATCGTTGTCTGCATTGCTTACGGGTGGTTCTACAACTTGTCTGTGCCGGATGCTCTGGCTCTTGCTGCCATTATGTGTTCCAAAGGCATCATTGATATCTTTTCTTACGTCTTCTTTCACAAAACTAAGGTATGTGCAACTACAATTCATATTCACGATATAATTTTCGACCCTTAAAATAATTATACAAACGGTGAGATGACAGCTTCTAATATCTGTTATCTAATTTTGATGCCAGCTGATTCAAGACTCGAGTTTTGCATATCTGATCATAGTTGTAACTGTTATTGCAATCGTAGCACCTATAGCTATAAAGCTCCTTTACGATCCTTTAAGAAAATATGGAGGATACCAAAGGAGAGATATTATGCATAGCAAAGGCAACACTCTTCGAATCCTTGCTTGTATTCACAGGCCAGATAACGTCTCATCCTTAATCAAACTACTCAGTTTTTATGGAATTAGAAAAGAGAACAAAGTAGTTCTTAATGTTCTACACCTTATAAAGCTAGTGGGACGAGCCCAACCTGTGTTCATATCTCATGATTTGCAGCAAAGGAAGGCCTCGAGTGTGACCTACTCAGAAGATGTCATATGGACTCTCAATGCTTTCCACAACCAGATGGATGGCCTCTCCATGCATTTGTTCACAACAGTCTCCCCACCCAAGTCGATGCACGAAGATATATGCACCCTTGCACTTGACAAGCTGGTTTCCCTCATAATCCTTCCCTTCCACAGAAAGATTACCATAGATTGGTCGGCAGATTTGGAAGACCATGCCCAAAGGATACTCAATTATAGCATCCTTGAGCGAGCTCCATGCTCAGTCGGGATCCTTATTGACAGGGGAAGTTACAGGTCACCTGCCGCATTAGCCAGGTTGGCCTCAAACTCGCGTTCAGGCAAACATGATGAGATAGATGAAAATGACAAGATCACGGTAGGTGTGATTTTTATAGGGGGAATGATGATCGAGAGGCAGTGGCATATGCAAAACGGATGGCGCAAGCGGGCAAGTCCACAAAGGTGGTTGTGATCCAAATTGTAGCCTTGGGAGAAAATGGTAGCTTAAACTTGTTGGATTCATCAGCACTATCAGGAATCCAAGAGTACAGCAGCTCCAATCGACACTTTGATATAGTACAGAAGGTGGTGACAGAAGGGTCAGAGACAGCAATGGTACTGAGGGCTATCGTCGAAGACTTTGATCTAATCCTAGTGGGGAGAAGGTACAACATGGATTGTGCTCAAACTTCAGGGCTTAAAGAGTGGACTGAAGTGCCGGAGTTAGGCATCCTTGGTGACCTTCTGGCCTCGCCTGATCTCCGATGCAAAACTTCCATCATGGTGATTCAACAGCAAAGGCAATGGACTTGGAAAGACTAGTAATGCAAAAATTTGCACCTAAGCTCGAGTTAGACGTATACTTAGATTTTTAATCCCGAACATACAAATCATTCCTGTATTGTTGATTTGAAAGCGCTTTCCTAGTCTACTGGGTAGACTCACATTGCTTTCATTCATGAACGTGTACTGGTGATATTTGCTCGCGCATCGTATAATATCTCCAAGAAATCAAGTATGGCAGTGTATGTGGACAATATCCTTCGAAACGTCGATTTTCGGATCATAATTGGTGTAGTTTGTGACATCCTCACGCAAATGTGAGACTAGAAACTTCAATTATATGTACCGATAACTTCATCTTCTTTCACTTGTAGGGTCATGAAGCTTAAGCCGAAGCTCAGTCGGATATGATATGATTTGTCCCTGTTTCATCCTTAGAATGGTCATGAATAGCTTCCCAATATTCTAAGCATGATAGAATTTTGCCATCAAAGAGATTGATGGTGGAAATCTGAAATGTAGTAACATCCAACTCGCATTATTGAAGCATAAGATCAATATCGGGTCTACATAAAAGCTAATTTAAACTCAAGAAGCTTTTCGAAAGCTAATTACCAAACACATCCTATAACATGAACACAATAAAAATTCAAATTTGTGAGAATTTAAAATCTATTTAGTTCTACTGTAAGTCATATCTCGAATTTTTTACTGTGTTATTCCCAAAAAGTTATCGAAAAATGCATTTCATACTAACATATTCCAGGCAAGTTAGATTTTAGTAGGAAAATTTCATTTTGTAGCGTTTGAAAATAAAGTATATATATAAATAAAACAACTGGTTTAATTTAGAGAGGATGAAAAATTAGGATCTAATCGCCCAAAAGAAGAAAAAAAATAAAAGTATAAAATTAAATACATGTGAAGATGGGAGATTGGGAGTGAGATGCAGAAGTTAAATACACATGAAGAAAAAGAAAAGAAAAGATAAAATTAAATACATGTTTATGGGTCTGCCAGGTTGTTCACGTCGCATCTGTCTGTAGCTTAGAACTGTCGTTATGCAACAACTTTTTGAGTTTTTTTTTTTTGGGGGGCGGCTAAACTTAAAATTGCAAGGCGGAAATGTTCATTGTATTAGGATTTCTTTTCTATTTTGGTGGTGCTTATTTATTGTATTAGAATTATAACACAAGCAATTTAATGATTTTACTAAACTTTCTCGAATCTTTTATGATAAGAGAAATTAGATTTACATCGATAAAAGTGTATTAAAAATATACTGATATATTGTAATTGATTTTTTTTCTTTTAAGATATTTTATTTTTATGAAGACATTTTTCATTTAATTTTCATGTATTATATTAGTGCAGATTTCATGCCTGTTTTTATTATTGTACCTAGAACTATCGATTGATTCATAATATACTTGTTTCAAATATTATGTAGATCTAATTTAGAGTAACTTATTTTGAGAGAATTATAAATCTAAACAACATTGAATGCAACATACATATATTTCGAACAACTGTAGAAAGGAGATATCAATATTACTCCCTTTTTTGGTATATATGTATGAAATTAATAAAAGAGTAAGGGGGGAACAACCTCTATTCTTTAGAGGATGGGAAAAACAATGATAATAATTTTTTTTTTTGAAGTAAAACGGGGTTCTTTGATTAAAGTAAATCTAGATTCGCTATCTTGAATATACTAGATGAGTAATTACATCACAAACTCGAGACGTATTCATTTCTCACAAGTCGGATCGATCTCGCTGCCAAATATACAACGAATTACTCTGTCGCCTTACAATCTACTTATAACGATTTTACAAATCAAGAATATAATCCTTATCCATAAAATCTAAATCAATTTTTGAAACTTGATTGTGGTGGTATTTTCATAGTCAAAGTGAAAAAAATAATTATATTTTATAAATCGAGGCATAAAAGTTAGGAAGGTATTAAAGTGTTTGTACAAATCATGAGTGATGAATCAAATTTTTGGATCACTCAGCACATGATGAGAACATTTGTGCGTGTACGCGTCTGTACTCTGCATGTACACAATTAAACGCTAACTAAACAAACTTCAACTTCCACTACATAATTTATGATTAGATCTGATTCTTTTAAATTACTTCTACTTGTATATGGACAAAATATGCATCTTACATCAGGACTTTGTCAAATAATTCAACTTGCTGTGTTCAAGATAAATCCCCTTTTTTTTAAAAAATTATTAGAATAATTTTTTTTTCCGCAAATATTAAAATTACTCCAAAGTTATAATAATTGTCGCTTTAGTATATACAATAATTAATGTAATAGTAATAAATCTCTCGTAGATAAATATTGATTATATCATAACAAAACTATTTTTTTCTGCATGTAAATAAGTTGGAAAATAGGTTTCAAAATTGAAATAATTTTTAAAAATTTTTACTAAATAATTTATTGGGTTTATGTTTGACAATTGAACTCCGACGGTACTTCCCCGGCGAAACTTCCTCCTAGCTAGTTGTCTCTTATACTTCTCTATGGTTCTCTTATGGATTCCGACGAGTTCTTTTTGTAGTTTTGGTCGGTGAAGGCTTGTCTGTCTTCTTCCCTCACTTTTTTTCTCCTCATAGGATCATGGTTTGCAAGCTTTATAATGGCGGCGACGACGTCATCTAGTCGGTGGTGGCGATTGGATCCGGTCACGTGCCTTTCATGCATCTCCGTGGTTGTGTCAATCGTGGCCGGAAAAAGTCAATCATGGCCGGAAGCTGCCGCAGACTTGCAGGCAGCCATATGAAGGCTCAAGGACTCGCCTAGAGAGTGGGAGAGGTTGTCGTGACCACAGAGGAGAAAAATTAAGGAAGATATCTTCTTTACTTGTTCGCAATTTCCAACTTTCTTTTCAATGAAATAGACTAATAGAAGGAGCCAGATACCAAACAGCCTCTTTAATAATCATTTTTTCATATTTGAAAATTTTAAATTTTTACATAATAATTTTAAATTCCTTTTTTGTGGGCATCAAACTAGAGCAGTTGATAAAAAGGTTTTGAAATATTTTGTGAAGAACTTGGATTTAAATTTCATATACTTCCATCTTTACATTTTTATAAAAATTAATAAATTAATTTTTACAATTATAATTTTAAAAGGAAGGGAAAAATTTTCCGTGTCAACCAATTAATCGGTAGATATACATACAAATATTTTTTTTCGTGTCAAATTTTCTGTGTGATCATAAAGATAAACCTATCATAATTTATAAGCATATCACCAAAACAAAAACAAAAACAAACAAAAGAAGAAGAAGACCTATCATAAGCAATAATGTCAATATCATCAATTATTTTTTCAATTTTTCTCTTTAATCATAGTGTAGGCCATTAATTATCACCAGCAATGCATCGATGTCCATATTAAATGTATGTCTACCTAAGTTTACGTGACAACAATTATACTAAATTTCTGCACCAAAAAAAAAACAATTATACTAATTTTTTTTTAAAAAAAAAAATTGGATCTATCAATAATCATGTGTTTCCTCTCAATCATAGCCCAGTAAAAGGCTCCGCAGTTAGTGATACCTTAACCATAAGTTAACGCACACATAAATCCAGTTAGGCCATGTGATATTATCATAATAAAAAAAAGGAAAAAAAGTTTATTTCATAAAAAAAAAAACACATATTATTTGTTCCTCCAAAAAAATTAGTGATTATTTGTGTAAAGATGTATGTAGTAAAAGTTGAAGTAAATAGAATTTAAATTAAAATTTGTGGTAAATATTATAAATTTTACTGATTAAGTTAAAATTAAAACTCGTAGAAAAGAAGTGGGCTATCGGAGTGATTAATCTTGCTTGTGATTATGAGTACAATTAATTTTTACATTTATATGGAATTTTTTTCTTTTGCTATAATCATTTCTGCTCATTTAAGAAAGTAAAAATTACAAGTCTGCCATTATTACAAGCAGTTAAAAGTAACCAAAATAGTATATGCACAAAATTCAGAACCATAATATACCCCCTTAACATCCTTCTTGGTAGAAAAAAGGGGAAAAACCTCTGGTGAGAAAATTATAAAATTTAAAAAAAAAAAAAAAAAAAACCTTTGCAATATGCATACTGCATCTTCCCCATGACGATGAGGGAAAACAACCCCACCCCCCAAAAAAAAAAAAAAAAAGAAGAGATCACAATTAATCTTCTGTGATACTCTCCAGATGAGGTTGCCAAACCCCGCTTTTACCGCGGCTGCTCCTCCTCCTTCTATGACCCCCGGATTTGGATTTGGATTTGGATTTGGCCACGTTTTCATGATCCAACGCGGCCGACAAATCTAAACCATCCAAAGTCACATCAACTGTCTTACTAACTATAACATCGTCGTCGTCATTTAATTTTCGGGTTTGTGTGGTCTTGGTCTTCTTGTCATTCGAAGAAGAGATGAGACGCGTTTTGTGGCCAGAATGATTACGATGATGGGAGGGCAAAGAAGATTGAGGGATCAAGAAATAGAAGCTGCCTCGTTTGAGCTCGGATTCCGTTGATAGGATGAGGATTTTCCGGACGACTCCCTGAGAAGAAGGCTTGCTTAAGACATAGTTTGGATAGGCTTTGAGGAATTCCCCGGCGGTTATGGGACCAGTCATCTCTTCTACGTAGCCGTTGAGATGGACTATCCGGATTAAGTCAAGTGCCCCACAGGGAGTACACAGGCCAAACAGCACCTTAGGCTGTTCCCCATTTTCCTTTCTCTGTGGAGTTAATTTTGGCGAGAGAATAGAGAGAGAATGGGAGAATGAGATGTGGAGATGGAGGGATATGATGATGACCAAAGGAGAGACTTGGGGGTTATATAAGCTTGAGAGGAACAGCCTTCACTTAATACAACCTAACTGTGACCTATAGCAAGTATTAAAGAATATAATTAATGATTAGCCTCCAAACCAAATTTAATTAAAGATATACCCTTAATCTACTACAACTCCCTTTGGGATAGTATTTTCTTTATTTTTTATATACCTTAATAATAACGATTACTGGTTATCGGCGGTCGTAATTAGGGTTTTAGCGATTATCAATGGTTATAATTAGCGAGTTAACGGTAGATAGCGATCGGTGGCTATAAGTGTTTACTAGCAGTTATGATGATGAAGCTCTAGCCTAACGTTGGACACTAATATAAACAATTAAATTCATATTTGAGTCATATTTGTTTCAGATAGTTATGATATTATTTATCACCGGCCATTAATCGCTAATCATAATCGTTATTATCCACTAGTTACTGATTGTAACCTCTGCAAATCATAATCGTTAACCGCTATTTGTAATCACTAACTAACCGCTATTTGCTAGCTAACCACAAATCTTACTAGTTAAAACAAACATATATGCCTAATAAATTTCGATCCCTTTTACGATATGAGTGACTATTTGTCCCGTATTCGCCCTTCTATAATTTTTTTAAAAAAATCACAAATATCACTTATCTTGAATATGATTTGTTAAGACAAAAGGATTTGTAGGGGAGGAGATAATTCAAAGTTGACAAAGAATATGATTTAATAAGTGAAGTTCATCGAAAAACTGATGATGGGTTGGTTTTCATTAACATAATATGATATTATATGGGGATCTGACTTATCACCCAAAAGAGCAGCAACCTTTTTAGGGGAAAGAGGAGATCATTCATTGGTTAACGAACTCTTCATTTCTAATCAAGGTGGCTCAAACTCAAACATCGGCTACAATGTGATTAGTTTGCCCCGTTTTATAATATTTGTCTTTTTTTTTTTTTTTGTGCTGTTGTGAGAGAATATCATAAAAAACTCAAAAAATTATGATAAAATTTATATTAAAATATCAAATTGTCTAAGATTTTATTAGAAACGAAGAAAACTAATGAAAAATAAAAGGAAAAAAGCAATTAATAAGGACAAAATTATTAACTAGTCATTAATATATCAACGGAATTGTAAAGTGACAGATATATTGAAATAAAAAAAAGTTAGTTAAAATAACATACATTGTGAAATGGGGGAGTAGTTAATTATATTAGCTTGACAAATATTGATGATTTGATTTTTTCTTTAAATAAGAGGAAAAAGAAATGAAAAATTATGATTTTAATATATCATTAATCATGCAAGTTATTACATATATACATCTAACAAACATAGCCCTAGGTCTTTGACAAGTTTTTTCCCCTTCTTTTTTTAATTCATAAACCATGATTTAAGTCTTATGATTTGATTTTTTTTTTTGTCTTTGATACTTAATTTTATTGGAGTCGAATTATTGTTAGCCTATATAAAAGGTGGAGTTCTCCCACTATATATTTTCTCCATTTATAAGATTCGAATTTAAGATCTTACTAATCGTAAATAAATGTCAAATCACTTAAATCGACGTGTATCGATATTACTGAATTAATTATAGTCTAATAATAAGGTTTAGAATGATGTTGTGTGGGGCACACAACACAACATGAGGCAGTGGGCATAATGAATTGAAGAGTAATCGCGAATAATGGCGGAGAGGGGCCGATGGGAAGCAGAAATAGAAGTAGAAGCAGTAATTTAATTAAAGTTTTGATTTGGGGTTAATTAAGGCTTAAGAGTGCAATCAGAGAGAGATTAGGTACGGAACCACAAATTAGTTTGTACTTTCTAAACAATTAATTTCATATGGGCGTTGCTAACATCACCCATTTTCGTTGAAATTAGTCTGCTAAGACAGCTAATAAACCAGGCTTTTATTTTGAACAAACATGTGTTTCCTCATAATTTACGCTTCTAATTATTTGTCTCCTACTCTCTTCATTTAATAATTTAATTATTTTTTTTGTTTCATAATATCTATCGTTTTACACTTTTAATAAAATAATAATAAATAGTTTATTAATTTTATTTTTATTAACTATTTTTTCCTCCTTTTTTTATTGACTATTTTATTTTCAATAAAATTTTGGGAGTGAATTTATCTTTTAACACAAATTTCGTATTTCCTTAATTCCCTCACAACTCAAAAACGATACTACGATGAAATGGAGGAACTTTTTTATCACAAAAGGAAAAACTCCCTTCTTTTGCACCCCAATATATATATATTCTCTATATTTTCCTTTATCTAAGTTGCTTATAGCATGAGGTCAAACGGATTGTTGCAGTGTGATTTGATGAATTTTAGAAAATTAGCTCTATATATAGTAATATCTTCAAAAACTATTTATAGAGACACTTAAAAAACTTATTATTAGTTTGAAAAAAGGATTACTTCTAGAGGTTTGGTGATAATAACACATAAAAGAATGAAAATTCCTATGTAAATAAAAAGCATAAAGGTACGTATATTTTGATTGACATATATTCTGATTTGATTTTATCAACATTTTTAATACCCCATCCATCACCAAAATGTCAAAAAGTTATTTTTGAATGCTGTACAGTTTTATTTTATTTTTTTAAAAGGATAAGTAAAACAATTAACCGACGATCGTTTTTACAAGGGTTTTACTCAAGTTGTCCTCCATTATAATGGAGGAAAAAAAAAAAGAATAGACATCCAAAGTAAAAAAGAAGAAATATTAAGACCATACCTGGTCACCCAGTCAACAGACCTTATTTCCTTGTTTGAACGTATAACCGATAAAAATTTAGTTGCATCTTTGAAGATAACACCGTGTATTATGGATGAGCATTTGGATTTCTACATGTAATCTGAATCTCACCTTTGATTGTTTTAATGACCACTTGATTATCCCCTTCTAAAACAATTGAACAAAATCATACTTGAACTAGCTGCTCTCACTCTATTACGCATAGCGGAAACTTCGACTACCAACACGAGATATGGGTCCTAAATTAGATATCCCGACTTGAATAAATATTTCATCCTAACTTCGATCACAAATCCTTTTGCAATCGAAGAAGAAGATTTCGATCCATCAAAGTTGATTTTAATGAACCCTCCCGGTAGTTTGTGTCAGTGACAAATTGAGTTGTAGGAGGAGGAAATGAACGACTATTAGGGTATGGATTGAAATGGAAATTCAGTCTGCCTCTAACCCTCCATTTTGCCCATAGATCTTTGGCCTTTAAGATTGTAGCCAAAGAACTATAATTTCCGTTATTAAAGACAATATTAGTTCGACTTTTCAAATACTCCATAACAAATGAACCATTCGCATCATTTGATTTGGTTTATTCAGAATCCCGACCCTATTAAAGATATCATTCAAAGAAAAATTTTGCGATTGACTTAAATTAACATCCAACCACTTATACTTGTAAAATTTTATCCCAAGTATCCTTAACAAAGAAACACTGCGAAGAAAGACGATTAATCGAATCACCGTGACCTTTACACAACAGGCGTTCGGTGTTAATATTAATATCTCTCCTAGAAAGATTATCACGTGTAGATAAAGCATAGTGTTCTATTTATCACATAAAAATTTTCAGCTTGGACATCATATCTAAATGCCATATAACATTGGAATTATATGATTAATTATTTAAAATTACTATATATTAATTTATTGCAGCAATAACATGAAAATTTTTATCTTGAAATCTGAATTATTCATTAATTACTACATAGAAAATACAAATAATCAATCAAATTCAAAACTTTATCAATTAAATAATATTTTTTTAAATTTTGACAACTTTTTTTAGAATGAAGGGAGTATTAATTTAGAGAATTTACTAGTTAGTTTATAACACATCTTACACCCTCACTTTAATAATAATAATAATAATAATGCTAATTAGGGGCTTAAAATAAATTAAGAAGCTATTCAATAAACTGCAATAATTTGTTTAGTTATACATTTCTTGCCTTCGCAAAAAGAAAATTGAAAACAAAGATGCAAGTTGGCACCTGATGACTGTGGCTTCTTCTGTTTTGAGCCATAAGATTCTCTGCATCCCCATCATTTTTAAATCTTTAATTAATAATTATTTACTACGTACTTAGCAGCTACTGTAGCACCAAGTACAATAGTTGGTTGGTACTTTCTCTACTAATTATGATTATAGTATTAGTATGCTATGAATAGGGTTGTAACGGAAACCGGCTCACCGAGCGCTCGGGGCTTGGCTTGGTTAAAGTTTGGCTCAAATTCGAGTCAAATTGAGCCCGAGTCGAGTCGAGATCGGTAAAGGTCAGCTCGGTTTGGCTTGATTTAAGCTAAGTACGTAGTTTATATTTTTAAAAAATATTTATGCGAAAAGTACAAAATTACAATTAAAATTATCAAAATTTCATTCAAACCCTTATTTCTTAAATCTAATACGAAGATATTGAATTTAATTTCGATTATAACCTTGACTTTAAAAACTTTTTAAACAACTTAAAACAAAAGAAAAAATTAAGCCGAGGGCCGAGCCCAAGACAAGCTAAAATACAACCGAACCCTAAATGTCTTCTAAATTTCAAGACATTTACTCATATTACTAATCATCTCAATCGTAAACCAAAAAATTTGAACTAACAATTAAACTTTTTTAACGAGTCATTATAAATACATGTCTTTTAAATTTAAATGGTAAATGTTTATACTTTATTTAGTTTAGGCCAACCAAAAACATCTCTTTAGTCTCACTTTCCGGATTAATTAAACCCTACTATTTATAAATTTAGAGAGAGAGAGAGAGATTTGCACTTGACCAGGTTGATGATTAACAACTAATTAATGAAAAAAGGTTAATTAAGACGTAGTCAGAGGCAATGAATGCGGCAAAAGTACCAACTGAATTTGATGGGGGAATACTTAGTGCGAAGCTTCGTAGCAAATTAATTATTGTTTGGATTAGTGTCCTAAATTTATACCAAATTTAATTATGGATTTACATGGCATATGCACGAGGCGTTTTATCTGAATTTAAAATATTAATTAGAATACTAATTATTATTAATCTTAATTAACAAGACAAGATCGATCAAGGCAGAAAACGAAACAACCATAATTGAGCAACGTGGGTTTGTGAGTTACTCCCCTGTCTTGACACCAAAGCCTAGATGGACCCCCTTAATTAGTATTATGATTATGATTATGATTCCCTACATCTTCATTAAATCATCATCATTCTCACTTAACACAACTTCTCCATACCCCCCTCAAGAAAAGACACAACATTTTATTGTTTTTATTACCCGAACTATCTCGGGTATACTAACTACTATTCTCAAAACACCTAACCATCTCGTATCAATCTGTTTAAGAAACGTTACTCTCGTAACTTGATCCAACAAACCCTACTTATAATCCGATTGGTATATCTTGCAAGTTCAATTGGGTTGTATATTTAGACCTTACTATTCTTTAGCTATTCTTACATGCGCTTATAGTTTTGTTTTCCCCTTTTTTGGTCTAGAAGAGACAGAAAGATAATATAATACAATGGGCTGAGAGAGAATCCAACCCGATATCTAATATACCTAGGACTTTAATCTTGACCACTAAACTAAGATCTTATTGGTTACATACGATACGCTTATAGTTAACTAATAATCTTATTGCTCTTATCACCCTCCCCACTCATGTTAGATAAGTTTTACAATTGTTTTCCGCTCATTGACACTTTTAACTTCTCCTTATCATCACTTAATCTCATATCGTTTAACCACTAATGGATGGTTTATATACCTCTAAACAAACAAAAATATACATATTAATTATTTCCCTTACACTAACTTATAGAATCCATAAATACTACTCTATCGTGTTATTTTAACTGATTTTTTTATTTCATAAAATCTTTTATCACTTTATAATTTTAATAAAATATTAATGACTAATTTATCAATTTTATCTTTATTAATTGTTTTTTTCTCTCCTTTTTTCATTGACTTTCTTCATTTTAATGAAATATTAAGACAACTTGATTTTTTAATACAAATTTTGTGTTTCCTTAATATTATCTCACAATCTAAAAGTGACAAGTATTATAAAGTAGTTCTTTTTTTTTTTAAATGGTAAGTAAATCCACCCACTAGACCCCTATACAGATGGAGTAGTTTTTAACTTCTTATTGATAGTATATATTGATGGTATGAATTTTACTGTTGTTAATTTGTTGCAGTGCGAAGTGCATAGTCCGTGCAAATTTAGGGACCAGATGTTTATAAAATTGGAAAGTATCCTCCAATCTCTGATGAGGGATTCGCAAATCACAATATCATAAATACCAGCTCTAATTTTACCTTGAAGAGCGCCCATCAAACTCAAACTAATTAATGGTTGCTGCCAAAAAAAAAAGGGAAAAGAGACCTCAAATTAATTAATACAATTTGTACGTAAGGTACAACTGATTCGAAGAACAGAACGTATAAAATGGCAAATTGGTGGCAGAAAAATAGGTAGTGTACATAAAAGTACGTACTTAGATGCACATTCAAAGCCTCATGATCAGCCTGTATATGTACGGCCTTTGCTGTAATAGTAACCCTGTCAGTTCTTCTGACCTAAAAATTAAAAACAAATCATATATATATATATATATATATATATATATATATATATATTATTGTCAGTCGCAAGTAGACGTGATTGAACTAAACAATACTTCAAAGAAAAACAAATTTATAGGTACATCTCTGCATGAACATGTACAGATTACATACACTGGAACCGAGGTACACTTTGCGTTTATGTTGTGGCAACCTGCATGCTGCGATGTACATATCGAGTGCAACTACTGTGCAACTTATGCAAGCATCTCCAGTGACTTTTTGACCTTTTCTTTCACAGCAAAGCCCCGGCCCATGTTGAATCATGCATGTACTAATACTCATGAGCCCAATAGCAGTAGCCATTAGGATTAGGAGCCCAATCTCCCCACCAGGTCAAGCTACTTTTGACATTTTAGCTTCTGGGATAACATGAAAGTGTCAGAGCCAGAAGCCCCGTGTTGTTACCTACTGACCTAGATGTGCAATATGGTGTTTGCCCCCAAATTCTCTCACTAACATAGAAGAGATTTTTGCTTGGCTCAAAATCTCCAAGGGATTGTAGTATGTGGATGATCAAAACTGAAAACCCAAATTAAGATTAGGAATCCTGTTAATTTCATATTTTATTGGCTTTTGTGGATGAATGAGATTATTACTTTATGTTTCTATGGCTATCATAGTCAAAATTGTTTGATGGGTAACCCGCACTTCACAAACTAGATCGCTGACCACAAGCACACATTGTTTCCAGAGAGCGAGGTTTCATTAATCAACACTCAAAAAGATAACAAAAATCATTCAAAGTCGGATCAAAGATACAATCTGGATCATCTTCAAATCAAACCCAAGAACGTGAATCAAAGGTTGAAGATGAGATAAAGTATGAACTACTTTGTTACCTAAGGAGTTAAATTTGTCAACTATTTTATTTTTTACGGCCGAGACAAAAAAAAAAAAAAAACCTTTATTTGGTCACCCACCCACGGTAACATATTAGTTCTAAATTCCATGCCTACATATTTGTGTTTACATCTAATCTAGAAGCAGCTTCAACAGCAAATAAAAATGAGTACTATGGTTTTTATGACGATCATGGTTGACTTCGATTGCACAGGTTGGCACATAATGGACAGTTTGTCATCAGTTGACTTTGGATCTGTAATTTTGAGCAGTTGTTGAATGGTTGCTAGTACCCTGTTAAGACCTTGTATTGCCTACTTGATTTTGTTTTTAAATAAGAAAAATCTAATGCTTGATTTTTACCCTGCATATTTATGAGGGGTAGTTTTGAAGAGAAAGGAGGGGACTTGAGTTGGTGAAGACCCATAACTAAATATTCAAAGTGATTACCTCAAAAGGTATCAAAATCAACAAGAGTATCCAAATGACAAATATATCCTAAGAATATATACATGAGAATAAATATTCAAAATGATAACCTTAAAAGGCAATTAGACTCTGATGGTTAATATACCCAGAATCAAATGGTTTAGACAATGTATTTTATAAATTCAACAATCGAATGTCTCATAAAGTGCTCGCACAAAGATGTGATTGTTTCCTACATCTAACTAGTAAACAAAATTTAGTTGATTCAACTAGAGTTTTTCCCGTAACAGACATCTGCAGAGGAAAGACTTTGTACATCTCGATCATCTTAGACTCTTAATCTGTGTGAAGTCGGGATTCACAAAAGGTTTACCGTAGGCATTATTAGGTGACTCATATCATAGGCATTTACATTTACATCTCAAAACTACTTCTTGGTGAAGTTATACCAAAACAAAGACCAGAATGTGGCTTGCAAATATGATATGGATAAAGAGGCAGAAGGATGCTCAAACACTTCCAGAGGTAGTAGAATGAATAATTGGCGTTTACATAAAAGGATCAGTAGTTGTACACAAGGCCAAATCACACTCCACAGTGGGGGAAGCTACAATATTGAACCACCAAAATTTTGGGAGAGACCTACCACTACCATCATCCACATTCCATACAGAATTACATACATTGTTCTACAGCAACACAAACAAACAACCATCTTGTAACTATTCACTGGCTTCCAATTTCATCTCCTCCCAGGATTCCCCTGAAACAGGTCGCGGTTGATCCGAGTTTCTACATCTTCCACACTATACGTGATGTGCTTGTCGGGGTTCCTCCCAGCTTCCGGAGAGCTCTGGAATTTCCCGATGAAGTTCCGATAGGCAGGCAGCAGATTTCCTGAAATGGAGATCCTCAGTTCCTCCCTCAGCTGATCATCGAAGATGACCCATGAAGATTGCGCCTTCAGTATCTCCTCGAAGTGGGAATTGAACATCTTCAACCTCTCCTTCAATGGCCTCGAATTTGGGACCCCAGCATTGGCATTTTCCACCTTCAAAACCCCAAGAACTTTGCTCCATGAACTTCTCTGGTAGTTCGCTTGGAATTGCCTGATCTTAGCATTGTGTTTTTAATCCAAGTCTCCCCTAGCAGCATCCCCAATTCATTGTCCTTCACCTTCTGAACAATGTACCTCCCGTTGTTCATCATGAACACAGAGCTCAGAGCTGCATCCCTATAAATCTTGGACTTGGCCTCCAAATTGCTCTCTAATAGCTCCATGATCCAGGCCATCTGAACAGACAGTGAGCCCGTAGCTGCCATCCCCTCTCTCTCTCCTCCTCGAACACCTGCTCGAGGGTCTGCTGAGATTTGCACGCAGCTCGGAGGTAATTCATGACGTATCGAGTGATCGGGTGAAGCCCGCCACCAGGGACAGCGGATTTTGCGGGGTCTCGGCGGATCAAGTTCTCCAATTCCATGAAAATCCCTCGAATTGCTTCCCCAACCCTCCTCCAGATAGCCATGGCTTCGTTTCTCAAGAGAATGCAGTACTGATCGGAGAACAAGAGCTCGAATTCCGGCATCAGGTCCCTCAACGTCTCGTAAACGTCGAGCACCTTGAAGAGCCTCTCCGGCGATCGGCTCGAGATCGCGATGGCATCGGCGAAGTTGAGGAGCTGAGTGGTCGAGCCACGGCAGACCTCCATGAACGAAAAGTCGGCGGTGGAGGGGAAGCTGACGAAGACGCGATCGCAGAGGAGTCGCTCGGAAGGGAAGAGGATCCGGAGAGAGAAAACCGCGGAATTACACCAGCGCTCGATCTCGTCCTCAAGCTCCGGCCAAGGAAGCTTCTGGACTTCCTCGGTGCTGAGCTTCTGCAACCCTAGCCTGGACAAGCTCTCCTCGAGGAACTCCCTCCGACAAGCGCTGTAAACGTGGGAGCACTCTCTCCCGTAATCAACGGTTACCATCCTCTTGGCAATGTCGTGGAGATCCTTGATGGTGGAGGACGGCAGGGCGTCGATGATGATGTTGAAGTCGGTGACCGGATGCGCGACCGGAAGCCCCTCCTCGCCGTCGGAGTCGGAATCGTCGGACTCGAGAGATCTGGGGCGCGCCGAGTCGAAGGAGTCGGTGCCGCGGTGGATAAGGGCACGGAACTCGTCCTCGAGCTTGAAGAGGGCCTGCTGGAGGAGGTCATCGGCGCGATCCAAGGCGGCGGCAACGGACTTGTTCTCATGGGCGAGCGGGGTGAAGTCTCGGATGGTGGCGACGAGGTCGTCGAAGGCGTCGAGGAAGGCAGCGGATTCGGCAGGGTCGAGCCAGAGGGGGCGGTCCGAGGAGAGAGGGTGAGAGATCTGGCGGTGGATGGAGGAAAGAAGGTCTTCGAGGGCGGCAGCTGGGGAGGCGGAGGGATCTCTCTCCCTGTCTCTCTCACCCCCGGGCATGATGGAGTGGTGGTCGGAGAGCTTTTCCCGGGAGAAACGGCCGTCGAAGGTGGAGAAGATTTGGAGGATATCGTCGGTCATGGAATCGGAATGGCCGAGGGTTTTGGCTATATGCCTCGCCACTGCTATCAGCTTCTCTTCTCCTCCGTTGCTGTTGTTGTCACCCATTATTATTACTCTTTCTTTTCTCTTTTCTTTTTCTTTTTTTCTCTTAAATGAAAAGGCGACTTTGTCGTTTCAAAATTCAAAATGGCGTAGATGATAAGTTGGGTTTTGTGGAAAAGACATTGGGATTTCTGGATTAGGATGAGGATCAGCTGAGCTGAGCTGGTCTGGTCTGGTCTACTCTGGTCTGGGTTTCATCTATTTGTACTTGGCAATGCAGAGAGGACGACAGAAAGGGAAAGCAAATGGGGTCAGCACTCAGCGGCACTACCAGAGCAGGCAAGGGGGAGAGAGGGGACGCGGTTTTGTGTCTGGAATGGCAGGGAGAGAGCGAGAGAGGAAGGAGAGGAGAAGAAGGCGCAAGCAGCGGAAGATTGAAAACGATGCCGAAACGTGAGAGGGGTTGGCCTACTTACTTCCCTCTCTCCCTCTCTCTTTTGGACTTTTCTTGTGCGTTGTTGTTGGTGGCTGCCTCTCTCTCTCTCTCTATCCCTTTTTTTTTTTTTAATTCAAAGGGGAAGGGGAGGGAATGGTACGTACACTACAAAGGATGAGGAGGATCTTGGAAGGTTGGAGGAGCGCACATTCATCTTCCTCTCGTGAAACTCTGAATGCTTTTGTTGTCTAAGTTCACGAGCCCGCCGATTACGCTGATGTGGGCGAACAAAAGACAAACTTTCGTCTCCCAAAGCCTGTGTGTGTTGGGGAGGGGGTGTTGTGGTTTTCTTTTGGCGGTGGAGTGGACTGGAATGGGTCAAAACTAACAACAATCTGCGAGTATTCTTCACCCAATCAAATCTGCTGAGGATGTCTTCTTTCCTTCAATCACAACCCCATCAAACAATTTATTTATACAATTCAGAGGAAGATTTATGGCAGTCCAAATGCAAGCAATCAGATTTCTGGCTTCCTTGGCTCTCATTACTTTTCTTTCAAGACTGAAGATTAATTCAATTTCGCATAATCAACCACTTCCTCTACCTCTTGACACTTGCCTCCGGTAAGGGTTTGTTCAAAGTTTCATAAAAAACAAACAGAAATAGAAAAGAACAAAAAGAGAATGAACGAACGAAACGAGTAATGTAAACAAACAGAGACGAAGTAATGTAAACGAACGAGAAAGAAACATAAACAAAAATAAATAAATAAAAAGAGAAATAGATATGGTTTTATGTAATTTCGAGCAGTACCAAAATAAGTCGCCCATGTCCTACTAGTATCTGTTACCATCCACCTCAAATTTACTACAACTTATTTCTTAATTTCGGGTCTATGGACCTAGACACTAGAAGGCATACAAAAGCTTTTTGTCAAGTTCTGAATTCTTATACTACCTCACTTCACTAATCTATTTAAGGTCCAATGGAAAAGAAAAATAACTACATAAATAATTACATGTTCCAAGTACTCGATAGGTGAGTGGCTTGATGGCCACTCACCCTATTCCCTGGCTCTCCATCCAAATTTCTCAAGTTTGATGATTTGTGTGTTTTAGGCATAATTATGTTTGGCAGCCCTCCGGCCCTGTTAGCCCATTGGACTTTCCTCTCGAAATAGAGACCAATGGGTGGACCCGCTTACCCTTGAAAAAAAATTACATGTTCTAGTAGGCGGCGAGCCCGAGATCCGAACCATGAAGAAGCAAGAGAAGAGCGGCCAAGAAGGAACTAACTTGGAGGCTACCCAATCTCAACACAGTTTGGATCAACCCTGGCACGCACATCAGATCACATGCCATTTGCTGATAAACTGGCACTGCACGAGCTTCTCTCTGCCTGCTACTATGGTTGCTACTGCTACAAGCAAAGGGGGAAGTGGAACGTAAAGGTTCACCTTACCATCTCTACAATCAATCAATCCTCCACATTTTAATCACTCACCCGGCTTCAACCCATTTCGAATCTCAATTCCAAGTTTTCACTTCTAAATGTTAACCAACACTATGTCCTCTCCTCTATTGCTACAGATCCCAAAGAGTGTCTCTCTCACCCCCTCCTTTCGCGCTTTCCTCTCTCACACTACCGACTCTCTCCACCGGGCATTCTCCCATCGTCGTCCGTGGCAAGAGCTCTTTCACTTCTCCGCTTTCTCCCGCCCTCACTCTCTCCCCCATGCTACACTTCGGATCCGGAAGAACCTCTCCTATTTCCGCATCAATTACTTAGCAGTTCTTGGTGGCGTGCTTGCCTTCTCCCTCCTTTCTCATCCTCTTTCTCTAGTCTCTCTCCTCCTCCTACTCGCTGCTTGGCTCTTCCTCTACTTCTTTAAGCCACCTGAGCAGCCGCTTATTTTGTTCGGCCACACACTATCAAACCACGAGACCCTAGCCACCTTGGTGATAGCCACCATCATAATGGTGTTCTTTACAAGTGTTGGATCGTTACTCATGTCTACGACACTGGTCGGAGGGGCAATCATATGCATTCACGGAGCTCTCAGAGATCCTGAGGATCTCTTTGTAGATGGCCGAGATCAACTCTATCCGGCTGGTTTCTTTTCAGCTGCTAACAGGGACTCCGTCGGATCAGCCTCTGCTGCAGTGCAGAATGTCATCTCCATAGTCTAAAGCAAGATTTTAACGTCCATGTTTCTGATAGTATTTGTTTCTCAACTGTGTAAGGCGTCCAATATGTAACATCACAATTTCTTTAATTTATTGAATAAAGAAATATCTACACAACATAAACACACTGCCCAGAAACAAAACTAGTCAATTTATGCCTTCTTTCCCACTTGCAATAGCATATAGCGAAGAAACAACTAGCAAGAAAGTTGTCGATTGTCCTTAATTCACAACTAAATGATGAACCACCCCCACCCTCTCCCAAACAAAAATAAAAAGGAAAAATGCCAGGGCCAGCACAGATAAAAAAAAAGAAAAAGAAAAAGGCAAAACCCCCATAGCGAACGATCTTGGACTGCCCCTTATTTTCTTATTCATATGCAAATGCTCAAGGGCAATACATCAAGCTTCCAAGAATAGCAGCCTCTAAGTGGAAAATGTTACAGGGTTTACAGAACCTCAACGTCCATCAACACCAACACGAAAAAGAAAAAGGAAAAAAACGAAAAAATAAGTTCCTACAAGTCATATTGTCTTTCCATTTCTTGTTTGCGGTATCAACTGGTCATCATCCTAGACTCTATTTGAAACACCATAGAGAAAAATCAAATAAGAAACAACAGAAAATCTTCTCTTTCTCGCTTTACAGCTATATAAGCTTACTTTGAGGAACTATCTTCTTTTGAATATCCTGTGGTATCTTCTGCAACCTTTGACCACAAAGTAGCCATTTTCTCAGCGCAGCTTACCTATTGAATTCAAAGAATCAGACGTCAGAATGAGCCATGACTGCCATTGAAGTTCTCGCGCAAGTCAATTATTTACGAAGAAACATGGAAAAACGGTGCCTCCAAAAAATTGTTGGGAGAAGGGGGGCTCATATTCTTATTTGCACTCCCTTTGATGCCTACATACTGCAAGGAAAGAACCAAGCGTCCACAAATAAGCCTTCCTCCCCACCCCACTCCATCCCGCAGCCCAAAAAAAGGAAAAGAAGAAAGAGAAAAGAAAGAAACCTTCAACATGATTACAACTTTTAAGAACAGAGTGGTACCTGATCACTTACAAACCCCTTCAACATATTCAAAAAATCAGCATGTTTTTCTCTTTCAATTCGTTCTAGTTCACTCCGATTATTGTCCTGCATGAATGTCATTTTTTAATAAGTGCCTACAGTAATCAGTCAGGAAAACAACTATTTGAGATATTACAAGCAAAGACCTTGCTCCTCAAAATTATACCACAATGTAAATCAAAATAATATAGTCCTGCATATGGCATCTCACTTTGGCAGGATCCGCTCTCTGCTTCTGGATGTTATCGAACATCTCACTTTATCAGTTAGCTTAATAATTCACGAACAAACATAAGCAAGAATAGTTTAAATAAAAATTCCATAGCCAAGTTCGATTTTGGAACTCATGTAGACTGCCAGAGCAATTCAAAGTTGCATATACAAGTACAAATGTTAGCTGCAGGAAATAACAGAATTAACAATGAGATCTAGGAAAATAACAAAATTAACAGACATGAAGAAACTATTCAAGCTAAGAGCTGTTTTGGCAAGGTTTTAATGGTTCTGCATGGCAGGCTGACCATAGGGGTAAGCACACTATTAACAGTGGCTACAAGTGGCTTATTGGCTCAGTTCCTAGGTTTTGTCTAGCACCTATTATTTCAGGCAGATTCAACATTCCAAAACATGCTTTCTGTTTGGGGAGAGCTTGCTTGAGAAGGCGGAGTACTAAGGATAGGCTCTCAAGAATGAACATTCCTCCGGTGGATACCTTCTTCTCTCTATGTCATAATGTGGAGGAGACTCATCAGCATCTCTTATTTTGCTGTATCTTCAGTCAGCAAGTAATGCAGGGGGTAACGATCTCTTTTGGTTTCAGTTTTTATGTCAGGAAGATCCAGGATTTGCTTAGGATTGCTCGTTCGTTCAAAGCTTCCAGACATTTGAAGCTGATATTTACGATGGTTATGGCAGCTGTGCTTTATCGTGTGGGAGGAGAAGAATTATTGTTGATTCAGGGCAGTAATGCGCAGCAGGTGATTCAGAAGTATGAATACTTGGTGATTATGAGACTAAAGTTTCTTAAGTATAGAAGCTAAAACGGAAAATTACATGAAACAGTAGTAGTTTTTTTGTTCTTAGAGGCTTGAGTCATATTGACTCCCCTTTAGGTTGTGAATGTTAGACTTTTGCTTGTTTGGTAATACACTAATACCATTTCTTGATTATTACCAAAAGAAAAAAAGAGGCACAAAGAGGGTGGAATGCTAGGATTCTTGAAACCAACATTTGCCCCCAGCACTTGTAATACACAGTACTGGTGCCATCTCAACCATATGAGCACTATAGACAACAAGATGATGGCATTATATTGAGCTGAGTCCTTGGGACCATGCTTAAACAGCAACACTCACAGTCCTCACACCTTTACTATTGGTTCTAACACCACCATTACTACCCATATATTTCACCCATACAAGCCAATCTAATTGTGGATCAGTGTCACCTATTACATGTTGAGTCTCAGTTGAAAAGCTTGGCTCAGAATGTGACACAACTAAGTAGTAACAGGTCGAGATACTAGCACACACTAAATACATGAATAGTGATCGTATGTATAGAGTTATGCATATACAAATTCTTATGTGCTAGTATTATCAGCTGTTTCTAACACAAATTGCCAAGAATGGAGGTGGCACCCTTTAAGACCAGTAATGTGGCAAAGACTCTGAAATAGGGGAATAGCATACATAGAAATACTATCAAAGGAGAGAGTTATGCTTAAATAAATTTATGTGCCTGCATCATCAGCCATTTTGATGTGAATTGTCGAGAATGGAAGTGACACCCTTTAAATCAGCAATGCGGTAAAACACTGGTACAGCCGTAAAGGGGAATAGTATATCTAAAAATTCTATCCATATGAGGAGAAGTCTGAGACTCGATCAATAGTCAAGAGTATGGCCAATGATTAGCCTCCCTTGAAACTGTTCAAACTATTGTTTACACTAGAAAAGGCAAACAGTATCATCATGTTACCCTCAGCTAACAAGTTCACAAGCAGGCTGTAGATGCATTATGCAAAATGCTGCAGGGGATGACTAGTCTCTATGCTTGAATGTGCAAAGATAAGCGTCCATTTTGGACCAACTTGTAAATGGGACTTATACCTTGATCCGTTCATATTCTCTAACTGCACAATTTTTTGAGTCTTCAGTGATTCTCATGGTCTCCTTCAACTCTTCCATCTTGTGGACTGTTGACTTATCACCGCCAAATACCCTAGATGACGCAACCTCAAGTTTTTCAGCTTTTGATTGCAGCGAGGAGAGCTCTGATAGAAGAGTCTGTACTGTCAGCAAAGCACTTGCACGATCTGAATATGCATTATGAACAGCTAAAGTAACCCCAAGGTATTCATGGATGGTGTCCTGTAATGAACAAAAACAAAACACATTGTTAGCTGGATTCTTACCTACAGAAATCCAGGATTCAGATGGCCACAACTCCTTGTACAAAGGCTACCCTGAATATAAGTCAGCGCAGAGACTCCGACATCTCTAACAAGTAGCCCATACAAAAAAAAAGAAATTTATTATACAAGTAAAAGGAACTTCTCACGTAATCTCCTAATTCTAGCTAATGGAATGAATAAATGTTATGAGAGAAAAACCAGTTCAACAATACCAGGTTTTTCACTGTTTTTGCATTTAATTCCCGATATATCCTGCTCGCTCTGACAGCAGCTGTTGCTATGTTTTTCATTTCAGCAGCACGTGCCTTTTGGGTGTCGAGAATCGCTGCCTCGTTCTCAAATTTTGTCAATTTGATAAATGATAACCCCAACTCGCCCATGGTATCCCCCATATCTTGTTGTGCTTTGACAAGAGATTCAGCCTGTAGGCAATCAAATTGCCAACTATTAAACAAGATGACTCCAAGCAAAGCATTCCGGGTAAACACAATGCCATCATAATCAGTGGAAAGGAAAAAAGATGCAGGCCACAAATTACCTGCTTCGATGCATCTGTGAGATGCTGCTCAAAAGCATGGAGCTTCTCCTTTTTGTCTAAAAATTCCTTGTCTTCCTCGACAACTGGTGGCCTTGAATTTCCCCAGTCATTTGTGACGGACTGCTTCAGCTCCTTGAACATTCTCCACAAGTCCCTTCCTCCTTTCGCAGGCTGGACTGCCTCGTGTGGAGCTATGACACTCCTCGAATCTCCAAACAACTGCTTTGGTAACTTGGCAGCTCCATCGAGCACCCTTGATGTCACATCAGTGCTCATGGGCAGAGGAAGCTTCCCTGGCACTTGCAAGAATATTCTCAACTCATCACTTTTCCTAATCACAGGATGAGCAGCCAATTTCCTCAAGTATTTCTCTAACGCCACCCTCCTTTGCTCAACAAACTCCTGCTTGTGCATGACTTGACTCTCGACCACACTCTTATCAGGCCTAGCCGGTATAAAAAACCCTCTATATGACTCTGATAGCCTATCCGCCAATGTGACCACATCTCTGAACCTCCTCCTGACGCTAAACTCCGTTCCACCAAAGCCCCTCATGTTCGTCTTTGTAGTGATCAAATAAGTCACATAAGTATTATTCCCAGGAACAATTGAATTCGATGAAATTTCCTGCTCTTTCTGGGGGTTTGAAACTGTAATTTTCAAATACTCAGAACCTAATGAGCTTGAAGAATCTGATCTCCCAAAGTTGACTGAACTTGTAGCATTCATTTTCGGGCTCCCAATGCCATTGGCATCTCCGCCATTAGCTTCCCCAGTCGGGCTAATAAGTAAATCAGAGTACTCTGAATCCTCAATGTGGGAGCTACTATGTACCCTAGGGCTTTTTAGATCCCTCTCAAGCACAGGAGATAGCAATGGATCTGAATCAGCAGGCTCCGCCGCGATCGACGGAGCTAAGGGGTGGTGATGTGAATCAGATAAAGTGGACATGGCACTTCTGTAATTAACATACGACTTAGAAGATGCTAATGGGTCATCGAGGACTAGGGATTCCATCTCCTCGGAAGGAGCAAGTGGATGGGCTCCTTCTTCGAAACCCTGGCTCTCAGAGCCCATCATTTTATTCCGAATTATATTTCAATTCACAACAACGAAATCAAATTCAAGGAAGCTCCAGATTTTGCACTAATTTGATTATCGTTTTGCTGACAATCAAGAAGTACCAAAAAGATTGTAGAAAACAGCGAATGAACGAACCGGGATTGGCGAATTGCTTGAGGTAGTTGACGCTGTCGGGGAGCTGATCGCCGGCGCCGGCGAGCTGAGATAGATTGAAGATTGAGATCAGAGAAGCTGACTGCACGGAGGATTTGGAGGAGAGAGAAAACAGAAGACGTAGAATAACGACGACCACGGCGAAAGACTGTTCTGTGTGATCCCTCTCTTTTTTTTTCTTTTTTTTTTTGTTCGTTTCAGCTACATGGATTTGTTCGCATTGGGATAATGTGGGCCTTGGCTCACGGAAGCTATGGTGTTCCGCGCTTGATCGTACATTGACGGCCTTCTGATGTTTACAGCGCCATCAGCATCATTAATCATTCGTCCTTCGTCAATGCATGAATTGTGATGGATCAGGGTTCTACCAGTAGCCCAAAGAAGGTTTATATTATGTGATGTTAAAGGCTAAAATCATGAGGATAACTTATAGTATTGGTATTTTATTTATTTTTTGAAAATTGACGTGATATATCTTTATTAATTACATTTTGCTAGAGCAGTGCCTATATATAGTGTAATTATGTAACTATATTATTAGGCAACACCTTACAATGGAAAAATTGTCCATTTAAATATCAAATCTAGCACAATAGTGAATAAATGCTTAAAGTTTTATAGATCTTCGATTATATTTCTCGCATTGTGTATGTCGATAGTAATACGAATTAATAAAGTACCCGAATAATTGTGGCTTGTATTAGCAGCTCATTTACTTGTTCAATAATGCTTCAAAACATTTCAATCTTATTCCTTGCATTTTATTCCTCATTATGATTTTTTGAGAAAGATTACTGAAATTTAAGGCCCTTATTTTCTTTATCCGATATTGTTTGTCTGTTATATTTATTGTACTTGTATTAATAAAATAGGAGTTCGGATGATATAAAGTAAATATATTTGACGACATTTATTGTGTGAATGATATCTACATGATATGAATGTAAAACAAAGTAAAAGATAAATAATGCATTAAGTATATAAATAATGAAAAATAAGTTACCGTAAGTTATGAAAAAAATTAAAAAATTAATTTTTTTAATACAAAATATTCAGTTATGTTTTCTTAACTTATGATTAGTCTGTGTAATAAATTAATTAAAAATATATATAACAATAATTATTGAAGACTCGGGTATGACTGACTAACCCCTTAAATGTGTTTTGATTTCATGCATTCATCTAAATTTAGGATAAAGCAAGAAGCATCCTAAAAGAAATTCATTTAACTAAGTCATATGCTTTACAATTCATCATTTCAATATGACTTGTTCTTGACTCGCACTCGAACTCGGATTCGACCCACTAAGTCAACTCGGACATTTAGTTTGCCTACGCTATTATTTGTTTAATTATGCGTAATTGTAAAATGTCTATATAACTCTTGTGCCCATTAAGATTGAATGATTTACTTATGAGTTTTAGCATATTTGGAATCTGAGTATATTAAATATTAGACTTGAAATATTCCAGATTAATAGATTAAGGTAATTAGTCATTAAATGCTTTATTTAGACTAATCCTTATCTAATTATGGATCAAAGTATATTTATACTTTGAGAACCATTGTGCTTAATATTTTTGCAGGTTTTTCTAATGTCAATTATCCGAAGAAAAAGCAAAAGCAAAAGGCTTCGACCGTTAAAGCAACTGCTGGACAAAAAGCTGAAATTTCTAGAAAAGTTCGGAACTTACTCGACAGTCTTGTCTCATTCTTGTTTTGGGTAATATTTTATTTACGTGTCTAACGGTCTTTTCGTTTAGCTTTTCCAGTTTACAAAAGTTGGAAAAAGAGTTGTTGGAAGCTAGGACCAAGGCACAACGGTTATTTCAAGGTGGTCCAGAAATCGAGTGACTCGGACTATCCGTTACAACGGCTAGTTGACTCGAGACGAGCTTCAACAGAAAGACGTTGGAGGCACAACGGCTATCTCTTCAAGGCGAGACTATTTATAGAAGCCTTAGCACAAGATTTCAATCGACGAATGGAAGAAAAAGAGATACCATATTGAACATCTTCTCTAGCATATAACTCCCAAACTCGTAATTCTAATATTCCGAGTTGTATTTTTACGAGTCGGTTGTATTGCAATTCTTACTACTCTTCTACTCTTTCTCTCCGATCGAGTTGTAAAGGTTACCGCAACTCGGTTGTCCCAAACTGTAAAGGTTACCTCGGTTTGGAAGTACCAGAGTTAGATAAGGGAACTTCTAACCACGGGAAAAATTGGAGGATCCCAAGTTGATAAGGTAACTCCAACTTGGAAGTACTAGGTCGATCGGATAAGGTAAATTCGAGCACGGGAAAATTGTAATAGATTTGTTTGGGAACAAATTTGGGTAGTCATATTCATTGTAATTGAGGATTCAATTAGTGGATTTGACTTGGTGTCCGGATTGACACTTTCCGTGGTTTTCTCGCCCTATAAGGGTTTCCACGTATATCCGAGTTTACACTTTTCCGTGTCCAATCTAGACTCGGAATCATGTTCTGTCTCTATTTTGTGCAAAAAGTTTGATTTTCTCAAAAATCTTCCATCACCCTATTCACCCCCTCTAGGGTGACTTAACTTCTCCCCGAGCAAACCTTCAATTATAAAAATAAAATTAATTAATACCATATAGCGAAGAGTATAACCATATACGTGAAATTATTGGATATAATAAATCATATAATGCGAATAATTATTGTGTTTCCATTAATATGTTTGATTGTAATTTTAATTATATTATATGGTTGAATACATTACATTATGTGTTATAACGCACGATTATCGGCTATCACCGCTAAACCCTCAACATTAGTTATAATTTTTATATCTCCTTTGATCCCTCGTCCTTTCTTTGTGTGTGTTCGGTGTTCTTTGATTTTATTGTGCGCAAGTTCCTTTGTTTACTTTACGCCTATTTGAAGTTACATAAAAAAACACATAAAAATATAAATAAAAATTAAAATAAATAAAAAATAACATAAAAAAGTGGAAACAAACATAAACAAGTAACATAAAAGATAATAAATGAACATAAATCCATATAATTGAAAAAAAAAATAACAAAAACGAATAAAAAACATTAATAAATGATGGTTTTGTGTGACTTTGAACATACTTCAAACATCTCACCACCAGCCTTCTTAGCCAAAAAAACAACAACCATCATTATTTCTTTTAAGCCGAGCAAAATTTACATTTTGTATTGGCAATTTAGATTTAATGAGCAATTAAAGTTTATTTTGTAGTTTATTTCACAATTTGATTTGGACATATTTTCCCTGTTCACAACTCAAGTCTCGTACTCCCACTTATACTATGTATTCATGTATACGTCATATCAATCAAGTTAGTGTTAGTTTATTGACAAACACTTCATATTTTTATTATTTTTATCGGGGTTTGAAATTTGGTTGATATAATTTCCTTCTAGTTGTACAAAATAGTTTGAACGAATTTTGGGATTGAGTTTTAAAGTCCGAATTCGATATCTCTATCCTGTTAAACTTTCAAACCCAACTGAAATTATACATAATTTAGGTGCGAGACAGATACTTTGTAATCTCTTTAATATCAATTCATGAACCGAAAATGGTTTATAAAAGTTATGAATGAATTATACTTGAATAGTTATAGCTCCAAATTCTAAGATTATTAGGTAAATAAATTACCCCATTTGTACTTGTGAAAGGGAGAAATGTTATGATGTGTTTTCCCTATATTTTATATCTATAAATTAATTGATATTTACATAATAGTATTAGATCTATATTTTTTAAAGGCCTGAAATAGGACTCGCTTCAAGTTAATAGTTCACGTTCAATTCTTTTAATATAGTTAATTATATGTTGTATTTATTTTCATATTTGTGGGAGATTGACTAAGATGAAGGTGGAGAGAGTAAACCATAAGAGACATTTGTGTCGTTAGAAATCCCTAATTTACGATGTTACATATGCTCTAAGTTGCATAAAATTTCAAATAAATAACTAAAATTTGAAATCACATGTACTCTACCTAATAAAATAAATGATAAAAAGGTAATGAAGAATATCAGAAATTATATATCCGTATGTTTCTTTGCATTCTCTTCCCTGTTTGAATTGAATCCAAAGGGGAACAGGGGAAAGGAAAGAAAGAAATGTAATTTATACTTAAAAAAAGTTAATGGAGGAAAATGCAAGTGGTTTTTTTTTTTTTTTTATCTAATAAGAAAAATTAGGGTTAATTAGCTTTTTTTCTTCTTTTGTTTCTCTTGTCAATCCAAGCTCGCTGTAAATAATGTTACAATTATTATATTTAACTAGTTGTAAGGAATTATAAGACTGTAAATTAAACTTAAATGAAATAAAACCTCTGTTTTATTTAGTTGTAAGGAAGCATTAAGATCGTAAGTTATAATAAACTGTTTTATTTACTTGTAAAAAATTATAAAATTGTAAGTTATAACTTGTAACGAAGTATAAGAAATTATAAAAATTATAAATAACTATAAATTCCTAACTTAAATTAAATGAAACAAATTTTTTTTTTTACTGAAAATTATTTTTTAATTTTAATATATAGTATATTTTTAAAAAGGGCCGTCGAAATTCCGAAACATCGAATTAGGTTTTGGGAAGCCCAGCGCCGAAGCCGGTCTCCATTTCTGAGCACAGTCCGAACAGACAACACCACTCTGAACAACAACGAAACCACCCCCTCCTGCTCGCTCTTCCTCCTCCCACCATCAATTCATCAATTCACTCACTCTTCCATTGAGAGAGAGAGATAGAGAGAGAAGGTAGAAGCTATTCACTGTGATGTCGAACCCACTCGCCGGAAAATTTGGCTACGCCGGCGGCATGCCGGAGCGTAAAGTTCGTCCGATTTGGGACGCAATTGACTCTCGCCAGTATAAGACTGCTCTTAAGAGCTCTTCTTCTCTCCTCTCTAAGTACCCCAATCTCCCCTACGCTATGGTTTGTCCTCTCTTCTCTCTCTGTAACTGCACTACTTTCTCATATTCTTACGTCATGGTTCTTGCTATTTTCTTGTACTTATCTACTTATCATCTAGGGTTTCTTCAGCGGCATTATTGAGATTAGCGTTTATTGCCATTAGCATTTGATAACGGAATTTGAATTATAATTACAACTCCTGATTGATTATAATTATAGCACCTGAGGGATTTCAACCTTCTTCAGCGGCATAAGTGAAGTGTCAACTTGTCAGTTCGTAAATTATGCTCGGAGTGAACTTCACTGAGTGAGATCAGTGGTCAGTGACTTAATGGTCAAATGTTGGCTTAGCATGGCTATTTCCAAACCTGATAAACTATTGCCATAGACGACTTCTATTGATTTCTCGGGCTCGGCTATATCCAAGTTGAGTGTGAGTGCCCAACATGGGTTTTGTGTTGGACTCGGCAATTTTGTACAGTTTTGGTCTAGAATGAAGGGCCGAATGTCCATAACCTTGTATTGATGTTGGGCACTTAACATTTTAACGTTCCAAGCTCTGCTCTGTTAGTTGAAACTGAAGAAAATGTTAACTGTTTCTCCTGTCTTGGAAAATTTGCAGGCACTGAAGGCTCTTATTTTGGAAAGAATGGGGAAATCAGAAGAAGCTCTGTCTCTATGCCTGGAAGCCAAAGAACTGTTGCATAAAAATGTGACTTTGCTAATGGACGATCTTACTCTCAGTACATTGCAGATCGTCTTTCAAAGACTTGGTCGCTGTAAGAGTAGCTTTGATGGCTATTCAATATTTGTTTGTACTATACATGTGTATCTAATTAACTTTTCTCTGTGGACAGTGGATTTGGCGACGAGCTTGTATGATTATGCCTGTGTAAAGTTTCCAAATAATCTGGAGTTAATGATGGGACTTTTCAATTGCTACGTTCGTGAATATGCATATGTGAAACAACAACAGGTTGATGGCATCCTTCGGCCATTGTTGATCTAATCTGAGTTTTTGTTTTATAAATGAATTTTTGCCGCTGGATATGTGGTTATATTGCTAATGTGCTCTTAATTTTTGCCAGACAGCTATTAAAATGTACAAGCTTGCTAATGAAGAAAGGTTCTTGCTCTGGGCAGTTTGTAGTATACAATTGCAGGTTCTTACTCTCTGTAAACTCTCTCAGTAGTGTATAATTTCATAAGATCATTGATATATCATGTGCAGCGTAGTTTGTTGAATAAAAACCTGAGATATCAGATTGAAATCAAGAGGCACCATCTTATATCATGGTTGATGTCATCTTGAATTCACATTTAATTTCTTTAAATATATTCTGTTTCCTATTGGACGAAATGTATTTGTTCCCTAGCTGTTTTTAGTATGAAACTAACAGCATCTTGAGATTGTCCAATCTTTAATCCCAATTGATTTGATGGTAAAGTTTCCTGAGCTTTTATCAATATATAAAGTTCTTCTCTGCCTATTACCCTCCTCTTCTCCTCTACTTTTGTCCTTTGTTTCCTATTTTTTTTTTAATTTTTGAAATAAACTCGTCCTGAGGGATGCTCGAGACGCTAAGATGTTGAGGCATTCTTATGGCCTTGAGTGAGGTTGTGGCCTATGTGAGTCCAGTACACGTTTTCTCTTTGAAGGAATATATTCTCACAAAACATCATTTTCCTCAGCCTTCAAGTGATTAACGTATCACTATTTTATTTTAATTTTGATATTTCTTTGATACATGATGAGTGTGATGAAGTCATGCAGACATGCAGTTTGATCCAGCTACCTATTTTTCAGTGTTATTACTGCAGATTTTATTTGCTTTGTTCTATAATCAGGAGTCAATGTAGCCTCTCAGCTGATTAGTTTGTTGTTTGGCTCCTCGGCAGGTTAGTTGCGGCCAAGGGGGAGAAGTTGTTGGGCTTAGCAGAAGGTTTACTTAAAAAGCACATTTCTGCACATAGCTTGCATGAACCAGAAGGTTTTTATTGAATGCTTCCTCCTTGCTGAGTTTATCAACTGTACTTGGGATGACCTTTGACTGGGTGATTGATGCTTGCTGCAGCTCTTATTGTGTACATTTCTGTGCTGGAACAGCAAGGCAAGTATGGGGATGCATTAGAGGTCTTATCTGGGACATTAGGGTTGCTGATTCTAATTGAGGTTGATCGTCTGCGCTTGCAGGTATTTTCTGATGCTTTTTAATTTCTTCTGTGTTGGTGTCAATTCCTATCATCCTACATATTTAAGATTAATGAAACTTAATTAACGACTTTCTATGGAGAGGTGTCTATGCAATTTTCTTTTTTATTGCTCCTATAAGCATTATGTCACTATGCATAAGGCATTAATGGTTGATTTGTATTAGGACACTTCTCTATCTTGGAAATACTCCATGGCTGAAATATATATGTATATATATGTGTGTGTGTGTGTGTGCGTGCGCGCGCGCTGATAGTGTCGGTGCATTTATGTTACTTAGAACTGGGACAAGCGTGTAACTTGTATCTGTGTCAAAGTGTTGGCTATGGTAATTTGTAAGTATTTTGGCCAAATTGAAGTGCTCAATGTTGTATCTATGCCTGAGTGTCTGACTTGAATAGGGAGGATAAAATGAAGATTTCAGATAGGGAGGATTAACAACCCTTTTTGTTTTTTGGGGGCGGGGAGATTTACTATAAGCTGATTTGCATCTTGTTGGATTGATGCTCTTTTCTTTCTCATGTTGTATTTGCTTTCTTGTTAACTTATTTTCTTTGACTTAAGCTGGCAGGGTAGACTTCTTGCTAAGTCAGGTGATAATGCCTCCGCCGCCATTACATTCCAGAAAATTCTAGAATCATGGTATGCATGTCCAGCTCTTCTTCTAGTTTATTCAAAGTTATGATATTCTTGTGACGGGCATCATCTAGCTAGATGTATTATCTACTGTCTATGACCTCTGTTACCTCTGTGAATTAAATTAAAGTGTTTTACCTTATCCAAAAAAATTTAAAAATAAAAAAAATTAAAGTGCTTGATTTTAGGATGCTTTGTGATTTATTTCTGGATTTTCCTCCCGCCTTTTGGGATGGCTTGGCCTCTTAGCTCACATTTCTTTAGTTTTATGCCCTCGTTGAGTTGTGGAACTTCTAAGCTAGATTTCCATTATCTGTGGTGTATGAACTTTTGTTGATTGTTTGCTTCATCGTTTACATATTTGTATGCATATGGGAATAGAATTGCTAATTCCTATATTTGATGTTTGCTTAATGTTTCTTCTAAAACCGTTTAATTATTTTTTAATTTAGAATCACATATGTAATATGCCACTAAAGTCTTTTGGTATGGTGTGAACCCTTTCCATAGGTTTATATAATAAAAGTTTCTCATTTGTGAGTTGAACCAAACACACAATACTAGGAAGCATAAACCATTCTCGTGCCTCTTGGCTCTTGGTTTCATTTATGATTCGGGTTCCATTCTAGCCTTTTGAATTAAAAAAACCCTTAGATCATTGACCATGATCAAAGGGGAAAAGTGCGTGTGTCCCGTGACATAGATGTAGGATCCAGTGAAGACATGCCATAATGGAGGTAATAACATTTGAACAACTTGATCTCCTCACTCTTTCCTTCTATTTTGCTCAGATGAATTTTCTTTTTTTTTTTTTTGGGGGGGATTAGAAGAGCATTTGATGGTGTGGAAAGACATATTGAAGGCATCTAGGCCCAGTGGACCAAGGCGTTCTATTTCGGGATAAAATGGTCTTTTGCTTCTCTCTGTTGGTGTTTTTTTCCCTTTGTTGTTTTCTTGTGAATTGGATACATTGTTCTGGTAGGATGCTACGGTTGCTACCTATGCTACGGTTCCTTATTTTTTCCCTAGATTGTCAACATTCGTATGCTGAGGAAAAAACTTAATCCAAGGTGCAGCTATGTCATATTAGGTGAAGTTTTGGTGACAAATACTGGGGTGTGATTGCTTCTATGGAAAGATGATGGCTTCAGGTCAGGAGGATATCAAGTTAAAACAACTGAAATATTAAGAAAAATAACCTTTCTACAATTCTCTGGGTGTGTGCTCTGAGTTCTTTTTTCCTTTTTCTTTTTTCTTTCATTTGTTTTTTGTTTTTGTTTTGGGAGAGGGTGAGAGGTGGACGGTTGTTATGGCTTGTAAACAGTGAGCAAGGTTAGGGGTGAGCACAAATTGATGTTTGGAAGGATTTCGGTTTGGTTAACCAGATTCGGTTTGGGAAAATGTTAACGGGAACTGGACAAACCAGATATTGGTTATTTGTTTTTTTGGTTCAGTATATCGTTTAGCTTGAACAGATAAATGAAACATTTCGTCAATCTTTGGTCACATATTAGCTATATGATACTTAATTGGCATACTATGTATGAGCAGATAACTTGTTTTCATGGATAATAACAGTGAAATGCAAATTTCCATAAAAAGCAGAACAACCTTTAAAAATTGGTTTCTTTATCTCTCATGGTTTTCATTTTTTGTTCAATAGGATTTTGTCGTGTTCTCCAATTTTTAAGAAAATTGTAAGAAAATTTTAAATCGGATCTGGATAAATGCAGGTTCCCAAATCTTGAACTGGAACCAAATTGGACAGCTTATTGGTTTTATGATATCCCGAATCGGTTTGGTTAACCCAAAAATTGATTTGGTTTTACATGTTTATAGTTCACTTTAATGGTTTTGGTCATTTCCTCATCCCTAGCCATGGCAGTTTCTCTAGTAGCATCACTCTCCTAGTTAATGGTCAGCAATTTTTGTGTGTGTGTGTGCATTGAGGGGTGGTGTTAAGTCAAAGGAGCAATTGTGTCCTAGTCAGTGTTGTGTAGTTTTTGCCACAAAATACTACGATGTCAGTGCTTGCCTTGGAGGATGATGGCATCCAGGATGGAAAAAGCTTCACAAAGACCCAAATTAAAAACTGCAAAATTAAGGGGGATCAAGCTCTCTAGAATTCACCTTGAAGGAGTTACCTGTATGCACCTAACCCCTTCTTTTCTTCCTCTCCATCCTAAGCAGGATTTGGCAATTATGTTTGGTTGTAACTGGCGTGGAGCTAGTGTGTACATTTTACATCGAGCCCCTTCTTTTCTTCGTCTCCTTCCTTAGCAGGATTTGGTGATAAAGATTGGTTGTAAATGGCAGGGGACTAAAGTATACACTTTTAACAATCGAGTCTCCTCAATAATTGAATCAGACTGTAGTGACCAAAATGTAAACTTGTTCATCTTGCCATCTATTGGACAGTCCTGTTATGCCTTAGGATTCTTGACATTTATTGAAGGTCCTCTTTCCATTGCACTGTAATAGAGTGGCCTTTTTGCTTGAATGGGCATTTTCTTATTTTTTAAAAGTTGAACTCATATTTGGTCTGGCTGGGATCTATCTGTTGCATTTTCTGATTTCTTTTATTAAATATATCGACATCATTTCTACTTTCATGATTTAATGTCTGTCTTTGACCTGGCAGCCCTGATGACTGGGAGTGTTTCCTACATTATCTTGGCTGTTTGCTGGAGGATGATCAAAGTTGGTGCAATGGGCCCACTAGTGAGCCAAGGTGTCCGCCAAAATCTGTGGCTAAACCCTCGCATGTCACAGATGATGTGGTGAGTGATATATATTGTTGTGCATCTGTTTATGCAGTTTTATGAATGTGCAATTTTAACTATATCCTCAAGTGCTGTAAGATCTGCCAAAATATTTACCTTTTCCTGTACTGTGCAAGGCTGCAATGTAACTTAGCTATAATAGTGACTATTTAGTCTTCTTTGTGCCATCTACCATTGTGTTATTTTGTGACTAATCTCTATGATTTGGGCCACGGTGCAGTTCAATTCTCGTATCCAGGATGCAGACGCTTTTGTGCAAAAGTTAGAAGAAGAAGCCAATGTTGATCCTAAAAGGGGTCCATATTTGGCTCATCTGGAAATTCATAGAAGGAGACTGTTACACGGCATGGGGGATAAGGAGAAGTTCATAGATGCCTTAGTGCAATATTTTTCCAGGTATTTGTTATGATTTTATTTTTGACGAGTATTAAAGTTCTCTATGTTAGAGACACAATGATGTATTGCAAAAATGGAAGACTAAAGGGTTGTATAATTGGCTGGATGTATGGTTAGAACACCTGTTCCTTACCAGATGAAAGCAGTTAGTTTGAAGTTACTGGAGAGGCCAAGGAGTAATCTGACTTTTCGCATGTTAACAAAAGTTGAGTGAGTGGGTTTGGGATCAATTTCCTGCTCCCAGCTCCCCCAACCAAAGAAAAAAGAAAAAGCAGTGTGGCAAATTGCTCCCTCTCCTACTTGATATCAGAGCGAATTGTGTTGTGGCTTGAGGTGTATCATGGTTGTGATATCAGGTCAACTCTTTTGTTTGTTCCTCACAGTGTTGTGTCTCTTGCCTTTTGCCCCATTTTGGAAAAAAAAAAAAAATGTAATCTGCTGGTTGTCTACATCTAATGTCAATTTTCGGGAGAGCTTAGAGAGACACTATAAGTGCTTCTTAGGATTGTGCAAGCCTGGCCTTATAGCTTTGTTGTGAAGTACTATCTAGTCTATACCTTTATAATTAAGATTCTAACTGAAATGAGTTTTTGGTAGTGTGGGGGTTAGGCTATGTAAATTTGACGTTCCCATATCCTAGCCTCTGTTGGGAACCTCATTGCAGGAATAGGGTAAAAATCATGTGTTACTGAAACCTGAAGAGAAGCATCCACCCAAGTCCATTTTCAGGTGTTGCACTAGCCCAACAGACAGCGGTCAAATGTAAATTCTATTGGAGCAGGTTCTATCGAGGTTCAGACATAGGTCTATTTTCTAAAAAATTCTTTTTCTTTGGTCTAAAATGAAATGTCTTCCAGAATCATGTAAGTGTGTTTAGCATATAGCATCTGATGTGGTTACGTAGCTTAGTTGAAATGAGGTGTTGGAGTAACACGGCGTGCGAATGTTGTGCATCTGCTAACTGCCTATGATTTTGTTCTTGTCTAGTAGATGGCTTATGGATAGAAAAACAGAATGATTTATGGATGATTGTGTTGAAGTGCCTTAGGCTTGCCTTAGTGTGAGGCTCATACTTCTAGGCCTTGAACTCCCTAGGTGCATTGATTGTATGAGGTTGGCTAAAGTGTGCGCATGAGGTGAGTTGCTGAGAGAGAGGACCTGACTATGAAAGCCCTTAACTTTCCCTCAAATTGACAGTTTAGTCGTACAGTCCAATTTCAAAAACCCTCTTTTGAGTTCATGCAATTACTCAAAAGTTCCAACTTCCAACTTAAAATTGAAGAACTCTAATAGTTGAGACCTTGCTCTTATCGAAGACTCATGGTGTTTTTCCCGGCCATGCTTCCTCAGACTTCTCTGGCGACTGCCAGTGGTTTTTGCAAGCAGCCACTCATATGTTCTCATGAGTTGTGAAATCTGGTTTTCTGCTAAGGCAGATTGGCTGAAAAAAAGGTGTAGATTATTATGTGTTCTCCTTTTTTTTTTTTGTGGGGGTGGGGGTGGTCCAAAGAGGTAAAGTTGGGGGATATTTTCAGGAGACATTTCACGTCTTGTCCTTTAACTCTTTTAAAGTTCTTTAGTTTGGTAATGATTCTTCTCAATGCGCCCCCACACATTCATGCACACACAGGAAAATATGCTTTCAGGAGAGAGTTCTCCTTCTTGTAGCTGCTCTTGTATGCTGTGATTCTCCTTCCTCATTTAATGTACCCCAACTAAAAAAAAGACTTTATTTTATGATAATATTCTGAGTATGTAACTTTTTTATTCAACATGTTTTGTGCATGTTTTTTCATTTTATCTTTACAAAAATGCTTGCCTCGCATCTGGGAAGTGTGTGTCTCCTCTCCTCCTGTGTGGCAGAGGTAGACTTACATTGTGACTAACAGTGTCCCTAGCACTAGTTAGTCTTAAAAATTATTTAAAATTATATATATATATATATATATCTTCAAAATTTATAAATTGGTTGCCCATAAAAACGAGTTGGTTGCTTTATTCATCGAATCTTAGGAATCTCATAAGTGGATGTTGTTATACAATATTTCTAATTTCGCCACTTGCCCAGAGTTGCCCCTGGACGCTTCATGCCTTGATGCCCTTTTGCCTTTAAAACTTAGATTGATGGTATTGAGTCAGTGTTTTATTATGTTAATTGGGTTTTTGCTGTTCTTACATGATTAGTTCCCTGCTGCTCGCTTGCAGTTTGTTCTCACTATTACATGCAGCGATCTTTCGTTTAAATACGATACCTACTGGCATAGACAGCTAAGCATAATGTTATGTTTCTTTTTCTTTGGTTATATCTCTGCAGATTTGGCTATTTAGCATGCTTCTGTTCTGATGTTGAAGGGTTTCTTGATATCTTAAATCCTGATGACAAGATGAAGTTGCTAGAAAAACTTAAAGAGAGTTCCACATCCATCTCACTGGTGCCAACAAAATCTTTGGGTCTATCAATAAGCCTTCAGAAGTTACAGATGCAAATTGGCAATGATCTCAAGCTCACTGCCTATGGTATGTCTTCTATCTTTTTCACCTTATCACTGTGAACAGAAAAATTGGAATTCCATGTTTGTCTGCGTGCTTCTGTCTTACTAGCATTTTAAACTCAGCGGATATTGACTATTAGCTATTTATCTCAGAGCTTGAGAGATCTGCTGTACAGATGGTTCATATGTATTGCAAGAGCCTTTCTCTTTCGAAAGACTTGGATCCGCAGGAGAGCATGCATGGTGAAGATCTCTTATCCATGGCTTCTAGCATATTGGTCCAGGTATTTCCTTTGCGGTTTATAATTACTTCAAGATCTGTGAATTTTTTTAATGTATGTAGCTTCTTGATGATCCTGGCATGTAGCTCTGAGTTGCATCTGGCACCATCACATGAAAGGATTAGATTTGGAGTGAAATTGTCTGAGGATTCTCTAATGAATGTGCATCCTTCTTTGATTTTTAAGGGTTATATGAGCTTATGATGTACCTGTTATTTGTTATTGTTTATTATGCATTCATATTGCTTATCCAATGGTCAATTTTTCAATTATATTGTAATAGGAGTTTTTTTTTATAAATATTAGAGTTTCTTGGGGCAGCATGTTAGAGTAGTCGTGGTCATGAGTATAAATTAGTAGGTAGAAGTATTTTTTCATCCTTGGTGGGGTGCAAATGTGTAGAAGTTAGGATATGCTTTTGCTTATGCAGTCAATATTCTAAACTTTTTCCCTGTTTATGCCTGTGTTTGTGATGTCATTCATTTATCAGCAATTGTTATATGCATCTCTTGTTCCTTGTCTCATCATCTATATTATGTTGGTTGTCCATTCCCAATGATCTTTATGTTTTCTCAATTATTCTTGCTATTTTCAGTTATATTGGCAAACAGGAAGAATTGGCTACTTACTGGAGGCTGTTATTGTACTTGAGTTAGGGTTGAGTGTAAGAAGGTTTGTTCTTTTTCACATCAAGCTCCCCCCTCTTTATTCTCTTGTTTAATTCTTCTGCTTGACATGACATGCTTAGGTTCTGGGCACATTGATGCTATGGTTTGCATCTTAGTCCATTTATTTTTATTCCATAGATTGGATTTGAATGTGACTGTTTTTGGTATATTGCAGATTTGTGTCACAGTACAAGATATTGTTAGTGCACTTGTATTCTCATTTGGGCGCCCTTCCTGTGGCCTGCGAATGGTTAGTATTCATAAGCAATGTCAATGTTATTGGAATATCTTAGTTCCTCCAGGATTTTATATTATATTTTTGAATTGATCATGTCATTCTATCCTTGCACAGATATCATATCTTTTTTGTTTGGTTTTGTGGTAGGTATCGGACTCTGGATGTGAAAAACATCCTGCTTGAGACTGTTTCGCACCAAATACTGCCACAGATGTTGATGTCTCCTCTTTGGGAAGATTTGAACGATCTTTTGAGGGATTATCTGAAGTTTATGGATGACTATCTCAGAGAATCTGCTGATCTTACATTTCTTGCTTACCGTCATCGAAATTACTCAAAAGTAAGCTCTATTTGCAGGTTGTGCTCTGCTGTGATGTTATTTGCTGCACATCTGTGGCTCTTTACCCCATTTAATGTTATATGTTTGTACTTGCTGCTGCAATTTTATTATTTTTTGGGGTGCTTTGTGATACTTCAGGTATGATTCTGCATTAGCAATTTTACTACACTGAAACAGTGTTGCTTTTGACTGATGCAAGCATAGCTCCTTGTTGCTTCAATTTATCTCATGGCTCCACAAACTAGGCATTATAGTGCTTGCTCAAAGATGGTCGAGTTGAGGTTCAGTAATAAATATCACATGGCGGCCATGATGTTTTGCCTCTCGATTTTCAGGTGATTGAGTTTGTCCAGTTTAAAGAGCGATTGGAACACTCTAACCAATATTTGACTGCAAGGCTTGAATCAGCTATTTTAAGATTGAAGGAAAAGGCAGATAGTATCGAGGAGGAGGAGGTAATGCGTTTTCAGTGTTTGCCATACTATATGCTTTTGTGTTTTCCTACTTATGAATGACTTGAATCTTTTTCTCAGTGTGTTCTCGAAAGCTTAAAATCTGGATCACAAGTTCTTGAACTTGCAAGCGAGACTTCATGTAAGTCCTTGACCTTCAATGAAGATCTGCAGTTAAGGCCGTGGTGGACACCAACGCCAATAAAGAATCTTCTTTTAGGTAAGCGCAAGCTGTCCTTGTAGCAATGATTTCTGTCTTTGGATGGAACTTCTTACTTCTTAATTTTGCCTGCTTTTACTATTAAAACCCAGTTTCCTCTCATTTTGATGGATGATGAATGAGGTCAGTGTTAGTTTCTAGATTCTCCATCTCTCTGATTCCACTTGATTACATGGGTTGTACCTTTGTAGCTTTTATAATTGTGGAGAACTACTCTTAATTAATCCCCTCAGTTCTACACCACAACACCAAACGCCCCCCAAAAAAAAAACTTTGTGCATCCCAGTATCACAGGATATAGTAGTCTTCAATTCTTTTTGTAATTAGATAAATTAATTCCTTTCTCTGTCCTTTCCTCACAAAAGCCTTATTTTTGCTTTCCCTGTATGGTAAGAATGCATCTTGAAATTAAGCAGGCAGGTACGTGATTGCGTGATCTTTCTACTGATTAAGCAATGCTTTCTTCATTGCAGGACCATTCGATGAACTCTATCATCCTAAAGAGCATTTGGTATAAAGATCTAATCTGTTTAATGCGCTTGGTCAAACTTATTATTCAGTCATCCTTACTTATTATGGCCATTTCGATTGTGCAGCATGAGTATAAGAAAGACTGGGAAACAAATATGCAGCAAACTGCTCAAAGAAGATCTTTTCTTCCTCGAATGATATACTTGTCTATTCAGTGTGTTTCTTCTTCTGTCAAGGAGAACATCGAAGCCAATGGCTCTATATCAGATTCCAAATTTCCATCAGAGATGAAATCTATGCTAGAACGCTATGCAGAAATCCTTGGGTTTTCACTAAATGATGCCTTGAGAGTTCTGCTTGATGTTGCAGAGGGCAAAGAGTCTCTGAAGGTGTGTCTTGGAAATCCCAATTCATTGTTGTTAGCTATTTGGGGATATGTGGGTCTCTTGGGATCAGTCTTTCTATGGTAGAAATGTTTGCAGAGGTAAGACTGCTAACATTTGGACCCCAGTCCCTCCGCAAGCAGGACACACAATGGGAGTTGTTAGCTATTTGGTGATATAGCTTTCCAATACTCACTGTGCCCTCTGCCGCTTGACGATTCATTTGATGAATTAACTGTGATTGAATGAAATTTTTTTCCACAAAATCTGGAGGAATGTTCTGTCATTGGCACTCCATTTTGCTGACTGATCAATTCACATAGTTCATGAATGTTACTTGGATTAGGATGTCTTCGGATACGTGTATAGTTCTATTTACAAAAAGGATATTTTAAGGCTATGTTTTTGAAAGGCCTATGCTAGCAAAATTTGGATCTCCATTGTCTATGCCTATAGATCACTGATTTAACTGTTCAGCTGTAATGTAATTGACTCTCAATTATGGTGTTATAGAACTATGAATTGTGCTCAAAATACAATCCTGTCCTCTGTAGTTCAATGCAGCTTCTAAGTGGGGTATATGTAAAGAGAGAAGCAAGTGAGCAAGGAGAGAGATGCCTAAAGTGGAGGGGGAGTTAAGGGAACCTAGAGCTAGAGGTGGGATGGATGGAAATTTTCAATGTCTTTTTTCTGTAAAAAGATGCTGTAGGGGAGAAGGAATGAAATGTGAAGAAATGGTCCATATCGGACCAATTAGTGGTAAGGAAGAAGTTTGGTTTTGATTCAAATTGGGTTTGAGCAAACCCAACTCACGAATGACCTTTATCTGGACTTGGTTTGAGCCTGATTATTGGTTGGACGATGGTTATCTGAAGAAACCAAATTGTTGACATATGTTGAAATATGATGCCAGTTTTGGGCAGCCTTAGGATAACTATGAGACATAAGAAGGGGTTGTCAGGGCTGTGCCAGCAGTTTGGCAAAAGAGAGAGCCTTTAATCATAGGACTAGATTTCTGAGTTTCCTAGATCCTGATTCTTTTTTTCCTGTTTGAAAAATGCTGTCTAGACTACTTGATCCACACCTGGACCCTAGCTATCTGGATATAAGCAATTGTAAATTTCAAATTTTGAAGGAAACTTTAAATTATATGAAAATCTGAAATTTGGAGTATTATGGTTGGAACAAGGTTTGGTAGTGCTAGAAGTAGAGATTTTAATCGGATAATGAGAGCGTGTGAGAATGATGAAACAGGGTCTCTGTCTGTGTTTCTTTTGTGTGTGTGTTGGGGGGTTGAAGGTAGTGAGGGGCCAGATGAGAGAGATAAGTGTACTTAGTGTTGGTACTTGACTAGTGCCTTGTTGCTTCCATGTCATATGGTGTACTTAGGTGCTACTTGACTGCACTATTCCATAGCATGCCCTTTCAAAGCATTTATTCTATTTTGTCACATTTAGATAGGTTGGGTGTGTCCCCTTGTCTTAGCAGGGCTAGAATTGAAGTAATGGGAAACAAGGCGGGGTGGAAGCACCTGGTCCTGTCCAGAGGACACTAACTGCTAGCCACTCTCCTATAGGAAATTCGAGTCGGGCTATTCTACTGTTTTTCTTTTTCTCTCAGCAACACATCCTGCCTATTCATCTAATTTCTTAAAATTCATTAAAGCTGTTCTAGATTTAATACCTTCTAAAGCTGTGTCTTTTCCAAACTTCTAATGCTATGTTTGATATGCTTTTTAACAGGCATTTGGCTCTGACATGATTGATTGGGTGAACTTAGCGGTGTTTGTTAATGCTTGGAGCTTGAGTTCCCATGAACCCATGCTCCCATTGGTTGAAGGATGGCACATGGTGAATGCTTTGCTGGCAAAGTGCATAGAACAGGTGGTAAAAAACACAGGTCCTTTGGTATGTTCTCCAAGAGGCAATCTTCCGGCTCTAGTGCAGTTAATTTCAGAATCTGTGGCTTGGCATAGTCTGGTACTTCAGACCTACGTGCGCTCTTCTCTTCCTCTTGGAAAGAAGAAAAAAAAGTGGAACTGCAGATAGTTCCAATTCTTCCTTGTTCCAGGCAGTTCGGGATTCACTCTTGTCTATTTATGGGACTGTCGAAATGGTAGCAGAATGGCTGAAAGAAGAGATCAACAGAACGGAGGATGAAGCTCTGGACAAGTTGCTCTCTTTTCTCACGGATGGCCCAACTGAAGGTCCTGGTCAGGTCTACCTGGTTCTTAAAAATTTCATATCTAACACAAATGAAGGTGAACTGGGCAATCGAATCTTCCAAGCCATCAAGTCTTGGAATCCTACTGATGTGGGCAGGAAGATGATAAAGGGACAGCGTAGGATGGTGTCTGATTTTCTGCAAATCTGCAACTCTAAACTCAAGTCACTGGAGGCATTAAAACACCAAATATAGGGCTTTCTATCAGCGGAATATCGACCAGTGGCAACTCTTGCTATGGTTTTTGGTTTGGTTTGGTTGTTTTGTCACCCTGGCGGCATTTTGCTTTGCATCGCCTCGCATCGCCTCGTGTTGTTCCAGAGTACAATGTCGAAGTTGGAGCTGTATGTTGTGCTTCCATTCTTTCATTTTCATTCCTAAATCAAGAAGAATTATATGATACAGATGGCTAGCGATTTTTTCTCTTTGGTTCAAAATGTTGTCTGTTGGGAGAATTTTGAGTGACATGTACATTAAATAAATAGAACGAATTGATCTTTAGTGCTTGCCCAAATAGATGTTTGTATCTCTTTTTGTGAGAAATTTTGCGGATACAATTCTAGTCTAACTAGCATATGACCAAAGCTTGGTTACACCTCCTACAGTCCTACATAAATAAGTTGCTTTGATTGTGTACATGAATTCCCCCTCTCTGCACTTTTCAACAATCAGGGATTGAAGATAAAATGTTTCATTGCCAACGATAGATTGGTAGTAGTTGACCGATGCCGGTTTCTGTCAGTTGTTACTTTGTCTTTATGGAGGTGTATGACAAACTGATTTTTGCCCCTAAAAGCTAAAAAAAGTTCTTTTAGCTATTTAACTTGTCAAAAAGCTAATTGAACTTTTTGTTAAAAGAGTTTTTGGAATAATTTTTGGAAGAACTTATTGTAATTAATACTTAAAATTATTATATTATCTTTTATGTTTTGGTGAAATTATGCTAATTATTATTGAAATTATGCTTATATATAAGATTTGTTTTTAATTCATATATTTTTGCTTTTAGAACAATAGTAGAGGATGATTATGAATATTTAAGTTAATTTTTTTATTTTAATATTTTCTATATTTTAACAAGTAATTTAGTATATCATAATAAATAAATAATTTTGTCACATAAATGTCGAATGTATTATTAAAAATAAAATTAAAAAAGATATACATAATTAAAATTGTGTAGAAGGTATAAATATAATTTTATATATTACATAATTCTTAATTAATGTTAAGAAGAAATATGAATATGGAAAAAAATAATTACAATGTATAAAACAGTTAATAAAATTAAGTTACAGGTGTAAATGAAATTTCATCAAACAGTTTTGGTAGAAGCAACTAATTTTATCAAACACCTTTGTCTCAAAGAGCTAATGTAAACAATGAAGTCAAACAGCTAATACAAACAGGTTAATATCTAATATAAACAGTTAACAGCCTAACAGACTAATTGCCAAATAGGCCCTATATTTATTGTCAAAAAAATCCATTTTCTCGTTTGTTACTCTCTTTGATGTTTTTATTTCCTAAAATAACCATTATCATGGTATACTACAGTACCAAGTAAACGCATTTAATGTCTATTTTTACTACCGAAGAGTTAGGGTATTTTATATGAGAAGAAATAGCGATAAATTTGAGTAGTTGAAGCAGGTTAATCAAACGTTATCCACAAATTTTGACAGTCTTGTCAAAAAAAATTAACTATGAACACAGACAGACTAGAGGTCTAGAAATTAGTTTACATTTTCAACTTGGGCGGCCACCTAATCTTTTTCAAGTACGTTTTATGATAAATTTTGTATTTCTTTAATATTCTCTTCAACTACTTGCAAGATTGTACTCTGCCTAATAACGTGTGCAGTGTCCACGACCTTTAGCGTTCACATAATACCATTATGTAATAATTGATGTTATCGATGAATTTCGAGTTTTTAATCTAATGGATAGTACCAACCAAAATTTGAGACGACAATTGATACATGTTAGTCTTATGAATTGATAATGTTTATTGAATTGTTATGAGTTTGCATTTCAACAAATTTAAAAGTTTTTATTAGGGCATATGTTGCCACTCCTTACATTATAAAGATTTTATTTCCAAGCTATCCAAACTGTATCTTAGAATTGTATCACCTTACATTATATCCTTTTAGGATTATATGCATATATTCTGTGTTCTACGATCACTTCTAAGTTCTACCCTGAAACTTCATGTCATTACCAACTGTCGTGCACTGAAAGACATTTATACACCGACGGACCAACCCGTAACCACACAACTTGTGGCGCATTTAAGTTGCTGACGCACCTAATCACAACATTACTCAACTATTACCGTTATCCTTGTTGAATAAACTTCTCTTTCTCTCTCTCTCTGTGCGTCTGTGTATTCATGCTGGTATATGCTAGAGATATTGGAGCAGCTGCGACTTTAAAATCTGATAGCTAATTGAAACTGGAGTGTCAAGTCAAGTAAAGAAGTACACCAAACTCAACTAAGATTCAGCCCCACAACCACTCGTAGGCTGGGCTGCACGAGCTTATATTTGCACCTTCAAATCAGGTTTCGCTCTCGTTTTTTTGGTACATGAGTTGCAAAAGTGGATAAAGACGGAATTCAAAATTAAATTTTTAGTAATAACTTTCAAAAATTTTACTTGTTATGCTGACTAATACTAACGTAAAGTTTATTATTTTTATTACCAAATTCTATTAGTATGGAATGTTTGATAAATTTTTTCTGAATGCATTTAGATTATGTAATATCGGAAAGGAAAAAAGGGGTCAGCCAAAAAGATTTGATTTGCCAAAATGAGTCCCAGTCTTCAGATTAAGCTTAGGCCAGATTGTCCCTGGTAATTGGTGGGTTCTAACTATTTGGCAAACAAACTCTTTACCACAATACCATACGAATTGAATCGAGAAACTTCAATTTTCTGAACGATCTGAATCATTCTCAAGATTCAATCAAGTCATTCCTAATTGGCATTAGTCATATTCATTTCTTCAGCTAATTACGGCTTAACAAATTCAATCATATTTAACCAGCAATTCCCAACCTTTGGATTTCCAGAGTTGGTAGAATGTCTTGAGAATTTTTGAGAATTGCTAATACGAGTCGATCCGGCAAAAATGATGTCATTCTCACAGGAAGCAAACTTGAATCTCACTTGAAATGAAGCCAACCAGCTTTAACTTGAATGCATCCAATCGAAATCGAACTTACCGGAAATTTGTTTGATTTTAACATGCTTTATTAGACAAACCAACATGCAAAAATATGACCAAAATTTACCACCCAATCAAACACAAATATTCATCAATCCATTCTGATATTAACCCGACCATACTTGACCCGATCAATTCATTTGCCAGTCGAGGTATGCATTGTGATACAAATACAACACAGAATACATTGGTAATATAGCAGATTATGTATTATTCCCTAGTATTAAGTTCTTAACTGAAAATTGAAGTCAAAATTTTCCAAGAGGTACACAAGGTACTCTGAGGGAGCATTAATGCATCTCCATGGGAGGCGTAGTCCATCAGAGGATGTTATACAGAGGCACTTCCACCTAAAAGAAGCATATCAAAGCAGAGCATGTCATGAATCTAACATGACCAAATAGAAGTTGGAAGCATGCAATTTGTCATCGCAGGTGTTGTAAGTAAAGTGTAAACTAAGCAATAATCTGGTGCTAAAATCTATATGGAAGGCAGAAAATGAAGAAGGCCCTGAATTCTGGAGCGGTAATACTTAACCCCATCTTAGCTGTCTTGTTCTACATTTTTAGAAACCCCTCCCACCTGTAACCACTGGTTACTATCAGGGAGTGGGACTGTGGGAGGAATACTATGGATTGTGTAATGTTAGCACAAATGAGACATGGCTTGTCCCAGCCGGTGTAATAAGAAGACAAAATGTTCAATGGCAAGTCCAAGATGCAAATTTATGTTGGGTGCTCATACATGGCGAGTCACTGCAACAATGGTTCACAAATCACCACTTCCAGGGCAATGAAATATTAAGATAAAACCTTTTATTTTTGAAGATCAATAAGAGAGGCAAAAATGTCAGTATAGAATTGAGTTAATGCTGAGTAAGCAAGTAGCTTCAGTTTTTTAATAAAGTACTATAGGGTTAGTAGGTACACCAAATCCTTCTTATGGTTGAACTGAGTAACTTGTGAGTCAAGACCTAATCAGCTAATACACTACTTAAGTCCAAACTATGTTTTCGCTCATGCATCATTGAAAGTGAAATACCAAGTTCTCTACTGATCTATTTACCCTCACATGTATATATATTGGATGCTTTTCCTGTTACTATCCACAGAACCCTAAAGACTACTCAAAAGAAAAAGTAAGAATGATGGGGTATTGCGGAACAAAATTTGGCATCTTCCTTGGATTGTCCCTATTTTTCACTTCCATAGGTTTTTTAACAAATGCAGAGACACAATATCATGAGTTTGTTGTATGTTCCCCTCTTATAGCCTAGTTTTATGTGCTTTCACTTCCATGCATGAAAAAAACATTTCATCACCTTCTTTTTTTCTTGTGTATTGGTGGGAATGGAACAGATTCAACCAACGCCAGTGAAGAGGCTGTGCAAGACTCACTATGTTTTTACAGTGAACGGTCAGTTTCCAGGGCCAACCCTGGAGGTACGTGATGGTGACACTCTAGTAATCAAGGTCACCAATGCTGGAAGATACAACATCACTCTCCACTGGTAAGTATGCAGCTATCCTCACATGGCTACATCTCTTTCTAAGTCGACCATGTCATTTCCACTCTTGATACTTCATATCAATTTAAATCCTCGAGATGGCCCCAAGTACAATTTGACTTCGACAAGGATATAGACAGGAGACACCTAGACACTTCAATTCCGACCCAACAAGGGAAAGTTTTGCTATGGACGACTGTGGCTCCTAGACATATACCCATGTCAATGACTTGTAGCTGAAGTTAAGTTACAAAAGTGCACCAAAACTTGACAAAAATATAACAGTTAACAGGGCTCTTAGTAGTCTAACTTGTGCCAATTTTCATTATTTTTTTTATCACCAACTAGGCATGGCGTGCGCCAACTGAGAACACCATGGGCAGATGGACCAGAATATGTGACCCAGTGCCCAATCAAACCAGGAGGGACGTACACATACAGGTTTACCATTGTCGATCAAGAGGGGACTCTATGGTGGCATGCTCATAGCAGATGGATGAGAGCTAGTGTATATGGAGCCCTAATTATATACCCCAAACTTGGATCGGCATATCCTTTCCCTAAGCCAGCAAGAGAATATCCTGTCATTCTAGGTAAAGCAACTCTAGCAACACTCCCCATTTGATTACTAAATATAAGCATATTATGAGGAAAAAGCAGATTGAGGAAGAAGGATTGTTTAACAGGGGAATGGTGGAGCAGAGACCCGATGGCTGTCCTTCAACAGTCTCAGATAACGGGAGCAGCTCCAAATGTGTCTGATGCATTTTTGATCAATGGTCAACCTGGTGATCTTTACATATGCTCCAGCAGAGGTTTAGTCTTTTCTATTAACATATTACGGTCTACATTTGATCCATTCATATTAAAGTATGATAGTAATAATGTCTTAACAATATGAGGTAACATGGAAGCTAAAAGTTAAAACATGTTAACAGCCACACAATTGCATAGGCACCTTTTGGTAGTTCACATAAGGGTATAAGTGCTCCCATCTTCAACTTCTTAGGGCAAAACATGTATTGGATTTGTTTTCCTGCTGTCATATGTTAAACACCTGCAGGAAGAACTTTGATTGAATTAGTATACAGAACAAAGCATCATAGGCAGAACCATGGATGGGAAGAACTAAACCATACAACTGGCCCAAGTGAGGGTCAGCACTAAAACCACTGGCATTTAGGTGGCTTATAAATCGGTCTTCCACTCTCTTAGTTTTTAATTAGAGACTACTCAAACGTTTAGTCCTTGAGAAACTATACATTATTCTTCAAAGAAAATATATCATAAATCATGGTTCTAATGAACTGATTAATATTGAAACTTCTGGATGCTAAAAAACAGTTACCATGAACAATAAGGTTGAAGCATGGATAAATAAGAAAGTTGTTGTGGAAATTATGAAGTAATAGTTGCGGGATAAGAGCATAGTTATATGACCTGATAAATTATTACGCAGATACGACAATATTTCCAGTGGAACAAGGTGAGACGGTTCTTCTCCGGATCATAAACGCTGCAATGAATCAACAACTTTTCTTTGCAATTGCCAACCACAGAATGACGGTTGTTGGGGCGGATGCTGCTTATGACAAGCCCTTCACCACCAATGTCGTCATGATTGGGCCTGGTCAGACAACCAATGTCCTAGTCATTGCTGATCAACCACCAGGCCGATACTACATGGCAGCCACAGCCTATTCAAGTGCTCCGGGAGTACCTTTTGACAACACCACCGCAACTGCCATCCTTGAATATAGGTCTGCCTGTGGGGACAGAACAGGAGGATTTTTGAGACCAATCCTTCCACAGCTACCAGCCTGGAATGACACAAACACAGCAAGACAATTCACAGCTCAATTTAGGGGCCTCCCCAATAACAAGGGGTCAGTCCCACTTGAGATTGATGAAGACCTATTCATCACAGTTGGCCTCGGACTCATCAACTGTTCGCAGCCAAGTTTCAATTGCCAAGGCCCAAACAATACTAGGTTCACTGCCAGCATGAACAACATATCCTTTGCCTTACCAACAACGAGTTCCATACTACAAGCTGCATACCAAAACATCCCTGGCGTCTTCACTACAGACTTCCCTCCAGTGCCACCAGTGCAATTCGATTATACTGGCAATGTATCCCGAGGTTTATGGACACCCATTTCCGCGACTAAATTATACAGGTTGAAGTTTGGCTCTCGGGTACAAATGGTTTTACAGGACACAAATATCTTTGCTATTGAGGATCACCCTATGCATCTTCATGGGTACCATTTCTTTGTGGTGGGCACGGGTACAGGTAACTTTAATCCTCAAAACGATCCTGCTAATTTTAATCTGGTTGACCCACCTGTGAGAAACACAATTGGAACATCACCTGGAGGATGGGTGGCCATTCGTTTTGTGGCTGATAATCCAGGTAATGTCATACACCCTTCCAGATGGATAAGTCCATATTTGTTTCGTGTTAAAATTTGGGAAAAGGTGATGCTAATATCTCTTTCTATGCTGGTTCCTATAGGGGTTTGGTTCATGCACTGTCACCTTGACAATCATCTTTCCTGGGGTTTGGCTATGGCTCTCTTGGTTGAGAATGGTGTTGGTGAACTGCAGTCCATAGAACCTCCTCCACTAGACCTTCCTCCATGCTGATTACAGAAAACACTTCAAATCAAGGATGGGAGCAATCGTGACTAGAAAGAATTTTCAGTGGCCCGAGTCATTAGTCTAAGAGACATTCTTCAACAGCAACTCCATACCCATTTTGCATACTTTGATTTTTGTTGTCAGATGTAGAACAAGATCAGCTCCATTTAGCATGAGATCTTGTTTATGTGATTTAATTTTTGTACCAAATTTTCTTTTTTTTTTGTCTTTTTTTCTTTTTGAATAGTTGAGCTCTTTCTTTTTATCTTTTTGTTTTTGGAAAAGATAATTGAGTAATACTCACCGCCGAGGCAATGAGTTTTCTGACGAGTTTTTACCTTTTGTACTCTTTTTTAAAAAAGAATTCCTATATGGTTTATCTTGGAATAGTGAAGAATATCAAATGCAAACCAACCAAAGAAGACAAGTCTGAGATGTAACTTGGTAACAATTGAGCACCGAAATGATCAGAAACTCATTATTTAAAGGATGAATTCAATGAGTATCTTAGAAATAGAGAGAAAAACGAAACTGGAATAGATTAACTAAGAAGATACCAAGCAGCAAAGCATATATTAAATCAAGCAACCAACTTAGTCAATAGGAGAAGAGAGCAGAATGTTCAGCTAGTCACCGAGTTCTACAGAGTAGAAAGCAAGTTACCATAGTTTTCTCTTCAACTCATTTAGGCAAGAAACAGAGATGGACTTGAACTAGACGAGTGCTTAGGTAGCTAGATTCCCTCCCATAAAGTTGGTTAGAAAAAATTCTTTAGTCACACCTGTTACATCGTGAGTTATTGGTTACATCCCTTTTAGCACTTATAGCTTGATCACAGCAAGCTGTCCGTATCTAGAAGTCTTGCTCTCAGCATTGCTCCTGAGTGTTTTTCAGTCATGAATCTTGACAAGTGACATTGAACTCATGAAACCCCAATATGGAACATAAATATCCCTCCACCAAGTACTTGAAAATGTGCCAAAACATCTAAATTAAAAAAGAAAAAAAGAAGAGAACAAAATATTACAAGATCTCTCAAGTCTGACTCTATATGTGACGCCAAACGTCTGAATGCCAACTGGGAAATCAAGGAAGCGAGCTCAAAGTATCTGAAATGAAGAGACCAGGGCATTTGAATGCATTCTCTCGTGAACGTAAAGACAATCCATAGATATAAACTACTATTTCATGACTTCATCCTAGAGGTGGTCTAATCAACCCAGCATGAGAACTGAGATCAAGTCTGAAGTTACATCAAGCAAATCTCAGTTAAGTAGGGTAAATAAGAAGGATGCCAACTGAATATGAAAAAAAAAAACAAAGAAAAAGAAAAAAGACAACCGTGAAATCACACCAAAACGTTTTTTACAGTCATGAAATATACTAGACACCTGATTTGCAAGAAAGAAAGACATAATCAAAAGGAATATCAACTTTGTGATTCAAGCCAAAAGAGACACTAGATAAAAGTACCTCACCATTAATGCTCAGCAGTTCAAGTGACACATTGTATTTCATTTTAAAACAGTAATTGATATGATGCATCAAATCCTCTTTATTGTCAGACAAACAGATTCCTTGGTTTCGAACCTAATATGCCATTAATAATACTCCATAATTTTCTTTTAACTCAAATGCAATTTTAGAGACAGTACTCCCCCCCAAAAAAAAAAAAAAACAACCCTATTTTCATGATGTGCCACTTATTTGATACTTTCTTAACAACAGTTATTTTTTGGAACAGCTACAGTAAAGACAATTCCAGATGGAGTAATTTATATTCAAGGGCCAATATTCTAGAGAATCATAAACTAATCCTTCTGGTTATATATGGGTTAGGAAATTACAGAGTGACACATTTTAGAATCTTCTAAGCACATACAGCATGATAGTTTAACACTGGTGCCTCACAACCAGACCTGGCAAACAGATAACTCAATTTATGTTTGAGTCGGATAAATTTCAGGTCAGGTCCATGTTTCAATAGATGGAACTTCATTAGTCATTTTGAGTTTACGTGTGCTAGCAATTGGTCGAAGAGTATGCCCTGAAAAGACGAGAAATTTTTGTTATGTAACCTTCAGATCAATACGCTGTGGGATGGGCCAATTCAGGTTCGAGTGCAAATCAGTTTATACTATTTTGGGTCATGGAAACCAAGTTATCCTATCTTGGGTCATGCATACGGTAAACTAGGTACAGTTCAGATTTGCTATATCTATACATGTTTAATGGACATTACTTGCCAGAAAATAATTCAACCACCAGTTTTGAGCATGTTGTCAGACGTCCAAATTACACTTGACATTATAGGACTACATGAAATAAAGTACAGGAGAGGAAATATCCAGGAGAATAATATGCATGTAATATGCGTTAACCATCAAACCATTTATGCAGAAGCATAACATAACAGAGTTTGAAGATGTCAAGTAATTGAGAGTCAACCATACCAACGGCAGAAAAGATCAAACCTCCAAACCTAAAATGAAAATGTTTGTCTCATTTTTGCAGTTCTTAATCATTTCACTGTAATCATTGAAGATCACCTGCACATATTGTCAAGTAAAAACCAACTCTGATAAAGATTAAGATAAATATATTCATTATTGAAGTCCAAAAGCATAAAAATCTATACTAAGATTAGTCATACTGCTAATCAAGCACAATTTCAAAAACCATTAGCTGGTTCACGAAATCCTCTTCTTTGCTCGATTGAGTACTTTCGACACCTAATTTGCCAAATACCAGTCAGTAACATATTAATTCAAATGCATCTTTTAGAATATAGTGTGGCGTCATCATTCAATTGTGTATGTATAAATACTGGCATAATCTCCTCGTACTCTCACACAACCGCACAAACTTCAATTCAGCAAATGGCTGGTGCTGTACAGCATAAAATGCACATCATCCTCAGATTGTCCCTAGTTTTTGCATTCATGCCTAGTTCAGTGAATACACAGATCCATCATCATTACTTCGTGGCATGTGATCGACTTGTCTTGAATCTAAAATGTGCTTTCATTTCCATGCATTAAACAGTCGCGGTCAGAATGCAACAGATTCAACCAGCACCCATGAGGAGGCTCTGCAAAACCCAACAAGTTATGACAGTGAACTGGTCAGTTTCCAGGGCCAACCTTGGATGTACGTAATGGCGACACTCTAGTAATCAAAGTCACAAATGCAGGAAAATACAACATCACTCTCCACTGGTAATTAAAGATACATCAGCACTGTTTTGACAATCTTGGCTTACTATGTTGAGGACACCAATTTGACCCCTACATAATGTTAATCTTGCTTTGTGCTCAATTTCATCATTTTTATCATTTAATTGGGCATGGAGTTCGCCAAATAGAACACCATGGGCAGATGGACCTGAGTATTTGACACAGTGCCCAATAAGACAAGGAGGAACTTCCACATACAGGTTCGCCATTGAAAACCTAAACTCTATGGTGGCATGCTCACGGAAAATGGATGAGAGCTACTGTATATGGGGCTCTAGTTATTTATCCGCAGCCGGGATCTCCACATCCGTTCCCAAAGCCTTTAAGAGAATACCCTCTTCTCTTAGGTAAAACACATTGGACTCTGACAACAAAGTGAATATTACACATAAAAAGAAAATATGAACAAATAACCATTAAGAGAAAGACAGTCAAACTGTTTTACAGGGGAATGGTGGAACAGAAATCCCATGGATGTCCTTAGACAGGCTACGATAACAGGAGCAGCTCCAAATGTGTCTGATGCATATACTATCAATGGTCAACCTGGTGACCTTCACAGATGCTCTAACAAAGGTTTGCTTTACATTATTTCTCTCCACTTAATATAAACTCATGCCTAACTTCAATATTGTACAACGTAGAATAAGGCATAACAAAGGTTATACTCTGAAGAAATTAAAGATATTTAAGAATCTATACCTTGAATCTTCTCAAGAGAATGTGACTGGGGACAAGCAAATTCAGATTTACTTGACAACACTGATTATGAATCTGAACAATAACATCAATGTACTTTGAAAATTAACTAGATTAAGTATGAAGAATAAGACACAGTTCCTGTAGAATAATATGAACGGGAAGTAGACCATGGAAAAATACAGGAAAACAAGATATGTTCAAATGATGAAGCAGTCATATATGTATAATGGCTTAACCATAATCACTTTGCAGATACAACAGTATTCCCCACAGTATCTGGTGAGACAATTCTCCTTTGCATCATCAATGCTGCACTTAATCAACAGCTCTTCTTTGCAATTGCCAACCACAAAACGACAGTAGTAGAAGCTGACTCTGCTTACGCTGAGCCCTTCACCGCCAACGTTGTCATGATTGGACCAGGTCAAACAACAAATGTCCTAGTCAGTGGATCAACCTCCAGCTCACTACTGCATGTCAGCTACAGCCTATGCCAGCGCTCCTGGGGTAGCCTTCGACAATACCACCACAACTGCATTCCTTCAATACAAGTCTGCTCCCTGCAATCCCAAAACTGGTAGTCCTTTGAGATCATCTTTCCCACTATTACCAGCCTGTAATGACAGAAATACTGCAAAAAAATTCACTTCCCAATTCAGAGGCATTTCCGAGGAAAAAGTTCCACTTGAGATGGATGAACACCTGTTCTTCACTGTTGGCCTTGGATTAATTAACTGTTCACGACCTAGTTTCCACTGTCAAGGAATTCCACGCAAACCATGCATCAAAATACTCCCGGTGTCTTCACTACAGACTTCCCTCCGATGCCCCCATTGCAATTTGATTATACAGGAAATGTGAACCTTGATGTTCAGATTGGCTGGGGCTTGGCTATGGCCTTCTTGGTCGGGAAGGGTGTCGGTGAACCACAGTCCATAGAGCCTCCCCACTTGATCTTCCTCCGTGTTGAGTATAGTACTATAGTGAAGCATTCGGATCCACCATGACTAGATGCAATGTCTATTTGCTCAAATCATAGGCCGAAGTACATTCAAATTATGAACCTGTATTCATTTCATTTAAGAATGTCCTGAACCCAAGTTGTTGCACAGGCATATAATTGGGAAGCAATAGTTTTGCCTACGAGTATTTTGCCTAAATCATCTTTGATTTGAAGAGGTGTGTAATCTGTTTCAACATACGACCGTGTAAAAGTCATCCCAACAAGTTTGCTTCCGGAAATTCAAACTCGTATTCACCTCTTACCACCATTAGCGTCTCAACCAGTACTTTCTTGGTATATTTCACTTAAATCATCTGAAGCCCATTTTTTCCCTTTTTTTCAAAATTTTTAAAATAAAAAATTAAGCTGAACAAATCGTTTTAGGAATAAACTAGCACCAAATAATACTACGCCAAATTCTACAGAAGAAACGAGCTCATACTATCAAGGACCCAAATGGACAAAGTCCAATATATACGAACAAAATTCGAAGAATTTCGCCACTCTGCTCTTGAATTCAATAAGAAATTTCGTATTTCGATCATCAGCGATCAAAATGACTCCATTCCTCCGCAGAAAACATGTCGTCACATCAAATCATGATATGAAAACGAAAGAGAAAGATGAGACAGAGAGAAAAAACCTGTCACCTTCGTCGTCATCATCATCAACAACAACAACATAGATTTCATCATCACCGCCAACTTTCGCCGGAGTGAGTGAGCTTAAGATAGTGATCCAACGCCGGCAATTGGGCTATGTTAAAATTTTATTTACTTTGCCGGTTTACCCTTCTATTGGGCCCTTTTCACTTCAAAGATCTTGGGCTTACAGTTTTTGCAGCCCATATATCTCAGGCCCCCTCACTGGCTTGGGGAGGAATAGAATGTCTATCACCAAAATGACGTTTCTTACGTTTTACATTTAAAAAAAATCATAATGTATTTATATTTTATATTCGTTTATATTTTTTATATATTCGTTTATTTATATTTATTTTTCTTTAACAACTTATTTCTGTTCATTTGTATTCGTTTATATTCGTTTCTTATCTTTTAAGTTCATGTATATTTACGTTTTTATTTATATGTATTTTGTATGTAAATTTGAACAGGTTATCAACATCAAGTTTTTATTTTATTTTTTTCTTGATTCAGTTTACAAATTGATATACATATCACAAAGTTTAAATGAATGAAAACATGTTAAATTAGATCGTACAAAGTTTTAAGTACTTGTAGATTATATAAGATCTATAATATTATTTGCAACTTTTATTAGCTACAAAATTATATTGTGCATTTGAATTTTTCTTTCGGTGGCAAACTTAATCATTAACATATATTTCATATTTGTAAGTACATCTATGACAAATTTTCTTAACAAGTTGTCGATAATTGATTATAATTGCCGACCTCGTTTGACGATACTCCGTCAATTTTGAGTTGTAAGAAAATATTTAAAAAATATAAAAATTATGAAAAAATTTATTTTAAAAAAACTAAGTTTTTTAAGGTTTTATTATAAATGAACAAAGTCAATGAAAAAGAGAGGAAAAAATAATATTAATAAGAATAAAATTGATAAATTAGTCATTAATATATCATTAAATATGTAAAATAATTGATATTATGAACCGAAAAAATTAGTTAAAGTGACGTATATTATGTTGTGCAATGAAGGAAATATTTACTCATAAATGAAAAGCAAGTATTTCAATATTTTCACATTAAAATTATTAAACTCTAAAACCACCTTCTATTCAACTTTTACCGATGTTGCTAGTAAATATTCACACTCCACTACAGGATTCGAATTTCATCGCGGTGAGCATTTCTTTTAAACGATGAAAATCCATAATACACCAGTAATTATATCAAGGGAATCCCACATAAATAAATATAAGAATATGTTTTTTTAATTAAGTTTTTTTTTTTTTATAAACGGGGTACAAAGGTTAAAACGATTGAAATTTAAATTTAAATTTTTTATAACACCCCTAAAAATTTTACCAGTTAAGTTAACCGACACTCATAGAATACTTACCGAGTGAGAATTATTCTTATCGTATTTTTGCTTAAGATTACGGGTATATATATATATATATATATATATATATATATATATATATATATATATATATATATATATATATATATATATATATAATTTGCTTATTTATAAGCAATTTGGATGTGGGGTTTTGCATGGGATGTTCGGCATTCCTTATTTGGTGACACATGGTCTTGTAGGACATATAGATGGTTGTTTTCAGGGATTAGTATCAGTATCGTGATGAAGATCGTTGTACCATGATTAAAAAAGATATCACATTAATTATGAGCTAAACAGACAATTACATTAATTTAAGATTTATGTTATTATTATGCTTGAACAATTTCAAGATTATTAGAGAAGTTTTGTCGCTTAATTAGGATTAAAATTCCAATAAGATCAAGAAGGCATGCAATTATGCAAATGTCTCGCTGGTATTACATTACATATAAAACAGAACATTATCAATAACATCATTCGCCTAAGGAGCACATTTGTTAGTCGTCGAATTAATCATATTTTTAAGGAGGCTAATTATTAATTTGTTTTCAACGTTTTGTATGCATAAACTTATTGTCCTTTTCCGCCCTCTTTATTATTCTAACAAATAATAATTTAGGAGAACCTTTATAAAAGGGGTGTTTAAGTATATGTCGTATTTGTATGGTCTCCATTTACCCTCTTCCAATAAGATCAAGAAGGCATGCAATTATGCAAATGCCTCGGTTTACATTACATATAAAAGAAAACATTATTTAATAACATCATTATCCTGAGCAAATTTGTTAGTTGTCGAATTAATCATATTCTTTAAGATTAATTATACACTGAATTGGTTAGCTTGTTTTGGGCATTCTGTTTCTACCCTATATGTATGAACCCTTATAAAAAGAAATGTTTAAATTTGTCATAATTGTATGCTCTCCATTTATCCTTATGTAAAAAATAAAAATAAAAATAAAAGAGATCATGCCCTATTTCATGATTTTTTTTATTTTATCTTTTTTAATAAAAAATGAGCAGCTAAAGTCTAGAAAATAGGGTTAAGAAGAAGAAGAGAGAAAATGAAAGGAGTAGCTGGGTTTGGGGAGGAAATGACTGACTGACAAGGGTGTCCTGAACCTTTGACCAAGGCATTACCTGCCAATAGCATCCCATGGAGATTGATACCCCATATAGGAATAGGAGTATAGCAGTAGGACCACCCACATAATAATACAGAGGCTGCACACACACATATATACTACTACTACGAGCTACAATAAATGTATTCCCTGACCCTGACCCTGATGCTACTGCTATTGCTATTGCTGCTGCTGGGTATAAGCCACTTTATTAGGGCCGCAGCGTTATTGCAGCGCAGCCACAGCTTCTGCTTCATTATCTCTCTCTCTCTCTCTGCATGCTTCCATCCATTCCTCTGATCTCATCACTTAATTATACATACTATCAAGGACCACGCAACGCCACTGAGGTTATTTGGATTGTCTAACATCATCTTTACAGGGTGACTTGTTGTTTTCCACATCTTATTCCAAAACAATCTTTACAGTAACTCTGATTGATATATGTCTCAAAAACCATTTTAGGTTTCAGACATCCTCATATGAGCATCATGATGAAATCGATCTTTTTGAATGATTATCGAAAAAATTCAAATTTAAAATTTTGCGTGTCGAGGATAAGATTTTGCTTGGACATCCTTATAAGCATGTTCATGACTTATTTAACACAGGACTTATGTTGACTACTGACCAACTTTGAAACAATTTCTCTCAGTCTATTAGCTTACAAATACTTAGTCAAATGTTGTATTGTTTGCGCCTTTTTTTTTTTTTTTTTGGTGAAAATTTGTATACAGATTTTGCAAGATTACTACGTGAAACACAGTTACGGCTCATGAAATTACAAATCTTAATCATACGAAAATGTTATCTAAGGTCATAAAACAAAGAGATCGAGAGCAACTAATATAATAGCATAGATATGTATTTAAAATCATAAAATAAACAATAAATGGCGTAATTGATACGGTATTAATTATATCAAATGATACTCAAAGTTAAAGTTAATACGGTTAATATTTCAGGCATACTGAAACGAAAAGACAAACAGTAGTTCGGGAAATGAAAGAGAGGATGGATTGGAGAAACTATGGCAAACGATAGAGGGCTCATTGATTTTGGCCGGAGAACAAATTGAAGTTAATGGAAGCAACTGTTGGGGCATAGTTCCCACCATGTTCATAGGGAAACAAAATGATGAACAAATCTTAAAATATATGCACATATCTATTGATGTATTCAAGCAACATAAGGAAGATTATGAAGGTCAGTCATAGATAAGCCTTGTGTTCCTTTGTCCCCTTACAACACTCACACACCATGCACCCTAAAGTAGTGCCAAATTTTAAAGCCTCTTCACTTTGTTTTCTATATAAAACTTTTTCTTATTCAAGTATATGCTTTCAATGAAACTACAAAAGCCATCTTCAATGATGCATTTAAAAGCTAAAAAATAATAATCGATAAATAATTATAAAGAATTACAAAGAAGGATATAAGTAAATCTGAAAAGAGCCCGTCCAAGTTAGACCCGCATAGTTGAATTTTGCACATTTTGCAATTTTGTAACTAGAGTGTGAGATGAATCTATAGACACTATAAAACATTGACCTTTAATGAACATGATTGTTCTCAAATATCAACTTAACTTTTACATATTCGTATACAAATACACTTTTGACTTTTAAACACTTAAAATCAATCTCAATCAGACACGTGAAATCTATAAATCCACCATAACCATATATGTGCCTTTCTATCATCACGATATTACTAGTGAAGAACATCGATCCCATAATACCCTAATAAAACCCATAATACTAGAAAATTTTATGGGTATCGATGTAAGGATAGAGTATAAAAATCCGATGGGTAAAAAGATGGGTATGGAGATGATTTTTGAAAATGAATATGAGCAAGGGTATAGCTCTACCGTCCCGTAACCGCCCCCACACCCATCCCTAATCTTGCATTCAAGCAAAAGAGTAAATAATATGTTACCTCGGTCAATTAGTTAAAATTTATAAAATTTGATGCTGTATCAAAATTGATCTACATACCTTCTCTATTCTAGAAGGAAAAATATGAAAACAAATTATAACATACAGAATCCCAATCAATAACATATAAGTCATGAAAGTCAAAGTAGGGCATGAACCATCTTCTATATGCTCTCAAGGGTCCATACATTGTCAACCACTTGGGCAATTTTTACCTGATTTATATGCATTTCCGTCGCAGAAAAATAGAAAAAGAGGATCAAACAACACACGCATATATCTATCGACGTTTTTAATTAGCTTTGCTGATATTCAGGAGGAAGACTGCGATAGATTGCTGATGGATAAGAACCCCAGAAATTCAAACCCTAGCAAGCTATCCCAACATATTTCCCTGTTTCTTCAGAAGAAATTAGAAAGGTGGGTCGAAAAATGAGAAATTAGAAGAGGGAAGCAGTAGAAAAACAAGATTAAGGGTGCGTAAACATACCTAAATGAAGATGATAGGGCGGTTCAGTTGGAAAGGATCGATCTGTAAATGATGAAACAATTGGTTTACAGCACGAAGAAGCCATGAAACTCAGGATGGATAGCGCCAAAGCATAAAAAACCAGTTGAAATTGAATTCATGGCGCTATCCCTCCTGAGCTTTACAGATTCTTCCATACTTTGAGATGAGAAGACTTGGAAAGTAAGAGGTGGGATTTGGGAATGAAGTGGTGGGGAAGGAGGGAGAGTGTATTTATAGGAGGGGGAAGAAGAGGGGCAGAGAGAGTAAATTTGCACAGATGGGACTTATACCACCACACCATACTATATATTCCTATGCACATATAGTAAAGTAATTATAAATGAAATGACTCAGATTAGGGTTAGAAAATTGGAAATAAAGGGTATTTAATTAATTAGGTTTTAAAAATAATTAAATTGAATTAATTAGGTAGCCTGCCGACTACGGTACGTAGGGTTTGTAAATGTGGAGGGTGTGTAGAATATACGAAAAAGAGGAGGAGGAGGAGGAGGAGCCCCAGCAGCAGCCCCAGCGGGCATGCCATATATTTAGCTCCACTGTTTTCTATCAAACCATTAAAAACCCAATTGCATTTGCCAGCTGATAACCCTAATTTTACTCATCTTGTCGGACACCACACCCACTGTACTACTTTTTGATTATATGTGGTGGGGAGTACCGACTGCCCTACAATTTTTCCCCTGGTTTTCCTTTTTTCAGGGGTTAGTTTTACTTTTTTAATTTTTTGGAGGGAGTTCCGATCTCGATATGATAGTTCATCTTAAAGTTACGAGTCTTTTTTATGTCTTATAAAAAGCAAACTTTTAATCTAACGATCTACTTATTATAGTTGTTAAAACTAGCAGTTAACGGTTAGGATTAACATTAAGTGATTATCGGTTGCCATCATAGTTATCGATAAGTTACAATTAGCGGTTACTAACGACTCGTGATTACAAACACCATCATAACCTCTAAAACAAACATGCCTTGAGGTGGGGTATAACTAAGTTACAAGTGAACGAATACAATGAGAAGGGTTGGATGACCTACAAATTACATCATGTAGCCGAGTTTACACACCCGAGTTTATATAAATAGTATTTTATTTTAATTTTTTAAAATTTAAGTGCTATTTCCATATTCTTTCTTTCCAAGAAAGATTAATTTAATAATTATCTCTAATTATATTTGTATTCAAATTAAAAATGAATTGACTATTTTCTTTCCATAACCATGCTTTCATTCAAGGAAAGGTTGGTTAACCTTTATTTGGCTTTTTATACGCTAATAATGAATTGTTTATTACAAAGTAATAATATTAAATACATAAAAAAATGTGGATTTGTATTGATTATCTCTCTTAAACTTCTTAGTTAAGCTTGATTGGCTTGACCTTTGTACTATTAATCATTAAAAAGACTGATAGCATAGTCGGTGTTCCCCTGCTTGTGTGATTCACCAACTCAGTGAGTCACACAGATGCCAAAAGCTTTGAGAGGGAACTAGATAATAATAATAATAATAATAATAATAATAATAATAATAATAATAATATATTATTATTATTATTATTATTATTAAGCAGAATTATTATTATTTTTACTTTTAAACTAGTAATAATAAAACTTTATGTTGGACAACTATGGTTACATCATAACCAAAATTTTTTGCCCTTCACCCTCCCAACATCACTACGTGATTTATACTTTTATGGAATCTTGTAATGTATTTTTCTATATTTTCAAGACATTCATCATTGCATAATGATCTTATTATAAATCTTGATTGGTAAGCAGATTGACTAACCAAATAAATTCAGCCCTTCGAACCATCATTTTTTTCATGCACAATTGATCGTTTTCTTGTCTAGATTTTTGTTTTTTGCATGAGAAATCTCCATTAGAGTCAAGCAAAGCAGCTTAAAGTGTAATGAGGTACAAACGTCAATATAGATATAAAATTGGAACTCACCTACCCTTTTTTTTTTTCCTTTATTGAATCGGGGTGAGATCAGTGGAAAAAGTATATACTAGAAGGTAATTATGAAACTCTTAAGTGAACTCCGGTGCAATCGGTAAAAATATAGAAAAATCAAGCCAAAGTCATCGTTATATTATAGTCAATAAATATCTTACACTTTGAGCATGCACAATTTATATAGTTAATTAGGGTATTCCTTCAAAAATAATTTCCCAATTTGCATCTTTTTTCAATTCTAAAAATTTTAATAACCATAATATCCAATCCCTCATAATATGAGTCCAGCTTTTTATAACCACACTATTCAATTTCTCAAAATAATTTCGACTTTTTGCAACTTTTTTTTGTTTATACAACTTCATCTAGAGTAGAATACAAAAACATTACAGCTTTTAAAATTAAGAAATTTAAATGTTTGAAAGATGATTGAAAATTTATTTCCATCACAAATCATGGATCCTAGCCATCCATAGGTGATCAGCTTAGATTGGAACTTGAAATTTCATAAGAACCACAACTGCAACTTTAGAAGCCTTTTTCCTTTCCCTGCGCTTCATATGGAGCTGCTTTGGTGGGTCATCATCAAGAACCTCCACATGAAAAGGTGTATATTCCAAAAATCAAGGGCATCAAAAACATACTTGATAGAGATTTCCTTTTTTGAAAAAAGAAAAAAGAGGGGTTGAGAATTATGAATATTAGAAGAATATATATATATATATATATATATATATATATATATATATATATATATATATATATATATATATATATATATATATATAAAGGGTTTTTTTTTAGTATTAGAAGTAGAATATATAGAGGGTCTTTTTGAAAATTCTAATGTACTTTCGGAAGTACAAACCGTCATATACTTTCGAGGTTAATTAGTGTACAATTGTATACTAATTATTGTATAATTATATACTGATTAGTATATAATTATACATTAATTAGTGTACAATAGTACATATCGTCATATACTTCTTGGGTTAATTAGTGTACAATTGTATACCGATTTAATATACAATTGTACACTAATCGGTATACGGTTATATATTAATGAATATATAATTGTACGAGTAATTAACTCCGGAAGTACATGACGGGAAGAGAGGACCATATACTAATTAGGCTTTTTTGTCTGTGTTGTGGGGTGGGGGTGAATTTACTTCATTGGGTGATAGTGGGTGTTTCTAGTATTTGTGGATCTAAAATTTTAGACAATGACATCTATGTTTTAAAATTTCTAATTTTTAATTAATAAATAAAAAGTTATAGTGATTGTTGTCGTACTACAACTACAACCACCATCATAAAGAGCAAATTTTTATCGTACATGTCCCTCGATTAAATCTCCACCATTTAATCATTTTTTATTGGATTAAAAATAAATTTTTAAATATCTAATATACATTTATAAATCTAATAAAAAATAATTAAATAGAAATATGTTTGATATCCTTCATAATTGATAATTTAACTAAAACTTAACCCTTGATCAAAAAAAAAAAAAAAAAAAAACTGAACCCACTCCCAAACCCCTCGTCATGTTGCCCTTCAGCGAGCATCCCTGGATGCTCATGGTTTGATTTTTTTTTTTTTTTGGGTTCTTTTTTATTGAATAAGAAGATAGTGTTTCCCAAATTGAAAATGAAACAGTCGATTTATTTATTTATTTATTTCAATGGATTCAATTTCGAATTGAGGAAGACGATGAATGCTTTCTTGTTTGAAACTTTTTTTGAAGTTACAATTTCCATTTTAATGAAAGAGAATAATGGAAGGAATCAAACAATTCATTAAGTAAATATTTTTTTCCCATATGTAAAGCTATTTTTTTATTTTCAAATTATATTTTTTTAACTTCATTGAAAAATGAAAGAATAAACAGTGATAACAAATTTGGACATGCATGCGATTTAGATTTCGTCAATTATAGTGGTTATTATATGGCAAGAATCACTAATAAATATCATTAATTTTTATTTCTTTCGGTTTTTTAAAGAAAGAGAAATTTGATTAATGAAAAGTCATACAACATGTGTAAAGATTTATTCACAATAATAATTCTAAAATATAAAAATAAATATTTATTTTGAAAAAATAAATGATAAATATATTTTCATGTGACTTTATGCTTACAACATCAATCCGACCTCAAACCATATTTTTCGACTCTAATATGTCTTTTTCGAACATCGGTGAGCTACATTATAACTTCATATAATAGATTTTTGTAGGGGTATACGTGAGCCGAGCCCGCTCGCGAGCCCTCACGAGCTGGCTCGTATGAATGCTTTCCAAGCCGAGCTTATGGCGGACCCGAGCCGAGCCGAGCCGAGCTCGAGCTTGCAATTTTAGAGCCGATAAGCTCGTCGAGCCTACACTAGCCAATTACAAACAAGCTAAATGAATGAACGAGTTGACGAGTCGAGCATACGAGTCGAACGAGATGAGCAAATGAGCCTAAACAAACCTGGATATTGTTTTCTTAAGTGTGCATATTGTGATTGTTGAGAAAAAAGGAGCCTCAATAAAGTTCAAGTTTACGTTTTTATATTAAGTATATAAAGTGTGACTTTGAACCTAAAAATAAGAGTTTAAAAGAAGCATAGGGAAATAACGAGTCAAGGACAAGACGAGCTCAAACTCGAGCTTTTGATGAGCCGAGCTTAGGCTCGAGCTTCTGCGAGCCAAGCTCGAGCTACAAGCGACTCTCACGAGCTGAGCTCCGAGCCAGGTAGGTTCGGGCTCGGCTCGGCTCAGCTTCGACTCGGATACACCCCTAGATTTATGTGTGATATAGTAGATGCAATCTAAAGGAAACATTACCTTGGTTGAGTTATAAGAAATTTCATGGTTAAATCCGTCTCAAATCAAAATCAATGAAACCAATTAATAAAAATAATTAAAAAATGCATATGTCTATCGAATCAACAATTGTAAAAAAACTTACATGTATTGGAATAAAAATAACTTGCACAAATGCGAAACTCTCATAAGAAGAAGAGAGAGAATGGGTTAGAGAGAAGGGAGAGGAAACTAGAGAGAGAAAGCTTGCTAATCTTGAAAATGGCAAGGAAAGCAAAAAAATCAAAACAACCGGTGAATAAAACTCCTTATCCCATTCCACAAAATGACAAAGGACAACACAACGGAGTTTGAGGGCAATGCTACAGGCAATAAAACAGATACGATCAACGGAACTCGAGCAAATTCGTCGGGATGAAATGCGGGCCGGTTTTCGGGTTGGATTGATGCTCTAAGGCAACGAAGACACTCGCAATCCTGGGCGGATCAAGTGGATGCTGAGGAACAACTAATTCAGAATATTGAGGGGTCAAACCTAGGTCACAAGCCGAGTTATATTCCACCGTTCACGCGTAATGGAATACGGATCCAATGCATAGACAAATCGAGACATTGAAACAGAGGTTGAATTCTGGTCCTCTTCTCTAATTTGTTTTGTATTGGGGACTAATCCACCACTATCTATTATGTTGGGTTTTTCAAGCGAATCTGGGAACTAAGGGTTTTGATATGGCTATTGCTAAGAAAGGGGTGTGTTCATTGCTAGATTCACTCGATGATGGAGAGAGATGAAGCACTCGCAAAATAATTTTGTTTATTTTGATAAGAAACCGCTAGTGATGCATGCTTGGGTAGTAGGCCAACCAACAAAATGAGATGAATTGGCTAAAATTCCAGTGTGGGTATAATTCCCAAATCTTAATATGAAATTTTGGAATATTGAAGGCTTGAGAAAAATAGCTAGCCTGGTGGGAAAACCTCTAGCTACGAGATAGACATGCACGAGAATAAGACTAAGGCAACTTTTGCTAGAGTCTTTGTTGAAATGGACCTAAGTAGAGAATTTAAAGATGAAATTACATTTATGGATGTACATGGGGAAATTGTCCACCAATTTGTTGAATATGAATGGATCCCAATAAGATGCAACCACTGCAAGCAATATGGGCACGATATAGACAAATGTAGGAAAAAGACGATGAGAGTTTGGAGAAGGAAGGAACAAACTATACCGAACAAGTGCAAGGAGAGCAAAACAAAGCGATGAAGGGGTTACAAAGCAATAATGAGGAAAGCACATAACAGATTACCCCTATAGAAGAACAAGGAAATCATACGAGACAAGTGAATTCACATGATACTGAAATAGAGCACATCATAATTGCAATGACAAATGCTTAGTACAACCCAACAGACCATACCACAGAATATAGTAAATCTACATAACAGTTTTGGGACATTGTTAGTAGATCATGGATAGTATCTACTTGTGAAATATAAGGGGTTTTAATGGACCAAATAAGCGGGATGTAGTGAAGAAGTTGTTTAACGAAAATAAATGTAAAGTTATAGGTTTATCCGAAACCAACACTTTGCTTGAATAAGGAGGAGGGAATTAAAGCCGGATTGGGCAAAGGAATACAAGCTGTTACAAATGCTACAATGCAGTCTAGAAGTAGATTATGGATGATCCGGAAGCCAGCAGAGGTTAACATTACGAGTGGAAAGGGTGCACGGGCAGTTCATACATGCAATACTTGAAGATAAAGGAGAAAATGTGGCAATAACTACGATCTATGGAGACAATGATATGGCTAAGAGGCAAACTCTATGGAAAACACTAGAAGAGATTAAAAATGATGTACATAAACCTTGGATTATAGGGGTGACTTTAATGCTTTGTTAAGAGTGGATGAAAGAATAGGTGGAGATGAAGTGCTGATGGTTGAAACCATTAACTTTCAACAATGGATGAGTGAGTGTGAACTACAAGAGATGAGATATATAGGACACAATTTCACATGGAGCAATAAGCAAGGAGACAGGAGAATATTTTCCAAATTTGACGAGTATTCATCAATGATGTTGGGTTAACTAATTTTCCAGAGGCTGAGTATGCAGTATCGAATGAAGGGATCTCCGATTACTGCCCTATTCATGTGAAATTGAAGATTAAAACCATGATGAGGAAATGTAGGTTTAAATATTACAATGTGTGGGCAATGAGCCCAAAACTTAAATATATTGTGAAGGATATGTGGCAAAAGTAGGTGAAAGGAACTGCAATATTTCAAGTTACTAGGAAAATGAAAGAATTAAAAAGTCATTGCAACAATAAAGAGAGATTTGGGGACATTCACATAAGGGTCCTTGAAGCAAAGATGACACTAGACCAGGTGCGAGGAGAGGATACATGCAAACCCTTTAGACATCACACAATACATGGTAGAATATGAGGTTGTGCGGAACTACCAAGCAATATGCAAGGCTGAAAGATCTTTCCTCATTCAGAAAACAAAGGAGAGTTGGCTGAAGGAAGGGGACCAAAACTCACACTACTATTTTCCATGGCTGAAAAACGAAACTACAATTCGGATGTGAAAGTTTTGCAGAAAGGAGATGGAACTTTACTGCATGAACTAGTTGATATAGGGGCAAAACTAGTGGAGTATTTTTCCAGTTTCATGCAACAACAAGATACAACATAGAAGGTGTCTTTTGAAATAGTTTTACGAGGAAGATGTCTTGGACAAGAACAACACGAGTAGGCTGCTTGCACCTATCACTAATGATGAAATTAAGGAAGCTATGTTTATCATAGACAGCTCAAAAGCCCGGGTCCAAATGGCTTTGGTAGTGGTTTTTCAAGGAAAATTGGGAGATAATGGGAGTGGATATAAGCAGGGCGGTGAAAGATTTTTTCCATACAGGAGATATGCTCAAACAGATCAATGCAATAGTGTTGGCAATGGTTCCAAAAGTGGAAAACCCACTTAATCCAGGTGATCTAAGACCAATAATCTGTCTGTAATACTATCTATAAATACATAACAAAGATCATTTATGGCAGATTGAAACCTGTGATGACAACTTTAGTGGATCAAACACAAGGTGCATTTTTTACAGGAAGGTCAATTTTGCACAATGTCTTGATCCGTGCTGATCTACTAAGATACTACAAAAAGAAGGGTGTTTCTCCACGTTGCTTGATGAAGATTGACTTGAAGAAAGCCTCTAATTCTGTAAATTTGGAATTCATATAAAGATTGTTGCTAGGATATGGTTTTCCAGCCAAATTTCTACAACTAATCATGGTATGGATAACCACCCCTAGTTTTCGATTAAGATTAATGGAGAGTTAGAAGCTTGAGGCAAGACGATCCCATGTCCCCGCTTATTTTTGTGCTTGTAATGGAGTATCTCTCAAGGTCACTTACTATAGCTACAAAGCAAAGGGGTTTTAGATTCCATCTTGGCTGCAAACAGATGAAGATGAGCTCATTAATGTTTGCAAATGATCTCTTGTTATTTTGCAAGGCTGAATCTACAAGTATAAGATTCTTACAAGCTGCTTTCCTCCATTTCTCGAAGCATTTGGACTAGAAGCAAACATGGCTAAGTCCCATATTGTAGTGGCAGAGCTGAAGGCAAATGAGGCTGAGAATTTGATTAAAGAATCTGGGTTTGCAAAGGGTGAAATACCTTTCAAGTATTTAGGTGTACCAATGGAAAGCCAAAGACTCAACAAGAATGATTGTAAGCTGCTGGTGAGCGGAATAACAGCTAGACTCGCGGATATGGCCGGTGAAGAGATTGACACATGCTGAGAAAATACTACTAATTAATTCAATACTACTTAGTATCTTCACAAAATGGAGGCAATTGTTTGTGATTCCAAAATCGAGTGTTAAAGGAGGTCAATGTTATATGCAGGAAATTTATGTCGAAAGAGGATGGTGAAGGAAGAAGCTGCGCCCATAGCGTGGTCAACATTGTGCCTACCAAAGGAGGAAGGAGGGATGATCATTCATGACACGATTGCAAGAAACACAACAATGATATTCAAACTGGTATGGGCAGTAGCATAGAAGGAAGATAACCTTTGGGTTAAATGGGTCCATCACATTTACCTAAAGGGTGAGTCCATCGGGAGCGCAAAAACAAAACCAGGATCAAATTGGTATTGGAAAAAGATCCTAAAAATTAAAATATCATGATTATTGGAGTGGACATTAATGCAAATATCTAGCTGCCATCAAACAACAGAGAATACACAGCTAAGCAAGGGTATGAGATACCGAGGAATAAGGGGAGAAAATAGACCGGTTTAAGCTAGTTTGGGGAAGCCTAGAATTTCAAAATGCAATTTTACTCCATGGATGATCCAGCACCAAAGACTCATGACAAAAGATAGATTGGAAAAGTTGGGGATAAAGGTAGAAGTGACTCGTGTGTTATGCAACATGGAAGAGGAAAGTCATCAACATCTATTTTTTGACTGCAGCTATACTAAGTATATTGCTCAAACAACTGTTGCGGGATCACGCAGGTTGGCGGATAATTGTTCAAGTGAGCGGTTGAATACATGTGTTCGGTAAATTTAGTGGTTGAGTTAACCGATTAATGTAAATTAACGTAAAATGATATACATAATTTGCCAAATATAAATTAATAAAGGGGATATTTTTTTCAAAAAATATGAAACGCTACTTTTAAATGTAAAAACTAATATTCTTAATTTTTCGAAACACCACTTGAAACGGTATAAGCTAATGCAAATCGAATCAACAATTAAAAAGTTACTCCCAACAATATTGTTGAATACGGTCTTACTAACATTGAATCTAATGTCGAAAATAATAAACATTTCTGCAATTAGTCAATTATTTCGATTAGAATTAATTTTCATAAGAATTCATTTAATATTTTAATGAAATTTTATACTACTGAATTTCAATTTATTTTATTTTGTTGCTGATGAAAATTTGGGACACCTTCCTTCTGCACAATGTCAATCCTCCTCGCCTATAGTGTATTAATTTAAGAGAGACGCCTTGAAAAGCGAAACGAATACCTCCTGGGGGAGGAGCTCTGACTCAGAGGGACTGCCTTGGCACTTGCACCCTAGCCTACCTCTCTCTCTCTCATCCTCTGTCTAATCAATTCTCCGAGCTTTCTTATGAAATTATTTTCTCTTTCTTTCTCCTCTTCTTCTAAAATCTTCTTCTTCTAATACTCCCACGCCCAGTGCCTCTTAATAGATGAGGCATAGCATAGCATAGCATGTAGCTTGCAAGATAGAGGATGACGGCCCTCCATAGTAAGCGTAAACCCCCAACCAACCGAGGGCAGTCCCCACCCCCTCCCCCAATCCTCTGGGGCCCGTTCAACTCACAATAATGGAGCTATCTTATTTAACTAGATCTGATAAAAGTGATCAGAAGTAAATAATTTAAATTTGTTCATGAATCGATATTTAAAAAAATTGTTTATCTCAAATTAACCCAAAATTTAAACTGATCCCCTCTGTGAGAGTTTAGTTTTTCTCATTCTGTTAAGAGTTAGGGATTTCTCTCCTTTCTTGTGAGAGCCTTATTTTTAAGCATTTATGTGAGTTATTTCTCTTGCCAATACGTGTAAATTTTAATAAGATTGTTGATTCTATTGGATGATATATTTTTATCAATTAGTTTTATTAATTTTGATTAAGAATGATTCAACAACGGAATTTCATATGGCTAGATCGAAATGATATTTCCTTTAGATTGAATCTATTATATCATACAGAGATGTACTATATGAAATTATACAAAGTTCGTTTATATTCGAAAAGACATATTGAAGTCGAATAACACGATTTGTGGCGGATTGATGCTATAAGTATGCGATCGAGCATAAATATATTTACCATTAACTTTGTCGAAATAGAGACCCGTTTTGTTATTTTAGATTTATTCTTATTGGAGAATTATCTTTGTAAATGTCGTATGACTTTTTGTTAATGAAATTTCACTTTTCACAAAAAATGATCTAAACATCAACATATTCAATATCCATCCGAACTAAAACCGAGATCCACTCGAATCTATTGACCCTACATAACCCACCTGCCGTGAAACCAAACTGAATGACCAATTTGTCACTTCTACATCTAATTCTATTTCTTCTCCTTCACAACCCATCCCCCAGAAAAAATAATGATAAATATCTTATAGCAAGTGTCTTGCTAACGAGTATACTCTTATCAGTATATTAGTTAAATGGACAATAATCCACTCAATTATTATTAAAAATCACGGTAATAATCTTCTTTTCATGTTATATCACATAAGAATTTTTGCTAAATAAATTAAGTTAATTGGTGCCGTAAGTATTATTAGACTATGCAACAACTCACGACACTTATAATGTGTCCTTGTAAGTGTAACCTTACTTTTTTGTCCTTATTTTGACCAACCATATTTATCCATGGATGTCAAGAAATATTTAAGCACAACATCAATATAATTATTGATACTTGCTGACCCAAATGCTTTAAAAAAAAAAAACATAATTATTGATTCTTATTTTCCATGCGTAAATGTGGTGTTTTTCTCTCACTATTCCCCTTGGTGTGTAATGTAAATTTCCATATTCCCATTCGCTCGGTGGAGTCGTGAAATAATAATAGAGGTTTTGTCATAAAACCTTTCTTGAAAGTCTTCTTTGTCAAACATATCTACGCAAAATTATGAAGGTGGACTTAAATACAAATCTAGTAAGATATGACCACTTATATATGCCTTCAACTAAGGGAGCAATTTGCTTATGTATAGATTACATATACATACACCCCATAAAGCGAATCACTAAGGTATCTGAAATGTCCCGGCTCCCACCTGTAGATATTATTCGGAATAGTTTAATTGATTTAACAAACAAATTATCACAAGTCTTTTAGGCGTGCTTTGTCATTGTTAACACGTTGCCCTTTTCAAAACTACCCTCCTCAGAGATAAAAGAGGGAAATTTACCATCTACTCCTTACTCTGGGGTCTTTATCGCCCCGAACCAATAAGGCGAGCATGGTTGAGAAACACGGGAATTTGTGGATGAATATTAGGTGAACATTAATATCAAAAGAAGGGAGTACGAGCGAAATAGGTGAGCTAGATAGGTAGCAAGTTGCAAGCATGTGAATACTTGGTCCTTGAATAAAGGCTTGAGCTAAGTTCCAAAAGCCATTGCAGAAAGACCAAAAAAGTTAAAAAACATAAACCAAATTCCAAACTTGAAAATGGTAGGATTCGACTTTGTCCTCCATTAACTTGTTGTGAAACCCGAATGGGAATGTTTTAAATGATTTAACATGCCCATAATTTGACGTGACCCCTACATCAAAATTCACATGATGCCTATGTTCCTATATTTTTAAAGGATAAATTACAAATGCTACTTCTCAACATATGTATATATGAAAAATGCATGTTGGACATGCCGATTCTCTTATTTTTTAAATTATGTTATTCGCTTGTTATTCTCTCTTTTCATATTTTGCTAGAATTTTATTAGAACACCGATAAGATGTAGTCCAATAGAAATGTTATTTGTTAGAGTTGGAGATATAGTATTAGATTACTCCATCTGTCTCTTAAAGATATTACTTTTTGATAATTATTTTCATCGTAAAATGATATTTTTAACTGGTCCTTAAATGCATTGTTAGGTAATAGATTTGTATTAGTTTTACCAAATTATTATTCTATTGACTATATACGTGATAGATAGTTATTTACCTTATATATATAACTCTATAACTTCAATCAAATTAATTTTGGGAGACCCAAATCATATGTTTCTTTCTTAGATGACTTTGTGTCGTGTTTTTTTAAAAAAAAAAAAGAAAAAGAAACCTTTTAGTGTGAAGGAGGTGTATAAACAGTTTATAGAATACCTACTAATTAAGGTAATTAATACCTATACAGTAATTTCATACTTCCTATATATATTTATGATTTCGACCTATATTAGTGAGTGTCATTTAAATCAATCGATAAAATCTTTTGGAATTGAAATTAAAGATCTGAATTCGAATCGTGTTTACACCCGGATAAAAACTAACATAAACAAATTGTTTTCAAGGAGTTCCTTTCAGCAATAAATATGGAGTCATGGGTATATTAAGTAATTAAATGAGGAACAGGGTGGCCTGAAATACACTCCAAATGTATTAATGCCTAATGTCGTCGATCCTTTTCATTGATGGTATGATATGCGATGATAAGAATAAGACTGGCATTCGTTGGGATATATCATATATATACATATATAAAAGGTGTTGTCAATTCGAATTTCTGTAACGTTTGGGCGTCCAAATTGACCTTATTTATTCAACGTGCCCTTATAAACACGAAGTATTACCTGATGTGATTGTGATTGTTGTGAGAATAATTGAGTTTGGATATGCATGCTTGATCTTGTCCCCCATCGCGTTTAGACTCAGAAAACAGGGATTAAATTTCCATTCAATTTGTTGGCTCCAGATCAGTGGCGGAGCTACATGTAGCCGAATTGTACACAAATTTTTGTATGAGACGGTTTACGTGACAATTATTTTTAAAAAATATTTAGAAAGTTGAAATAAAAAGTGAAACACACTCTCTTTTCCAAACCTAAAAAGAAAAAAAGAAAAGTTTCCTCCTTCTTTAAAATTTTTCCTTCAACCCTAATCACACTCTAACTCCTTCAAGCGCACTTCCATCTTCATGCTCATGTGATTTGATCAAACTGTAAGTGTACTTCTATGATTTTAATTCACAATTATCAACTATAGTGGACCCTCAACGTATGTTTCATTATCAACAAGTAAAGGCTCCATGAAATTTTTCACAGGTTCTTAATTTTCAACTTCAACAGGTACAGTCATACATGTAAAACAAAATTAGTCATATAGTGATATATTAAATAGTCACGGCTTGACAAATAATAGCAACATAAATAGTGATACATCCAAAATATTATTATTCATATACTAACATGTTACATGAAATAAAGGAGGGTCACATATTATTAGTCATCCATTGTTAATATTATTAGTAATATATATGTATTTTCCGCTCAACAACGTTGAGTATTATTAGTCAGCCACCATAATATTATTTAGTCACCCAACCATAATATTATTAATCACCTTATAATTGTTCTAATTCATTATAAACTATCATAAATGTAATCTATTAGTCATGTACTAACATATTAAACAAATAGTCATAGATGACAAATGTACTCGAGTCACACATGAATTTTTTTATCAATACTCACATACGAAATATATTATTAGTCATACACTATTATGTTAAATAACGTAAATAGTTTCAAATATAATTAGTCACTCATACATAATATTATTAGTCTCATGAATACTATTATGAGAACCATAATTAGTTTATTATATGCACTCATCATAAATAGTCTTATATATAAGCTATTAATAGTAGTATTAACGATTATCGAATGTTTTAAAAAGTTAGTATTCGTAAAATATTAGAGTTTATTAAACCAAAATTACAATATTTTTACCTCTTTCCTTCACAGATTTTTCCATTAGTATACTCGGTCATTGTTTCCAATATCCATTTCTCAATATAACAATATTTGTATAACTTGGATTGAGATTGGAGTACAAATTTAATTCCTATGCCAGATTTCTACGGGCATATATATATATATGTATCCTCCAAATAGTCCTGAAAACAATTTTTGTATTTATTTTTATACAAAGATAATGATAAGAAGAATTATAATGATATCTCAAAATATATGACTGAGCTTAATTTATATTGTTGGCATAAAATATAAGATTATCCAATTTCAACTTCGAGTACGAGGCATATGATATATGCTTTCCCCTCTCCCCTCCCTCCTCCAACAACTTTGTTAAACGCAAAGTAAACACCCAACAAACTAGAATTGAAGTTTGTTATGGGCTTAGGAGACAGACTACCGAGAACATCTGCATCTATACTTCAAAATTTTGGATTATATATGAGGGCTTACACTCTTCATATCGTTTCACAATTCAATTTTTAAAACTCAATTTATCACCTCTACACCCCTAAATCATCAACTCGGATCGTCAAATAAAAAGTGGTTAGCATTGAAGTTTGTTATGGGCTTAGGAGACGGACCACTTAAAGCATCTGCATCTATGATTCAAAATTTCGTATTATATGTGAGGGCCTACACCCTTCACATTGTTTCAAAATTTAATTTTTTGAACTCAATTTATCACCTCTACGGCCCTATATCATTAACTTAGATCATCAAATAAAATATTATTTATAGAGTTTACAAATATAAATATTTAATTTATTTTTCTTATTTAAATATGAAAACGTCGACAAAAATAAAAAAAATGAAAAATGATGCAAGATGGAAACGTGAGCGGAATGGGTACACGAGCGATCATACGGCGCGGATCGACCTCGAGATGAATGGAATGTGCGTTACGGCAAGTTGGATTAAATCACATGGATAAAATTGGATCATAAAATTTTACATTCCAATTGCTCTTCTTGAAAGAAATTTTTTGGGTGGAAGGGCAAGACGAAAGTTTAGACAATGTAGGCGGAACAGACCATTGCTAGGATATGTATATTACACTTCTTGAAAGTTGCCCAAAAAAAAAAACAGACCAAACTTTAACTAATTTAAAGTCTCTTAGAAAAATCCTATCTTCTTCTTTTCTTAGAAATTATTCTCTCTTTATTTGTGAGAATCTCTCCAAACCCTATTTGAATGAGTGGTATTATTTTTTTCTTTTAGAGCGATTCTATCACTTTCTTTTCATGGTATTATGGTTGTACATGTGTGAATTGTTAATTGATTGTCGGATTCAGTATACGGTGAGCATCAATTTTCAAATTTGAACTACTACAATAGATAAATCTATTCGACAGAAAGACTATACAAGATTTGTGGATCTCCTCATTAAAGGTTGTAAGATGAAACAACGATTGAGTGGAAGAGGAGCGTTCGGAAGAATTTCAATTAGTTCTTTCAATCGAAATATTATTTTTATTATTTTAATTATGAATTTGTTTGAGTTCAATATTTATTGTAGATGCCGTATAACCTTTAATTAATGAAATTCATCTATTATTGTAAAAACTAATTTAAATTCAATCCGAACAGAAAATTATCCAATGTGAAGTTTGACATAATCTGACCCGAAATTAAATTGAATAACCCATTTGCGAGTCGAAGGGCATAGGTTCGGGCTCTATAATAGGGCTAAGAAGGGCCGGATTATATTGGATAGTCTCGTAGGCTGGTTCAGTTTTAATGTGGGCCGACTCAGGAAGAAGATAGGCCCTTACGATAAACTTGGCCCAACTGAATACTACAAGCAGAGGAAGAGTCGGGTTCAGTTTGGGAAGAACAGAGGCCTCAAAAATCAGTTTTGAATTTTTGGGAATTTTAGGAGATGCGGATGCCACACCGGAAATCATGCTCTTCTTCTTGTATGTGGTTGAGACTGAAAGTACCAATTCCGGTAAATCTCCAAAAATACAAAAACTCCTGTATATCGTTAGACAAAAGAAAAAAATAAAAAGGAGAGAGAATCCCAGAATCCAATAGCAATTGCAGTGCTATGTGGAGGAACTAGGAAGGTATAGAAGAGCAGATTACAATGGCTTCTCTGTGCTTGAGTCCATTGTTGTCAGCTCAACCCAGTCATCCTCTCTCCTCAAATTTCAATGCTCCAGAAGGGCGCTGCACTAGCAGTTTCAACCCCAGAGGAGGGTTGAATTTGAAGCCCATTATTGTCAATGGCGACCCTCCTACTTTTGTTTCTGCTCCTGATCGCCGTATCATAGCCGGTCAGTTTTCTCCTTTCTGCTCTCTCTTCCTCCAAAATGCTTGTTCCAGTGTCTGGGTGCTTTGGAATCAGTATGCGGGTGCTTTCTATCTTATTGCAATTAGTTTGCTCTTCAATTTATGAATGAATGTTTTAATTTTATGGGGTGTTGACCGTTTTAGTATTGTTATCAAATTGACTTAGAAAAAGCTTAGTTTTTGAAGACATTGCAGTTTTAGGGACGACTTCAGAGATATTTCTGTTTGCTTATGTTTTCTACAATAGTAAATGTTAGTCTTTGTCATAAGATCTTGGGCATTTTAAGTTGTACTATTGCTGGCGTTTGAAATTGTTTATTGCTTGGAACTGGGTGGGATTTGTAGTAGGAGATTTGCATGGAGATCTGTCCAAGGCGAGATGGGCACTTAATATGGCTGGAGTCTTGAGTTCAGATGGTCGCGACTCGTGGACTGGTGGTGAGACGGTATGTCCTGCCCTCTATTGATCATTGCATGAGAGATGCTTTTACATTGTTCACTTGTTGCTTGATGAAGCTATAAAGTATCCTGTACCTGTAGTTGTGTTTCAGAGGAAGAAAATTAGCACTCATAAAGGAGAGTAAAATAGACTAAATAGTCTACCCATACGTTTAATGGGAGTAAGGAAGGGTAAACAAGAGTGAATAGGCTATACTTGTTTTTAAAAAAAACAAATGCATATGTATCCTTCTATTTTTCGATAAGAAGAAGAGTTTATAAGGGATTTTAATAAAGTAATATTTATTTTTATGTTGGTAAATGGCATAACTTCTTACACCTCAAATTGGGGTGTTAAGAAAACGGCCATAAAGAGGAGTGAGGAAGTGTGAGAGCTACTCCTCCTTACTCTCCCACCAATATCTTCCAAATATGGGTACGGGGAGTAGTTACTCTGAATTATTTGCCCTTGCCCCTCCTTAAGCCCCTCCCAAAAACCCTTTTTGGGGTTAATAAATTTTTGTACTTATGAAATTGGCTTGTTGATACATTGTCAAGCAAGGCCTAACAGAAATTACTTTTCTTATTATGGCGGAAGGTAGTGTACATCTGAGCTAGACCTCACATTCTCGCTAGGTGTGACCTTTCACCTTCATGATCTGTGTTGATGGTCTGATCTGCTTTAGTGCTCATAGAACTTGCATTTCAGTAAAGTCAAATCCCTTAAAGTAAACTTCATGCATCATGACCTAGGTGTTGGTTCAAGTTGGAGATATACTTGATCGAGGTGAAGATGAAATAGCAATCTTGTCATTGTTGCGGTCATTGGATATGCAGGCAAGAGCAGAAGGGGGTGCTGTCTTCCAGGTTTGCTCTCAATATCTTATATTGTTATGTTTTGATATGCAGTGAGATTATTTAGATGTTAAAGAATTTGAATTGTATTAGTTTCATTGAATCTTCTCAACTCTTTTGCTTTCTTTTTCTTTTTCCTTTTTTTGGTTTGTTTGTAAAGTGAGGCAAACATTTAAATGCATTCCTTATGTTAACCTGCCCCTGGTCATTTTTTTTGATGCTTGTAGATTTCTTTCTTTCAAATTTCTTAATGAGCATATTCTCCTTAAATAGGTTAATGGAAATCATGAGACCATCAATGTAGAAGGTGATTTTAGATATGTTGATTCAGGGGGATATGATGAATGCACAGACTTCTTGGAATACTTGAATGAGTGCGATCACAACTGGGAAGAAGCTTTTGTTAACTGGATCAATGTCTCAGCTAGATGGAAGGAAGATCGTAAAAAGTCTCAAAACTATTGGGGTCCTTGGAATATAGTCAAGGTACTTGGACAACCTATTATTCTGTTTGATATTTCTCACTTATTGCTAAAAATTCTTCCTGCTTTGGATTATAGAAAAATGAAGCAAAATGTCTTCAGTAATTTGTCCTCTAGTTTGTTGTGGATTGGTGGACAACCAATATATTTGAGATCTTGTATCTGATAGAAACATCCTCTTTGCAATTCAATTGGTGGGTTAAGGCTTTGTACCTCTGGTGCACCGCTCACTCTGTCTGGGGAAACTCTGGGTATTGGTCTGGTTATGTACTTAGGTTACTGTCTGTTTCTGTACTTGTTATCAAAGATTAAGAAGCTAATGAAGTGTTATCAAAGATTGAGAAGCTAATGAGGTGTCTTATGCTAAAATGTACTTACAGAAATGTGAATCTTTACCTATCCTTCTTTCTGAGTCTGAAAAATTATACAAGCGATCTAAGTATAGTGCAACTAAAATGACGAAACTAGTATATCTCCTAACTGATCGCCTGATAATTTATTTTCCTGAAATAAATGGAAATCCCTAAAAGTGGTGAAGGGGCTAAATTGAAGTGTGGATAATTCACCAGAAAGATTAGAACTTAAAGGGCAGATCACTACTTGTGTTGTTTTTAACAGCAATCTTATGTAATAATGTATTAGAACAGAGACAGAGGGGAGTAATTGCCCGGTCAATCCTTCTCCAGCCAGGAGGACCACTTGCTTGTGAGTTAGCGCGACATCCTGTTGTCCTCAAAGTTAATGACTGGGTCTTTTGTCACGGCGGGCTTCTTCCTCATCATGGTATTATTAACATTATGCAGACGTACTTTTCTTTTGGCAGTATTTTGGAATATATTTTAAGTCTGCTCGGTAAAATCGAATCTCACTTTTGAGTCTTCCTCAGTTGGTTATGGCATAGAGAGGATGAATAAAGAGGTGTCAGCTTGGATGAGAGGAGTGCAAGCGAGAGATACCACACATTCCATGCCTTTCGTCGCCCTGAAGGGCTATGATAGTGTTGTTTGGAGTCGCTTATACTCTAGAGAGACTTCAGATTTGGTTGACTATCAGATTAACCAGGTTGCTAGTCCCTTGATGTGTCTTCTTCATTCTGTCAAGGAAAATGGGTCCTATGTTCTATTAAGTATTGCCTTTTTGGTTTCAGATTCATAGAATTCTTGAAGAGACGCTGCAAGCTGTAGGTGCCAAGGGCATGGTTGTCGGCCATACTCCTCAGACAGCTGGAGTGAATTGGTATATGGTTTTCAAATTGCTCGCTTGCATTATTCCAGAGATTACTATCATACTAATATTTTAGTTGAGGTGCGACAGTCTATCTGTCCTTCCTAATACTCGGTTTTCTGGATTCGCAGTGAATATGGTTGTAGCATATGGCGCGTCGATGTAGGGATGTCTAGTGGAGTACTTGATTCAAGACCAGAGGTACAACTTCCCCTTTTCCTGGGGTCTGCTTTTCATAAACCTTGCTCAGAAACTTATTGCTCTGATCTGTTGCGTCGTAAGCTCCTGTTTCAAGTTTTGAACTCTGTTGTTGTCGCTATGCCAGGTTCTAGAAATAAAAGACAACAAAGCAAGAGCAATCAGGAGCAAAGGCGATGGATCCAGTGAGCTACAGGTTCTCAGTTATATCTAAAAGCACACTCATGGTCGATGTTTGGCAGAAAAGCGAGCTAGGCATTCAGTCAGCACTTGATTTATGGGGAGTTGTCCGCTTTTCCAGCTGATGGCTCGAATTCCTGCACTGTAAAGCAAGTCACCTGGAGTTTTCAGTGTCTTCCTACTATGGATGGAAAATAACATGAAATGGGAAGGAGTTGGACGCCTTCATGTATAGAGCTTGACACATTCTTGTTTCCGTTCTGGGAAAATGATTTTAACTAGATATCAATAAATATGTATAGCTGAACTATTCATGTAGATTTGTGTATATTGATATATTGATTGGAGTTTTTCTGGCCTCTTTTGTTAGTTACCCAATCGTATATTACCCATTTACATTTAGGTGTGTTTGTTTGGAAGGAAAATATTTTCTTGGAAAATTAACATTCCATTTTCTGGTGTTTGGTAACTAAAAATTTGGAAAAAATTTCTGAAGTAAAATGTTTTCCCTCACTTAGCAAAAAATAAATTTTTAAGCTGTTTGGGAGGAAATTAATTTTCTAATATTATTCTCTCTCTCCTCCCTCCCTCGCTCTCTCACAAGCTCCCCCAAATGCCACTCCCACTCCCACTTCCTCTCTTTGTCCTCACCCTCCTCGCCCTTCCATCAACCCTCGCCGTCGCCGCCGAGCTTCCGGCATTCCGGGAGGCGCCGGCGTTCCGTAATGGTGAGGAATGAGCCGCTGCCGGCACTCCGGAATCCACCATCCACATCGCAATGACTCTTGACGCTACCTACCTCCGTGGCTCAATCGCGGTGGTATTCTCCGTCCTCCGCCACGCGACTCGCCCGGAGAATATCGCCTTCCATTTCTCGACCCACCGCGACTCGCGTCGCACGATCACCTCCACCTTCCCTTACCTCTCAATATCTCTCCACCACTTCGACCCCTCCCCGGTCCGCGGCAAGATCTCTACCTCCATCCGCCGCGCCCTCGACCAGCCGCTCAACTACGCCCACATCTACCTCGCCGATCTCCTCCCTCCCTCCGTCGGCCACGTCATCTACCTCGATTTCGACCTCATCGTCGTGGACGACGTCGCCAATCTCTCGGGAGGAAAATTAACATTCCGAGAGTTCGGAGTTTTCGCACGACACCCTATGCGCGTTTCGCACGGCCGTGCGAGAGTTACGGAAATTGAAGTCGTGCACGGTACCCGTGCCGACTGTCGCACGACCGTGCGAATCGTCCGGAGATTTCAGAGTTTTCGCACGGTACCCGTGCGACCCTCGCACGGCCGTGCGGATACTTGTTTCGGCTAATTTGTTTTAGGGTTTAAGGTTTAGGATTAGGGTATGAGGTTTAGGGTTTAGGGTTAGGGTATCGGATTTAGGGTTTAGGGTTAGAGTTTATTTTCCTTGAAAATAAATTATATTCTTTCCTACCAAACAAAGAAAAATAATTTTTAGAAAATTATTTTCCTTCTACCAAACAAAGGAAAACATGGGAATCATTTTCCCATGGAAAATAATTTCCTAGGAAAATATTTTCTCCCCAACCAAACACACCCAGTTGCCTTCGACTTCACGGATGATATTTTTCTCATCTATAGAACGATTTACATAGACAAATTTATAATTATTATCAAAGATAATCTAAACTAAATCTAATATCGATTCATTTTCTTATATTTGAAAAACATTTGTTTATTCCTTTCAAAAGGCATTACATGTTTTTTTATATATGTATATATCTAGAAATTTACTTATCCTTATATAAAAAATTTAAAAAATTTGTTTACTGCCTGTTTCTCTCATATATGGTGAATGGAACGACATGAATAAAACTTTTGCTGATGACAGGTGAAGTGACTGAAGTGTGTGAAGTGGATTATGATTCACTTGATCTGAATCCGACCCATTATGACCCTTGGTTGGTCCCTTTGACTCCAACCCTTCCCATTTGGGCTCAACTACATCAAGTGAGAACTCAAGCCCATGGAAATAGTAACGTAGAAATAACATGGTATTTTCGTGAGAATCTCCTCGACGATCAGCGATAGTGATCGACGACAGGGGAGAGGGGGTCGTTGATCAGCTGTTTGGATTTCAAAACAAATTTCCAACGATTTATGTTAGCATCGTAAGCTCCGCAGCATATATAAACCAAACACGGTCTTGATGCACGCTCTCTCACTCTCTCGCCTCCGACTCCGAGTCTTCCCCAGGCTGCGTCAGAGAACCCAGTCTCTCTCCTTCGTCGCCCACTCTCTCTCCGAAATGAGCTGCTCTTCCCTTGCTTTCCCCTCGCTTTCGCTGAAGAAGCCTTCTCTCGATTGCACCCAATCCCTCAGGAGCTCAAATTGTTCTAGCTTCGCTGGGTTCAGGCGATTTGGGGCGAGGAATTGTAATGGAGCTAGATTTTTCATGAGCGTCTCTGTAGGCTCCCAAACTGCTGTAGATGATGCTTTGTTCTCTGATTATAAGCCGACTTGCGCTTTTCTCTTTCCTGGTCAGGTGAATTCTTGATTCGTGTTTTGCCCAGTTGCTTCTTCCCACTTATTCCGTTATCTTTAATTTGTTATGTTCAATTAATTGTTATTTCTGGTTGTGAATTCGAAAATGTGAATTCTGGTGAATCAAATATGGTGGAACATTTTTGATTTATGATTCTTGGGAGGATTTGGCGTAGAATTTGTAAGCAGAATTTCACATTGGACAATTAAGGGTTTTGATAATTTGGGAATGGGGATATTTGCAGGGTGCACAAAGTGTGGGGATGGGAGCAGAGGCGCAGAATGTACCCGCTGCTTCTGCCTTGTTCAAAAAAGCAAATGACATTCTTGGGTATGGTTAATTAAGATTCTGCCATTTCTTGCTCTATAAATTTTATAATTCTGGTATTTCATTGATATTGAGGTCTTCTTGTTTTTCACTCTTTGGAATAATGGTATGTTTGATTTGTTTTCTGGTTCTGCACAATGTCTAGCTTTGATCTTTTGGATATTTGCACCAATGGGCCAAAGGAAAAGCTTGATTCAACTGTCTTAAGCCAGGTACTGCGCTCCTATTGGTTAGTTATCATATTGTAATCCATGGAATATGATGCACTGCACTCCTGGGCCACATGTTAATAAATGGTTGGATGAAAGGAAAAAACTGGGAGGGTTTAGAAAATAAGAAAATAGAAATGGAAATTGTAGTTTGTGGGACTAGTTGGAATTTTCGTATAGTTGGACACTAGTATGATTTTCCATGTGAAAATGAGGAAGGTTTATTTTCCAGGGAAAGGATGCATACTGAGTTTATCTCAGGAGCTTCAATGTTATAAAAAATTGAGATTTATCTCTTAGCAAGAGTATGGGATATAGCTCTATTATTCTGTTCATCTTTTTTAATGTTCATTGTTGTTAAGCCCTATTCTTGGAGCATTTTATCTAATTGGATATCAATTTCTCTTCCTTTCTATTTAGGGCCTTTTAAATAATGCTTCTAACATGGTAAAGATGAACTTGGTTTGATGCATTGTCTTGTGTGTCATATCAGCCAGCTATTTATGTTACAAGCTTAGCTGCTGTTGAGGTATTGCGTGCTCGTGAGGGTGGCCAGCAGATAATTGATGCTGTGGATGTGACATGTGGTCTAAGTTTGGGAGAGTATACTGCTCTAGCATTTGCTGGTGCTTTCAGGTGTGCTGTGAAACTTCATCAGATGACTTTTCTTAATGCAAAACCCCTTCCTCTCTTCTTTCCTAATAACTATTTTAGCAGTTTCGCATGGCATATTCCATTCATAGTCTGCTGTCCTGAAGTTATTTGGTCAGGAAATAAATATCCCAACAATGTGCATATAAGGAACATAATGTGCATATTTCTGCACCATTAGAGAGGTATAAAACTGTCTCAATGCCTTATTTCCTTCAACTCATGGTCATGAAAAACTGAGTTTGCACCATACAAGCTATAGTCTCTTTAGAACAGAAAGTTGAATGCTCAGTGGAGATTTGCATTATTTTGTTTTTGATGTTTATGTGCTCATTCTCTGTGTGTGCTATTGAAGCTTTGAGGATGGCCTTAAGTTGGTTAAGCTAAGGGGAGAGGCTATGCAGGTAAATTACATAGGATTAGCATATGTCTGTCCTGTGGATCTCTACATATTGATGAAAAAAAAGTTGAGGAATTGAATGATGTTATACTTGTTTCATAGGCAGCCTCTGATGCTGCAAAAAGTGCCATGGTCAGTGTGATCGGCCTAGATGCAGAAAAGGTTCAAAAGTTGTGTGAAGCTGCCAATGAAGAGGTTCCAGAAGACGAAAGAGTTCAGATTGCAAATTTTCTTTGCCCTGTAAGTGCCCTTTAGACCCTCTGTAAGCTAAACTGCAAGAATTTCCTAAATACAAATTTGGAAGCAAATGAGTCTTACTTGAGCTACGGCAGGGGAACTATGCTGTGTCAGGAGGGGTAAAAGGAATTGAAGCAGTAGAAGCCAAGGCAAAATCCTTCAAGGCTCGAATGACGGTATTCTTCCTTGACCATTTTCACAATGTCAATCTTGCATTCTTCCAACAAGAAAGTAAGGTCCTAATTATCATCCTCAATATTCTACAGGTGCGTCTAGCAGTCGCTGGTGCCTTCCATACCAGGTTCATGGAACCAGCAGTCTCAAGATTGGAAGCTGCTTTGGCAGCAACTGAGATTAGAACGCCACGTATACCTGTTATATCCAACGTCGATGCACAACCCCATGCAGATCCTGACACAATTAAGAAGATACTAGCACGGCAGGTACATTGACTGGTTAAAATACCATTATGGTATGAGCTAGAAACATGCTTTAAGCTAATCCACCTTACAATTGCGATTAATTTAGGTGACGTCACCTGTTCAATGGGAAACTACCTTAAAGACTCTTCTAAACAAAGGGTTGAAGAAGAGCTATGAATTAGGGCCTGGAAAGGTAAATTGAATAACTTTGCAGGTTCACCTCGTTAACTACTAGTCACTTTTGTCTACGTTTTGTTGATCTTATACTTTTTACCTGATTGTTCAGGTCATTGCGGGCATCATGAAGCGAATCGACAAAGGTGCTGAGATTGAGAATATTGGTGCATGAAAGAGCGGAAATATACCCACAGATCCTATCGAGTCACACAAGTCTTCTTGCTCATTTAGATGTACTAGAGTGGATTTTAGCACATTTTTTCAAGGTGTTCCTTTTTTTTTGGCCGTTGCTCATAAGCTGTATTGTCCTGGTAGACATTAAGATGTGAACAATTTCTTCTGTAAACAAAACTAATTTGAGATATCATGAAGACAAACTATTATTTTTTGTCTGGAGATGTCTGGAACTTTCCAACTTGAAACACAAGCTTACTACATAATGTTGCACCAATTGAAGGCACCATACATACACTAAATACCAGGAGTGATTCCACAGAACAAACTGAATCAAAGTCTGAAAAACCCAAATTCTCTCCGTTTTTCAAGCAGCAGAATGCCTCAAGCGGCGAAGCTGATCAAGCCAGCGATCTTCAGGGATGTGAGAAGCCCAATCAGGAGTGAATCCAGACAAGGAAACCCCACGCATTGCCTCCATCACTCTCACGGCGTTTTCCGCCGGTAATGGCGCATTCCTTCGGCTCTCATCTTCTTCGAACGCTCTCCTCATCGCCGAATCCGATTCCGCTCTCCTCCTTTCTTCTTGCTCTTCTGCTTCCTGCTGCTCACTTTCTCTCTCATGATCTTGGCTTAGATTCAGAGACCTCATCCCATTCTCTGGTCCGCCTTGGTAATCGTGGCCGTTGGATAAACTGCCCTGCGGATGAACGGTATGAAACCCGTTGATACTCGGCTCGTTTGAATTCGAATCGCCGTCTAGGTCTTCGTCTTCGTCTCCGTCGTGTGATGATATTGGCTGGTAGAAATCGGGGATCTCGTCGGAAGTATCAGAATCGCTGTCCCCAGGGTTGTCTGCAACACCATTTCGTTAGCTTAGATTCAACATCTCAATCGATTAAAATTTGATAATTTCAGAGAGAGAGAGAGAGAGAGAGAGAGGGGGAATGTACCTGCTCTGACCAAATCGGTTCGAAAGATGGATGGAGCATTCATTGTCGTCGCAGACTGGAAATTCGAAAGCAGAAACCGTGGAAAGGAGCGATAAGGGCTTTGTAGTCTGTGCATGTGAAATGGAAATGCCGCTTAAATTGGGAGAAATTCCTGATTTGGTGAAGAAATCATCGTGCTGGTTGGGAGTGGGGAGAGAGATCAGGAAAACAAAAAGGGGAAAAACGAATTGCACCAGCCGGGAATCGAACCCGGGTCTGTACCGTGGCAGGGTACTATTCTACCACTAGACCACTGGTGCTTGTTGATCTCCTTTTCTTTTTAATATATTTCAATTTTTCATTAAGTGGAGCTCACCGTTGTAGATGGCACCGCTGACAGACCACAAATTCTGCGCCCGTGAGGGTGTGTGTGTGTGTGTGTGTGTGTGAGAGAGAGAGAGAGAGAGAGAGAAAAGGGGGCAATGGAAATGGCGGGGAGCAGCGTTTGGAGGTGTCCAGTATCACATTCTCATGCGAGAATGAGTTCATTTGTATCACCAATGAAAGTATCAGCTGGGAGCAGGATGAACCTTCTTGCACCTCGCTGCTCTTCTTCTGCTTCTACTTCTCAAGTTTCTCATCCTCTCAGGTTATCCCTGCCCTTTTTAGTTCTCTCTCTTCTCCCCTGCTTTAACCCCCCAACCCAAAAGAATTAAATAAGGGAAATGAAAAAGAGAGAATTTTTATATTATTGGTTCATTCTGGGTTTGTAGACAGTTATTTTCTGATTTCCTGTGGCTTTTGAGCTCTGCGACCTTCTAATTTGGTCTATTTTCCATGGAATTACTTGAAACAAGCAAAATCTGGTGCCTTTTTCTGATGTATGATGAACCACATATTTGGTTATGGCAGTAAATAGTTGTGCTAAATGACAGACTGTGTGCTCTGTGTTGTTGTTAATCTTATCCATATATTCATCTCTGATCACTCTGGTGAAGCATTCTGAGTTAGTTGTTGGTGATTGTAGGTCAGAGATGTCACTTAGTGTTGGAACACATCTCTTACCTCATCCAAACAAGGTAAATTGGGAGACACACCCCTATACTTGTATTGACTGTGAATGCTAATAGCTTTATGATCTCAGCTGGAAGTAGGAAAATTATGTCTTAATAGTTCCTCAGAACATAGATTCTGTTTGAATTTTTGTGCTGCTTTTCTTCATTTGGTCCTCTAAAGATTGAGCGGGGTGGAGAGGATGCTTTCTTCGTAAGTAGCTACCGCAGTGGAGCTATAGCTGTTGCAGATGGTGTATCTGGGTATGTATGACCTTCCAATCTCAGCAAAATTTCATGTTACTGAATAAATCTGGATAATAACTTGCTATAGGAGAGGAGTTGTATACTGTAAGAGGAGTTGACAATCGTTATAGGAAGAGGATCGGAAGAGCGGTTTTTCCAATGAAAACACAAGTTGAGAGTCATAGATTGGAAGCTGAAATGGAAGCAAGTATCTTCTTCCGAAAAACATCAATGCTGGGAAATCATATTTCGGTAGTCATAGAGAAGAACCAAGACAAAGAGGTTAGAGACGGTTAGTAGTAAAACAGGGAGGCAGTTATGAGCTATTGACATATATATATGGATGACATTAAAAACAGAACTGGTAAACCAGTACAAGATCTTGAAAGATAATCATGTTAGTTAGTTTTGCAAGCAGGATTTAGCTATGGCTAAGGCTTGAGCTGTTAAGATTTAAGAGGACAAGCTTTCTGAAAACAAAGTTTGGACGACATACTAATATGGGGAAGACCTGAGTTTGTAAGGCCCTGATTATTCTATACTAAAGATATAAATAGTTCCAGAGAACGCTTTATACCCCCACGATTCGTGTTCTGGAAACAAGCTATACTAAGCCTAGATTAGATTAAATTTGTGCAATAAGTAGCTCTTTATTTTATAGGAGCAAACTACCAGGGAGTTGTTCCTGTTAATTATAAGTTATTTTAATTCTCAAATATGTTATCATACACCTTGTTTGGCTGTCACGTTTGCTTGTTCACTGTTTGTCTTCATTATGGCAGGTGGGCTGAACTAAATGTTGATCCTGCGTTATTTTCTAGGGAGCTGATGGCAAATGCTTCTTCAATGGTGGAGGACACAGAGGTAGCATACTAGTATGTATATCTTTATAGCATAATTATGCAGTCCACTCAACCCATATCTTTGATGGGAACACCACATCTGTGGCTGTGGGGTTATTCATTTAGCCCTATCTATGCGTATGCTATCTTGATTGACTGGGGCCATGTATGGTTGTCGAACTAATGCATGGGGTACATCTGTGTACGAACAGGTTAACTATGACCCACAGATTCTATTGCGGAAGGCTCATGAAGCTACCTCTTCAAAAGGTTCTGCAACAGTGTAGGTTTATACTTATATCATCCAATCATCTTGGTGGTCATTATTCCCACAATTGTGCAAATTCCTGAAATAGCTTCGCAAACTGGCACATCGTTTACATTTGTCTCTCTTTCAACAATTCAGAGTTATTGCTATGATGGAAGGGAATGGAACTCTTAAGGTAGCAAATGTTGGAGACTGTGGGCTACGTGTTATCCGAAAAGGTAAATTCTGCACTCTGGCTATTCCTTTACCAAACGCCCCTCCCCTTTTTCCACCCCTGAAAACCCTAAACTTTATTGCCAACACCATATGTTAACAAGTTCTGTGGCTTAGTAACATTGCAGGACAAGTAGCATTTACAACATGCCCCCAAGAGCATTATTTTGATTGCCCTTATCAATTGAGCTCAGAAGCTACTACTCAAACATACCTAGATGCTTTGGTACGTCATTTATGTGTTGATTTTTCTAGCCAGCTGGTGACCTGAATTGGTTGCTATTGCATTGTATCTCCATTTGTGCAAGCAGCTACTGCTTACACATAAACAGATGCTGTGGATGTCTGTAATGTGCAGTTAGTAGTGGAAAACCATTTTGTTACTTGACCCACATGTCTTTTAACCAAAAAATTTTTCAAGAATTTTCCATAATTCAAGCTAATAATCTTGTGCTAATCTAACCTAATGCTGCATTTGTTTGCACTGCAGCACAACATTTTCTTGTGGATTTTTGAGAAGACAGGTTATGTTTAATCACGGGCATGTCAAACTATCTTACTTAAATTGAGAAGTTAAGGCAAGAACCTTTGGAAGAGAGAGAGGGAGACGAGGGGTGATGCCAAATAAACAAGACCTTGGAAGAGGGGGCGGGGGAGTGCTAGAGAATGAAACTATATGTAGAAGAAAACATCTTGGAATTAGCTGCTGCTCATACGACAAGTCATTTTTACAGGTCAGCAGTGTGAAATTGATGGAGGGAGATATTATAGTTATGGGATCAGACGGGCTTTTTGACAATGTTTATGACCGGGAGATTGTATCAACTGTTGCCAGCAACAGTGATGTCACTGAAGCTGGTAAATCTTCCTTGTCTGAGTAAAGCCTCTTGTTCCATTTTCAGAATGGAAGTTCTTTAATTAGTTTACATCATTTTTTCTATTTCTAAATGTTAGCCAAGGCATTAGCTACGCTAGCTAGAGATTATTCAATGGACTTGAGGTATGATTCTCCTTATTCATCAGAAGCTCGGACCAAGGTAAAACAATCTGTTCACCCGCCATTCATGTTTGACTTTCTTGCCACACCTGCTTAACTCTTTCAGTGCTTACCTGCATTGCAGGGCATTGATGTGCCAGATTGGAAGAAGCTTCTAGGGATGAAATTAACAGGCAGAGATTACTTCTAACTTTTTTAATTGCTATTTAACTGTTATCATCTCTTATATTTCCGTCGTTTAACTTGAAGGTGTTATTGAGCAGGGGGAAGCTAGATGATATCACTGTCATTGTCGGTAAAGTCGTGAAGCTTACAGAAAACTCTCTCCAATGAGGTTCAGATTGACCGGTTCATGTATTCCAAGCGTCTCCTTGAGTTGGAAGTTGAAACGAATGCTTTCCAATCACCATGATTTCTATTCTTGTGAGTTGTGACAGGAGTTCAGTCATTCACAAATGGCGATAGATATTATACATTATACAATGTAAAAATTGGATACTCATTATTTGAGGGCTATAAATTTATCTCAACTTATATTTTTCCAAGTAGATTACTGGATTGGTCCACTTGAAAGCGATTAGAGCAATAACTCTCATTCTACTCCCTGCATTTTGAAATAGTTGTCGTTTTAAGGTTGAGAGAATACCAATGAAATACAAAAGTCATGACAAAATTTATGTCCAAAGACCAATTTGTCCTAAAATTTTATTAAAAATGAAACAATGAAAAAAATATGTGAAAAACAGCAATTAATGAGGATAAAATTGATAAACTAGTAATAAATTTGTCATTAAAATTCTAAAGTGACCTATTGTGAAACAAAAAAGTTAGTTAACGTAATATATATTGTAAAATAAAGAAAGTATATAGCAACCAGTAAAACATTGTTTCTCAGATATGTCATGCATTATTACAGGTACGCATGCTTCCTATTAGGATTGGCCCATCACTTACTAAACAAAACTATAACGATCATAAGCCACTGGATGTGGCGCTCGATAGCCCAGCTTGGCTATAAACTTATAATCCTGGATTTTGGGGCTATTGACAGCTTCCCTAAACCACTACCAAATGTGTCCAAAATTATAGTTTACATTTGTCATGTTTTTCCCCCTTTCGTTTCGTTTCCCGATCCAATTACTCGGAGGGAACCTTATGCAATGGACGAGTCGGCATCCCTATCAAGAATGTAGGAACTTTACAGCTATTACATCTCATCTTCAAGGAATCAAAACCATAATTTGAAATCGCTGTGTACTTATCCACAGATGTTCAATTAAATGATCAAGGAATAAGAAAACAGAGACCAGGAGCGAGCTTCAGCAATTGCTGGAAATACAGAACTAAAGGTAGTCAACAGGTTACAAATGTTGAGTATCAAATATCAATTGTCCACAAAATAAATAAACACGGATAAAAGGACTATCATTTACCGGGATGCTTCAACCTAAAGCCAATGAATGATACTGTAAAAGCCAATAATCAAAGGGCAAGACTATGGGTGAAAATTGATGGACTAACTTATTGTAACTCAAAATTCATATAAAGAAAAATTGTGAAAGCTATTATACAAATACAGTTGACGCAACTAAGCCTGCAGCCACCACGCATAAGATTGACCAACCTGAGCAACCGCCCATTTGCAAATGTATGATGACGAGTTCTATAATCAAACCTCTGTAACTCCTTTAGAAATGGAAAAGAAGTATCCTCTCAACATCACTCAAGTGACATTACCAGAATTTTTATCATTGAGTTCCTGGAAAAAGGCCTTTACAGCTTCATATGTAGACCAACAAATAGCAGCAGCAGGAGCATGGAATAGCATTCTCGGGATCCACCCCCTCATAAGCCCCTTGTATCCATCCTTTACCACTATGGTTTTTAAGACATCTCTCATAGAACCACTAGTAAATCTATCACAACCGCAAACACCCTGCATAACAAGCCAAATCAGGTAATGCTGGATAAGACAGGAAAAAAGCGTCTCGGAACTCACAGATCATAGAATAAGCGATCACAATACAATTGAATCATAAATGTCCTCTCTGCACGACTCGTGTTCAAACAATACACAGTTCATGTAACACTAACTGCAACTCATGACCTGTGTTTTCATGACTCGTGGGTTGTTTTATTGAAAACTCAAACACTGATTCTTGATTTTCATTCCCTTGGAAAAGGGTAGGGATAAGAGTTAACCCTCTCAGTAAGCACAAAGGAGTCTGATTGTAAGTTGAGTGCTCCGACCATGTCACTTAATTACACAGACTGCTTGCTGATGGACCATTAATTAATCAGATCAGAGAATAGGCCAAGGTAGATGAGTTAATGCTAGAAGGTCCAAAAGCAGGCCATACAGAAAGTAAGGTAACTTAAAAGTGCTTCCGCCTTCCACTTATTCAATAATTTCCTCCTCTACTCTCTCTTCATGCTATCTAGTATAAAGCTACGGGCAAATGTGGACCTTCTGCAACTATGGACTACAATCTGCTAACTTATACAATAAATAATTCCAGCTGAATGTTTCATAAAGAAAGATAATTTGATGATGCAGCAGGAAAACCTGGAGATTGGATATCTAAAAACAAAAGCTGAAATTCAGCTGGTGCTTCCTACGGTTAATTTTCTGGGAGTCATCATTCATATACTCCTCTATATCAACATAATGTGCAATTTTGAGAATTTAAAAAAATCAAAATTAATATGGTGGTGTCAATAAATTTATGATGCTCACTGAAATCCCACAGATGGATATTTAGAATGCCTTCAGCGGTTTTGGAGGTATGACAACCCCAAATAAAGGCTATCATGCAATGCTTCCATGAACTTTAAGGGTTCTCACTTTGTCTTTTTTTTTTTTTTTTTGGGGGGGTGGGGACGATCAAGATGTGCTCATAAAAACCGCTCAATATGGACTAAAGGGTATTACAAGCCCCCATAATGCTCATTTTAATTGTGAAACCGTACTTCAAAATCTATAAAATGTAGCCAATAAACCATTATGCTTACAGATTAGACCATTATAAAGAACATCCTAAGAGCTATTGGAGATAGAATGGCCAGAAAGTCTCAGGACTGAACCCTCTAAAGGAACTCTATTTTATATAAATTTTCGGATTTCAAAGAAAATATTCAATATGATGTCAGAGGGTGACTATTTGCTCCCATATAACACTCAAAAATTCTAAGGTATTTTAGATTCAAGCATGGTATAATGCCCTCTTTGGTGCCCTAGAATCACACTTCAAATCAATAAGAAGGCTCTGGTAAGGCCATTAGAGTTAATGAAGTGAATCAAGGATATATTTAGAACATACAAAAGGTTTGTCAGGTAAGTGGTTAGAACCTCTGAAAATAAAGGATCTAGTACCTGGATTGAGATTTTATCTTTTTTTTTTTTTTGGGGGGTGGGGGATTGTCTTAGAATTTGACTACATGCTAACCATTCCAAAGATTCTAGGGTATTTAGACTACCATCATAATGTTTTCGAGCTTTTGGAATCACATTGGAAAACCTACAAGCTGGAGCAAATAAAACCATTATGCTCAGTGAAATTACAAAGGGGATATTTAAAATGTCCTCAGAGGTTTTGAAGGCACATTGGCTAAGCTTCTACAGAACCCAAAAATGAAGGCTATTCTTGGGAAAATATCCAAAAAAATGGTGGCCAATGGTGAATATGCAGTTCTATTGACCAATCAAGATGTCCTATGATATCTCAAGTCCCTTCCAGCTCAAAGGAAATTATATCCACCATAATGCTTGATTTGGTGACGTTTCTCAAAATGACACTTCAATATCTGTGGGATGATGTCAACAAAGCTATTATGTTGATGAAAATAGTCTTGTGAGACTATTTAGTGTCATAGAGGTCTTCTGTGTAGGATTCTTAGAGCCTCCTAGGTAGAGCTATGAAAAGTTAACCCCACACGATTACCGATACAAATCTAACACGATGTTAAGCGCGTTTGGGTAGAGATTTTCAACCAACGTGTTGACGTGTTCAACCTGTTTAATTAATTGGGTTAGGTTCACAACAATAACACGTTTAACTCGTTTATTTTTAAAAAATCAAAATAAAAAACTATTATGTGATTTTTGAAAATAGAGGAGCATTGAAAATTAAGGGGATAGGCGTCATTAACGGAAATAAAAATGTGAAAACCGAAGGCTTCTTACATATTTTAGAGTTATAAAGTATGCATAATGGCTTTGTGATGATGAATAGATTCAAGAACTATTTTTTATACTAATGATTTTAATATAATTGATTATCTTAAAAGAACAAATATGTATTTAGGTAATATAAACTTGAAGCAAACGCATAAATGGGAACGAACAGTTACACATTAGTATTTTCAACCCGTTTAATAAATGGGTTACCTTGAGGACACTATTTCAACCCGTTTAAGTTCAACACAAACACGAACACAAACACGAACCCGACCCGACCTATTTGCTAGCTCTACCCTTAAGACTCCCAAAACAAAGTCTATCATACACAATTCTTGAGAATATGGAAAAATGTCCGTGAAATATTGAAATGATGACTATATGACCCTTTCAGCTCCAAATGCTTTAAGGGGAATTCAAGGACCATTTTATATACTCCATAATTTACAGAGTTTTGTATGATCATGGTTCCTATCTATAGGCATGATGGATAGAAATGAGAGTCGAAAATGCACAAAACAGAGCCAACGAAACCATTATGTTTCACTAGAATTGTTTAAAGGGATTTCTACAACTACTTAAGGGGTAGAGGGGGTAAGAGCACTTGAAACCGCAGAAAATGAAGGTTATTATACATGGATAGTAGTTTTTGGGAAAATACCCAGAATCCACAATAATTGTCAAAAGAGACTGTCTTCCTGACCCTTAAAATGTATAGGGCCTTTTAGAACTATTCAAGATAGTCCAAACTCCAACCAAAATGCACCATACACAACAAGCACGCCTACTCTAGGAGCGTCAAATAATTTTTCAAAACCTATACGATGACGTCAATGAACTCCCAAGCTCGAAATTTTTTAGGAAGACATTCGAATGTTTGAAGTTTTATGTGGGGAATGGTTCCTAAATCTAGTTAACCAAATGTTTTAGGGCCATCATAGTGAGTTGATGTTGTATTGTAAGCCATCACAACATTTACCCATGTTTTGGCATCACGTTACGAAATCAGCAAGATAGTCTGATGGTTTCATTGCACACACTAAACCACTTTGAGGGATCATTTAGATAATGCTAAAAGGTATCTGAGTAGGGGTGAAAGCCTCTTTGAAACCCTGAAGTGAAGACTATATTACACGGTTTTTGGGGAGTTTTGCAATGTCCTGTCATTGATAAGTAGTGACAATATGCTTATACTTCTACTAACCCCTTAAAACGACATCGCAAACCATTTAGCATGCATTGTATATCAGCATAATGACTTTTTGTTGGGGATAAGAAATCACCATAATGAATATTTTTTAGTGATTTAGAATTACGGTCCAAAATATATGGGATGGTGCCCATTAATTACGACTCACAATTTATCAGATGGTGCATTGAATCCATTTTAGTTATCAGTAACGGGCAATTAGCAGTCAGAAGTTGAGAAAAACCGTGCAATTTAGCATCCAATTTAACATACTCTATAGCAAGTAGTAGCAACTAGCAAAGAAACAAGCAACAGTAACAGCACTATTTCCTATTGCTCCCAAACAGATTCTCTCTGTCACCACTCAACCACCAACTTTGGTAACAAACCCATTAGTCACTTCAAAGCAAGCACCCTAAAAGCCATCTTTTTCACTCAATAATTGAAACAACGAAGTATTCAAGCACCCTAAAAGCCATCTTTTTCACTCAATAATTGAAACAACTAAGTATTATGGCTTATCATCACCAATTAACCAAACTAAGAACCAGTTAAATAGGGAAGAAGGAAGCAGAAAAACCAACCTGGCATTGCAACTGAGTCTTCACAACATCTAGGGGCGTGGTAACCGCCGCAGCCAATGCCCCTGCGGCTGCCCCTGCCGTGGCATGAACGATCCACCTCTCATCGTCGGCATCCTCGGGTGAAATCTCCATCAACCCCTTCTTTGCCGCCTCGTAGGTGGCAAAGTGCACGGCAGTAAACGGAGCATTCATAACCACCGTGGTCCTATATGAGGCATAGAAGGCTTTAAACCCCTCCTCCTTCAAAACCCTCTTCACACAGTCCCAAAGCCCACTGTAGGCCCCGCCCGCGCCGCCGCTTAGCTGCAGCCTCTGCTTGACCATATCCATGGGCGTCAAGACGGCGTCGCTCATCACGGTGGCGCAAACTCCGGACATGGCGTGGGCCAGGTGGTTATTCGGGTTGCCGCCCGACAATGCCTTCTTGCAGAACTCGTAAACCGAGAAATAGACGGCGTGGGCCGGACCGGCGCCGAGACCCATGGCGGCAATGCCACGGTAGAGCCCAGCAGGCCCATCGGACTCGAGGATAGACCGGAGGGCGGTTCGGACCCCCACGTACTTAATTGGGCACGACCCGATTGCTTGCATCCGGGTCTTGAGGGTGTCCACGGGGAACATGGCCATGTGTTCGGCGCAGCCGGCGATTGAGCCTGCGACCATGAACTGCCAGAACTGGAGGCCGTCGTGTTCGTCGGTGGCCGCCGTCGTTAACTCCTCCGTGGAGTGGTGGCGGAGCTCCGGATTGTGGAATTCTGAAGTGGCGTCCGTGGCAGCCATCTGGGGTGTGGGTTGGAATTGGAGGAAGCAGAAAGGGAATTAGGGATTCGAAAAGGGAAGCAAATACCTGTTGAATTGAGCAGCTTTCTCGCCATAAACTGTCAGTTTGAATCTGAGGGGAGCATCAGATGCAGAAATTAGTGGATTGGGAGAGAGGAGAGAGAATAGGAAGGTCAGATTCGTCTAGAAATTAAAGGGAAGATTTTTCGATGGGGTTTTCGTCGCCGGAGAAGTTAGGGTTCTAAAATTTCAATTCAGAAATAGGTTTTCCAAAAGGCTGCCGTTTACCACAATCGTCGAGGGCAGCAAATTGGCACCACCTTTGAAACCGCTACCCAAACATAACTATAGTCCCTGGGATTTTTGGAGTCTTACTCGGTTCCAGCTCAATTTGATTATATATTTTTAAAATTAATTTTAATTTAAAATATAATTTAAAATAATTAAATTTGAACTAATTTACATATTGTTAGATTTAGAGTTTACCTCGATTATTTTTTCTTTTATCACATTAAAAAATATTTAAATTTAACATTTAATTAATTAAAGCAAGATTTTCAAATCTAAATTCAAAACTTAAATATAAAATAGGAACTTATAGTTCAACAATGTATTACAATCATAAAATGCATGCTCAAAAGACAAAGATAATTTCTTTTATAGATAAATATTATTAAAAAAAATCGATATAAACAAGCCTAATTGAGTTGAGCTCCAAGACTTACCAAATCGACTATATTTCATTACAATCTAAACTATAACACAACCAAATTGAAAAGAACACTAGCGAATGGAACATGCAAATATTTTTCATGAGGTTGATGTCAAGCTCTTGGGATTAAAAGCCGAAATTATTTTGCAACTAACATTGAGGGAACAAAAAATATTTAATGATGCATTTATAATAATTTTGAACAAAATCCTACATGACAATTCTAAAACTTCATTGATGATTCTTTTTTATATTCATTTTACATAAATCGACTACATAATAAGCCATAAGTAACAACTTTTAAAATCGTTAATCATCTCTTATAATTAAATTGATAAACACACCCATAAACCTATATGGTAACATTAAAAAAATTTCTCGTGAAATCAGCAAGATTAAAAGTAGCTGAGCCTCCGTTTATGAAAGCTTTCCTAGAAGTTTCTTGTAAACTTTTGGCCCTATTGACCATCTCTTTTCGCTCATTGCATTTTGAGTCCATGAACTTGTGCACAAGGTGTGCTATTTCTTGTCTTGTAATCAAAGTATTCTTCCGATCATTGTTCGCCACCCTCGTCCCAATCTTCCAATCACTGACTATAAGCTTACTATTGGGTACTTGATCCCAAACTATAGGACAAGTAAGCATAGGAACACCGGCGTAGACACCTTCCGAAGTAGAATTCCACCCACAATGTGTCCAAAATCCACCCACAGAAGGATGGCAAAGCACCCTTAACTGGTCGCACCATGGTACCAAACGCCCCATTTTACCAACGCGACCTTCAAATTGAGCACAATCACCACGAGTTACCCACAAAAACCGTACACCATTGTCCTTAATTCCGGCAACAATCTCATCCATTTGTGCATCGAAACCGACAGAAAACTTCCTTGTGAAATGTACAATGCGATTCTCGTGGTTGAGAATCCAACCACCGGAAGTAGTCCTGGTCTTCAAGATATCTTACGTTATCTCTACATATCCCATTAGATTGAAGCTTGAAGTATGGTATCATTGGGCCGATAGGGTAGATTGGGATTGACAGCTTTGTTTTTAGAGCATTGATCACTTGCTCCTCAAGTTCATGAACTGATGTGAGCAAAAGACATTGAGCCTTGTTTACAGCTGAAATGGCTTCGAGAAATCGAGGTAAGACCTTTCTACCGATTCCATCAAAGAATGCTGGCAAGTCCTCCGAGTTGTTGAAGGAAGTCCGGGATATAATCCACCTTTTCCGATCGTTTTCCTGGTATCAATCCGATGATAAATCTCAATATGAAATGTCATTAATGAACTAACACATATCTTTTTCTACAAAGAAACGGACCAATAGAGCACATCTTTATATGAAAATGAAATTAAGAAAGAAATTTGTACTACTAATGAGGTCTTAATTTAGTGTCCAAAATGAAGTTTGTGGTACATTAGATCCTGGTTCGATTCTCCCATTTCTCACTATATTATACGCCTTTTGTAACACAATTTCGATATCCGACAGGATGAAAATGCTGACTATGTTTTGTCATGCTGTAAATGAGAACTAAATTTCATAACTTTTAATTAAGACATACATTACATAATACTAGAGTTTTATTTTTTGGTTGGAATATATTTTAAAGGTGTGAAATGACTAGTGAAGTGAAACATATGCCGGAAATTTAACATTATGGCAAAAGAAAGTTGCAATATTGGCATAAATAGACCAACATTAACAAATTAGCAACGAACGAAAACCTTGTTAAACTTGGCTCTAATAGCCTGACTTTGTATATTGAGGTGGAAGTTTCAGTTTTCCAAGTGAAATACCACAAACTTAATACTCCATCAGTTTTAAAATATTTGTCGTTTTGTTATTATAAAAGAATATCAACAAAACATAAAATTTATGACAAAATTTGCATTATAGGACTAAGTTGCCCTAAGATTTTATTAAAAATGAAACGAAAAAAGAAGAAAAAAATATAATCAATAAAAACAAAATTAATAAACTAGTCATAAATATATCATTGAAATTTTAATAAATATTATAAAAGGAAAAAATAAATTAAACTAACACGTAGGGTAAAATGGAGGGAACATTAAATTTATATACTCCTTGAGTTGGACATGATATATATTGGCTTTCTTTCTACACCTAAGGCACGAGGTTGACTAAGGTTGCGTATCTATTAAAGACAATGCGACCGTCCTAAAATGAACTCAACGAGAACTCGTAGCTTATAAATAATATAAGTATAAAGGTTTAAACCGTAATAGATAGTCAATGATTTTTATTCTAATCTAATCAATTTATCTGTTTAACTTCTTTATATATTGTCTAAACTCCTATAATTTTATAATATTCTGAATTCTAATATAATATTATAAAATTTTATAATGTCATAATTTTTTTACAGTTTCTTTAATGAAATCTATATATGTAGTTGTGTAAACAGATCACGTGTGTCCACGTGCCTGGTTTTTTAATCAATAAGGCATCAACGAGACAACCACTAATTTTTATTTTCATTTTTATTTTTGGGGCTCACATCGCCCAAGCCCATTAAATAATTAACTTAAGAGTACATGCTTAAAGTTCATCCACTTTTCCAATCTTCTATGGCTTATTTTTTGGGTTAAAACACTATGGCTTTATTTAATTTACACTTATAGATACCCGTTATTGGGTTTCATTTAAAATGATATGTAAATGCCTTATTTTGATTAAAAATTATATAATTATATATTAAATTAGAAAATAATAATTTGATTGAATAATAGATATTAAATTAAAATATAATAGTTTGATTGAATAGTAGAACTATATTACAATTTATAAATTAAGTAAAATTATCTTTTTATACATTGTTTTTTCATATTTGTAAAATTGTGTATACACTGAATATTTATTATTGATCATAATTATTAGTGATTTAAAATTATAAAATATATTAATTATAGATCTTTTTATAATTATATAGTTGGACAAAAGGCAAGAGGTACCTCCTTGGAGGGGTCAAGAGGAAAGCCGATATCAAATCAAAACTTATTATTCATCCGTAATTTCTCTTTATAAATAAGATAAAAAATTATCTCCCTTAAATTCTAGCCCAATAAAGAAGGTGAAAAGCGAAAGTATCATCACTTACTTATCAAACAGCATTCACTTGATATACATTAATATAAATTAAGATAAAATATTTTAAAATTGCCTTGATAAATAAAGATACTTCTAAATATTTTATCTCCGATTAAAAAGTGTATTTATTTTTTTAGTTGAAAAGTTAATATGAAGTTAGAAGTAGAAGGAAATAACGCAGGATATTGAAGCCGCATAATAAACCCTTAAACTAATGACATTTTGTTTAAAAAGGAAAAAAAAAACTAATGACATTGAATTAATAGAAAAGGTCCGTAGAAAGAAAGTGAGATTACCTGAGGCATCCAAATCAAGAGGGAAATGGCCATTTTGAACTACCAAATCAAAGTTATATAAGATGCTGAACACCGAAGCCGACTGCGGAAAAAGCGACGCCACCGGGATATTCCTCTCGTTTCCGACGCCGACGACCCAACTCAAGAACGTATCGTAGACGATAGCGCTAGACGGAGGTTGGAGGCTGTCCAAGATCCGCTCAAAGGGCTCCTGGAGTTTGGTATTCACAGCTTCAAAGAAGCCAGGGAAGTCGGCGGCGCGGCCTTCCTCGGAGGGAATCACCTGAGGAACCGCCACGAGGTGGAGGTTAGGCGGCGGCGGAGGTTGGAGCTCGGAGGTAAGGAAGCCGAGCCACTCTTCGGTGACGACGAAGGAGATAAGGAGGTTGGGTTGGGAAGAGAGGAGGAGAGAGCAGAGGTTGAGCATGGGGTTTATGTGGCCTCTGCCTGGGTACGGCATCGCCACCAGGTGGTGGCGGTGGCTGCAGCGGATGTTCGAGCTGCTTCCCACTGCTTTGCCCATATAACTCCGCCCTATTCTCACATCTGAGTGAAGAGGGATGAAAAGAGAGGGTGGGTAGGATTGATATTTGATAATCTTATATAATGGAATGGACCTGGACAAGGACCCGGTTCTTCTGGTCCGGGTCACATATTATAGGGGTTTTTGTCGACTTTTTTTTTTTAGTTGAGGTTTTTTGTCAAGTTTAATGCACTAGTGAGTAAATCATCATATCATATCATATCATATATATACATATATATATACTTAAAACTGAATACTTTGTTGTGGCCTAAACGTTTGGCACATCACCATCAACTCTTTTTGTTTTATCATTTTTTTATATTATCAAAATATTTTTGTAACATCCACTTTATTATCTATAAATTTTAATTATAATTATATACACGTATTTTTTTTGAAGAATTACTCCATTACTTCAACACTTATAAAATTAAAATTTTTTTAAAAAGTACTTAATAAAAATAATATTTATTGTATATAATTAACATCCGTACCCTCGTATTATCTCTGCAATCATTTTTCTACCCATGTCCTATTGAAAATTATTTTCAACCCACGACCTTACTTGACATATTAGAATTGTAGGTAAATTTGGGATTTTAAGTTGGTCGGAGATATTAAAAGACAAAAAGTCCTTACAAAACCGAATCCCACTACACTCATATTTTATTTATTTATTTAACCCTAATCTACTTTATGTCTTTCTTCATTACTCTTACAAACACAATTAACCACCATATCCGAGTCTCTCTCTCCTATCCCCCTTCTCTCTGTATCTCTGTATCTGTCTCTCTCTCTCAATCTCTTTCTCCTTCGTCAAGCTAATGCTATCTTCGATCAAATCGCTGAATTCCCAACGCACAAACTCCTCATCAAACAATGGCTCAAAGAAGAAGATCCGATTCACAATCGAATTTCCCTAAAGGAGAACCAAATTGATAGAGTTCATAAAGAGCTCACCAACCTCTACACTTTGTTCTTCCTCTTCCACTATCTCTCTCTTTCCTCCTCCTCTTCTCTCTCTCTTCCCCACTTGCCCATCTGCCGAAAATCATGGATCCCCTCGATCTACTCCTTCGTCTTCTCGGTCTCCATCATCCGGGCAATTTGATACAAGACCGACGTTGAGAACCACCTAGAGAAGTTCCTGGAGAGAAAGAAAGAAGACAACATGCTTCTTGGGAAGTGCGTCGATGGATTGAAGAAGAAGGGGGTCAAATTTGATATGTTGAAGCGGTGGATACACTTCGATGGGCGAAAGGTATGAGGATTGAGAGTAAGGCGGTGAGGAAATGGTCCGTTAGTGTTGAGAGAAATATTATACCGCAAGTGCACGGTGTAGGCTGTAACTAGGAACCGGCAAGTATGGGTCGTGTCCACAAGGAACTCGCTTTCAAATACTAAATCTACCTAAAAACTCTAATCTAGGTAAAAACTCGGTTCGACGAGTGATTTGGTTTTTGGATCAACTAATAACAAAATAACTAAGAGAAACCGATGAATAAAAAGCCTTAGATTGGGATTAATCACACTAATATGCCTGAAACCGGAATTGAATAGTGTTTGAGATTTGCCTATGCTAGTAGTTTAGAAGAGGGAGACACCAATTAAGCCTATCTTCGCCTACTTTCAAAGGTCAAAGACTAATCTTGCACAAGCTAATCACCTATTTTCATGGGATTAATAAAGAGCAAAATCACAATGAATGCATCTCACAACCCCGATTAAAACCTTAATTATTTTCATATCAAAGTTCCAAACGTTCACAACGTCATTCTCGGTAAGTTTTCATCTTTCGATGTTCACAAAACCCTAATAAAAGTAAATGAGTCCTCTCTCGAGGCAATCAATGAAAAAGTGACGAACGAAGTGAATTCTAACCTAGCAAGCATGGAACAACTCAATTGGTACTCAATTCACGATTATCAAGGCATAATAGGGATCAATCCCAACCTAAGTAGATAAATTAGCCCCTAAACATGATATTAAACAATTGACAAAGATTGGGGAAAATAGCCATAGAGAAACAAAGAGAAATTGTGAAGAAAAGATAAAGAGAAGAAATTACGATTATCGAATGAAAAACTTGATGCGATTCAATCATAAAAACTTGAAGTAGATGAACAATAAAGAGTGTTCTTGAGTCTCCTCTCGAGCCCTCTCGAAAACCCTAGCTAAATCTCTAAATTATGGAATACAATCCCTCAACAAATACAAGTAGGAAACTTAAATAATCGCCGAAACAGTGAGTCGCACGGCCGTGCGAAAGTCGCACGGGGTACCCTGTGAAAATCTGCTTGTAGTTCTATGCTCTCTGCTGTTTTGAACGGTCGCGCAGATTCAGCACGAGTGCCGTGCGCGTCTTCAATCTTCCGTAAATTGTCGCACGGCCGTGCAAGATGTGCACAGGGGCCGTGCAGACCGAGAACTCTACGGACGATTCGCACGGCCGTGCAATGTCCGCACGGGGGCCGTGCGGCCTTCCTTCACTTCGGGTCCTTCGCTCGATGATCCGCACGGTCGTGCGGCTTCGCACAGGGGCTGTGCGACTTCTCTTGATGTACTTTAGGCTTCTTTCTTGCCTCCTCTTTGGCCCGAACTCTTCTCTTCATCGCTTCATCAAATTTACCTCGAATCTCTCAAATTTAAACCAAAAACCCGTAATAAAGAGATTTACGAACTTAGGTGACGATAAAGAGAAAATGAGCAAAATCTAACCCAAAACTAAATAAATATCATTGAAATCATCCGAGAATTGGGCTAAATAATGCCTTAAAAACAGGCAAAAACGAGGTCTAACAGTTAGGGATTTTGTTTCTCTGTTCTTCTTCTCTCTCTCCTGCCTTGTTTTGGTGGTTACAACTTACTAGGCTTATCTTGTGTGGTTAGATTATGGGTATTTTGAATTTTAGGATTTGAGTTGTGGGGCTTAATTGAATTGATTGGTTATTGTGTGGGGATTTGGGGTTCGGAATTGAATGCGAGAACACTTTGTTCTCCTTTTCTTGTAATTTTTGGGCCTAATCAATATGCCAGATTGGATTAATTATGAAATAATGTGAGTTATCTTCTACGGAAATTAACTTTGTATCAACTTAATGTTGAATTCTCATGATGTTTTTGTTTTGATTTTTTTGAGCTGGTTTTTTTTTCCTTTTAATGGGTCTAATCCAACACCATAGTCTAATGGAGGCAATAAAAAAGAATCAATAAATATATGAATTAGAGGAAGAGGGTATTTACATCTTTTAACATCTCCACTCAACTTAAAATCCCAAGTTTACTCGACAATTCTAATATGTCGGTAAGGTCGAGAGGGTTGAAAATAATTTTCAATAGGACATGTGTAGAAAAATGATTGCGAGCATAGTACGAGGGGTATGGATGTTAATAATCCTATAATATATCTATTAATTTCAGTATTAAAATTTATATAAATTAAATAAATTATGATAATTATGATAATTATAATATAATTATAATTTAAATTATTTAAAATTTTTAAATATTTTTTTATCACAAATTTTTTAAACATTCCATTGTCTTTATTTTATTTTATGTATTCGATTACATACAACAAACTAAAATCCATTACATATGAAATGAAAAGTTATCATTGGCCATTCAAATTTTACTTTATTCTTTTTCGGTTATGCAACTAATTAATAGGCAATATTATTATTAATATACAATATTTCAGTTTTAACTCATAATATTAGATGAGAGTAAGAATGTCAATTACGGTTAAGCTTACAAAACCGTCCTTTTTATTGAAAAATTAATGGGATATTAATTAATTAAGATTAGGAATTGATTATAAAATGGAACAAAAAACATACTCCTATTAGAGTAATCCTTCTACTTCTCTTCTTTCTACCTTTTTTTATTTAAAAAATAATAATTTTGATTTTATTTGTATATTTTGTCTTGATCAATCCATCAGCTATCACCCCATCTTTCGATAAAAAAAAATCTATTAGCTTTCGTCATTTCCATATTTTTTAGAATTTTTGGCATACTATTATGTACTTTTATTGGATTATTGTAGTTTTTTATTAACTTTAAGTTATTGTCTCCCCTATTATATATATATATATTGATAATGTACATAATTTTACGATTATTAATGTCTCCTTTTTAATTTTTTTTATTTTAATTTAAATTTATTATTCAATGGATGATGCAATTATATTTTATTTAATAGAATTTAGTGTTGCTTAATTAGTTTATTAGTCAATTGACTTATTAGATTAGTGTAGTTTTTGATGACTTTTTTATAACATGCTCTTTAAGATTTATTTTTAATTTTTATAAAACATTTAACACATATTATTATAAATATTTTTTTATTTTATTGGCTATTGAAAATTGACGAATATTTTCAATTTTCACCAAAAAAATTAGGTTAGCAATTAGTAGGGAAATTATATTGATTATCTTTAACATTTTTTGTTGTTATAATGAATAATTTTGGTCAAAATTATTATGTATGTCATGTTTATTGATTATGTTTATTCAAGGTTTTATTATTTGTCTTATAAAAGGGTAAAATTATACCATATAACATTAAAAGAAATTATGATTAATCCCTTACTTTTTTTCTATCAAAAATATATAAAATATATCTAAATATAAAATATATTAACTACTTAAATAATAGCACATGATTCACACTAGTAGTTTATGAAAAATGTTATATAATGTACACGTTCCATAATAAAAGATATTTTGGTTATGTTTTTTATTTGTTCATGTATTAATAGTTTAATGAATCTAAAAATTTATTTTATACTTATGAATTCAAAAAAATCATACATTATTGTTGGATGGTTCCAAAAACAAATAATTCACATTAATATACCCTATTTTAAAGTTGGATGGGCATACAGTGTACTTGGAGGGCAATTATTTTTTCTAAATCAACACCAAATTAGGAGGCTGTGGACTTGTTTTCATGACAATGAGGTTGGCGGATTTACATGTGTTTACTGTTGTATCCTTACTTTTAAAGTTTTAATTGTCCTAATTGACCCTTCAAAAGTAATTACAACTTTAAAATTAAGGGTACAATAGTAAACATACATGACTTTGTATTATTTTATAAAAAGAATCACCTCTAAGTGCATTACGTGTCCATCCAACTTTAAAATAGGGAAAATAAACATCCAAATCCCTCAAAATATGATTTATTTTAATTAAAAAAAACTCTTTTTATTGGAATCGGACGAAATTATTTCAGATTCAAAGCCTATCAAATTTCCATATTCAAAAACTATCAAATTTACCACCTATATTGAATCAAGTCGAATTCACCTTATATTCGAATTAAACAATTATCGCTACTTCCTCGTCTAACCATACATATATAAGCTCCATAACGTAAACTTGTACTCTTCACTAAGCTCATGGCCCTTGCTCACACCATGATCGACCTCCTTCTCCCCTGCCCAACCAAATGATTATGAAAAACGCACACAACATTGCTTATCAATCAAAACTCAATTGCTCACAATAGAAAATAAACTGCTGGATCGGCCACAATTACCTTAACATTCATCACAGCACCAAGCAATGCTAATCACAAGAAATACACATACATACCTACGAAATTCGACACTTGCAGGCAGATGAAACATATGCTAGTTTTCTTACTCTTGCTATGTGTTCCCCATAATAGCTGTATCTAATGCCTTGCACGCTGCTAGATTTGGGTTCGTCGACAAATTCTCCTCACCATCGTTGCCGCTGGTAACTGCTAAGGGCAACCACCAGTAGATTTACTTGACAACTAACAACTAATAAAATAGCTGATAGCTTGTAAATCGACTTAACATCTCTAATATAACTACTCTCAACAAACACGCCAACATACCTCTACGACAACATTAACAAATTCTTGTCATAAATTCAGCTAGATTAGAGGCAGCCGAGCCTCCATTTGCAATTGCTTTTCTACAAATTTCTCTCATACTTTTTGCTCTATTTACCATCTCTTTCCGCTCATCACCTTTGGGGTCCATAAACTTGCGCACAAGTTGTGCTATTTCATGTCTTGTAACCAGAGTCTCCTTACGATCATTGTTCTTAACTCTCCATCCGATCCTCCAGTCACTAACGACGAGCTTACTGTTTGGTTGTTGGTCCCAAAATATAGGAAAAGTAAGCATAGGAACACCAGCATAAACACCTTCCAAAGTAGAATTCCAGCCGCAATGTGTCCAGAATCCACCCACAGAAGGATGGCAAAGCACCTTTAGTTGATCGCACCAAGGTACCAGACACCCCATTTCGCTAACGCCATCTTTAAATCGAGAGCAATCAGCACGAGTTACCCACAAGAACCTTACACCACTGTCCTTGATCCCAACAACAATCTCATCCATTTGGGCACTGGAAACTGAAAGAAAGCTTCCTTGAGAAATGTACAACACTGATTCTTGTGGTTGAGAATCCAACCACTCAAAGTATGGTATACCTTCACATATAACGTCAGATTGAAGCTTGCAGTATGGTATCATCGGGCCAACAGGGTAGATCGGGATAGGTAGCTTTGCTGTCAGAGCATCGATCACTTGTTCTTCAAGTTCGTAGACTGATGTGAACAAAAGACATTGAGCTTTGTTTACGAGTGAAATGGATTCCAAAACTTTGGGTAAGACCTCTCTACCAGGCCCATGAAAGAAAGTTGGCAAGTCTGCAATTGTTGTTGAAGGAAGTCCCGGAACGTAATCTACCTTCTCTTCTCGTCTTCCTGGTATATATATCAAGCTCATTAGATCTCAACGCGAATGATCATCAATTCTATTGCATATTTTTCAGGAAACAATAAATAAAATGAAAGCTTAGATTATTGGTCGTAAATTGCAAAAGGATTAATAGAATTCAATATCCTAAATTTCATATTACTATGTACAAAAATCCTAAATGAATCTCTCGCAACCTTTCATTTGGTAACAAGTGCTTTTGTTAGGTAAAATTATACCCTAATTTCGGACCTATTTGGTACTATAACCTTATCAGGAAAGATCATCTACCCTAAACCTTTTTGAGAAAGAACATATACCCTAAATTAAAGATAATTGGAACGTGCTTAAAATTTATAAAAACAACAAAATAACATAAAAAATAAATAGAAGTAAATAAAAATATATATTATTTTTATATAACTTCCAACCTACCCTCAATTAATTATCAGAGTACTATAAAGTACGAGGAAATATTGAAAGTTACCTGAGGCATCTAATTCCAGATCAAGAGGGAAATGACCGTGTTGAACCAGCAAATCCAAGTGAAATAACAGAGTAAACACCGAAGCCGACTGCGTAAAAAGCGAACCCACCGGAATGTTCCTCCGCCTTGCGGCGCCGACCACCCAAGTCAAGTACGTATCGTAGACGATCGCCGTAGGCGGCGGCTCCAGACGGTCAAGGAGCCGCTCGAACGGCTCCGGGAGCTTCGTGTTGACGGCTTCGTAGAACGCAGCGAAGTCGGCGCCTCGGCCAATCTCAGAGGGAATGACCTGAGGAACGGCCACGAGACGGATGTTAGGCGGTGGCGGAGGGTGGAGTTCGGAGCAGAGGAAGCCGCGCCACTCTTCGGTGACGACGAAGGAGATAAGGAGGTCGGGTTGGGAAGAGAGGAGGGTGCAGAGGTTGAGCATGGGGTTTATGTGGCCTCGGCCTGGATATGGCATCGCCACCAGGTGTCGCTGGTGGATGCGGCGGAGGTCGGCCATGCTTCCGGGTTCTTCCTCCTCCGTTTGATTTAATTAGGAGACATAAAAAGAGAGGATGAGATTGCCTTACCCGCATTGCAGCCTTTTTATCCTCGAACTTGTACCACATTTTTTTGTTGAAAATGTTTTTCTCGTTAACAGCTGATAATCTTTAGTAACGGTTAACCGTTAAATACTAATTGTAATTATATGTGCCCTCTGATCACCGCTTCATCATTGTCGGTAATGATACTGATAACCGTTTTGTAAACACGAATAACTGTAAAACAAATTCGTTAGTGAATGCTGATATCTGCTAAGTGCTAATTGCAATCGTACCACAAATCACATCATTTTAACAAAAAAAAAAAAAAAACAACCTAAATTTTTTAAAACTTTGTGGTTGCATTAAACTATATCAATAAATAGCCTCACTTCACATTCTCACAACTGTATCATATTTTAGTCCCTTTTTCACTCACTCACATCCAAAAACATAAAGGGAGAATATATTAACCAAAATTATAAATCGGAGCAGTAATTTTTAGGATCGGCTTCAATCAATAATCACTCTAGATAATACTTTCACCAAATCCAAAAACTCGAGGATCACAAGATTAAAATTGAGCTAAACTAAAATATTAATAATATTCAATTAAAATCACTCCCCAAAATCAATTAGTAATTATTTAGTTATCCATAAAATATTTGCTTTATTAAATTAAATCATAATAATAAAATAATCTCATCTGAGAGGACATGTACCCTCAATAAGTCATGTAAATGTGAATACAATAAAATGTGATAATATGGGAAATATGGTTCAACTTGTTTTTTATTAAAACAAAAGTGTAGTAGCACCTATAAAACTTAATTATTCCATTTACAAGGTTGGACATTTAAAATAGGTATAATCCTATTAAAACTACAAAAACACATACGGCATGTCTTTTAAAATTCCTAAAATATATTGTTTTTATAAACTAATTTTAAACTTTAAAAAAAAATTAACGATCATTCACAAGGTAACAAATAATGCACTTAGTACCAAGTAAGTTTCAATCTTTGAGAAAGAGAGATGTCCTAAAAAGAAAGGAGATGGAAAAAAAAAACAGATGACTCGATCATGACCATCCTAGTTAAGAGGCTCGGCTAGATTGTGTAGGAGAGACCGTGTTCAATTGAGAGCTGCTTGTGTTTACTTTCTTTAGTCCTCCCGCTTTTGCTTGTCCTCTCTTTTAGCTTTCCTTTTTTTTCCCAATAGCCTAATGTATTGCATTTCCTGGTTTCCCGCGTGTTCTTGAGTTATGTCCCAATTCATGACAATTAATACATCTAATAGAGAATTCGAAGTTAATTTGTTATATCAATTGTCAACAATAAATGAAGGATTATTGATACTTTAGTAACATGTACTATAGAAAAATGAAAAAAAAGTTCATCAGGTATCGAAAATAATAAATTATTACTTTGAGATATCGTATAATATTTAATTGTAAAAAGTTACCTTTCTAAGAATTATATATAACTCCTAAAAAGATAACTTTTGTAATTAAATAACATTATATAACTTAGGGTAATAATTTATTATTTTTGATACCTGAGAGATTTTTTAATCATTTATTGGTAATACAAGGTACTAAAGTGTTAAATTTTCATAAATGAAATATATTAAAAATATATAAATTTGAATGTTTGAAGAGTGTATGAACCTCAAGGTGCTTGACTTAGAAGATGTATCCCCCAAGGTACTAAACTTAGGAGTATGTTTTCATTCATGAAGGGTTTTAAATAGTTACAACAAAACTTAATATATCTCTAGATAATTTTTACAAAGGTCGGGATACCTTGGAGTTATTTTTATACTTGAGGGACCTTAAAATAGTTACACTAAACCCGAAGATACCTCTAAATAATTGTTCACAAGGTGAGAGTGCCTAAAAGCTATTTTTCATACCCGAGGTATCTCTCGTATAATTTTTGCGATAATGTGGGTAGCCCATAATGAGAGCACTAATGGGCCTAAAAAGTTATTTCTTTGCATTCCTCGAATAACATTTTCAAAAATATCAGATTGGTTTACTGAGTTGGCCCAAATGAAGGCCCAAGGACAATAGTATAATATTAGGTCAGTTCTGTAGACGACCACTCACTCTTGTTAGTGTAATCATTAAAATGTGTGTCAATTATTTTAAATCCAAAAATTCATATACTTTTGTCGTGAAGAATATACAATGGGTTTCGTCCCACATCGAGATAAAATATATGGTGTTAAATGTGTATATAAATTTATGAATTATACTTCTTATAATTAATTGATTTTGATGATGAATTATTATAGGTTTAAATTCTGTGTTGGATTGATTAAAGTATAATTATATAAAATTTTATTTTATTTTTACCAAAGATTTATATTTAAATATTATAAATGTTGATTATTTGTTAAAAAATTACGTTAATTTATGAATTTTCTTTTTGAACAAACAATCAATCAATATTGTAAGTAAACATTTTGCTAAGTTTATAAAAATTTAAATCTTATGATATTCATTTATAGTAATATCCAACTGAAAGCATCTTGTCTTTTTAACACGTCAAATATCATTAAAGTAAAAAAAAAAAAAAAAAAAACTCTAACATCCTCTTCATCGTACTCCTCTCAAATCATATATGACTTTTGTTTTAATTATTTAAAATATACTTTCTATTTTCATTGTCATCTTTCTAAAAAAAAAAAAAAAGAGATTTCTTCGGTCAAATTGTATTATATCAACAAATTTATAAATTCGGATTTATAATACAAAGTAATTTTAAAAGAAATTGCCAACTTCCCACACCCTTTTCTTGCGGATGGCAAGGCCCATCATTTGTTGAAGTAAATATCACTAATTAATTCTTTAGTCCATAAAATTACTCTTAGGTAGTGAGAGTTAATTTGTCTTTTCTTTTTATAAACTAAAGAATTAATTAGTGTCACAATGTAATTGGTTGATGTATTCTTTTTGTTTTTTAATGGATTATATCCCTCTAAAGTCTCAGTAAATGCAATTTTTCTTCACTTTCCGTTGAACTCTAATTAATTGCTTTATTTTTAGTCGTCTTTTTTATTTTCTTTGGTTCCCTTTAGGTGCTATAGAGGCATTCTATATTCATATAGCTTGAGTTAATGATTTTTATTAATTTAAATCTATTATATAACACATATATTAATTTTATAAAATTATATTATACTTTACTGATATTAAAAAAATGACACATCTTTTATTTTGATAAGAATGGGTTGTCATATTAATCGATCCTCAAATGAACATCATAGTCCTCAATTGCCAGATCCAAAACATGATCTAAACTATTCATATACCACATCCGACAACTCAAGTCATAAGGTTGGAGATGTGCTAAATAATGTACTACCCGATTTCCCCTCCTTTCTATAAAAGAGAATACAAAGAAATAAAAAAACGAGCAAAGCTTTGAAATATCCTCCAGTATTTGACCAACAACAGACGCTTGAGAAAACTTCTTCTTAAGCTTGGATATAAGAGTCGGATAATCACTTTCAATTTTCACACACTTCAAACCTAGTTTCACCGTTTCCATAACAGCAAACCAACACGCTCTAGCTTCCTCTATCTCCGCCCCAAGGAATCTTGTCTCTTGATTAACACTAAAGAACCATGCAACCGGCACTATCATGTATTACCATCCCCCACCCAAGTCCCCACTCACCCAATTTAGTTGCATCAACATTGATCTTATATACACCAGCAATAGACGACAACTGGTTCCTTTGCCATTGGTAAAGCTTGATAACTGCATTTTCTCGTGTCTCTTGATCGTTTAATTGAATAACTCAATTTATTGTCAGAATAATACTGCAAGCATAACCGGTTAGAAGTATATTCAACATTACTGTTATAAAAACATGTGTTACTTTTTGGTTTTTTTTTTTCAATCTTTGATATATTTATTGTCCAGGTCGATGAATTTCCAACTTAATTACTCCTTCTCACATCTCAAGTCTAAAATCATGGAGATTATTTTCACATTTCAGAAAAATTTGTGCAAAGTATTTTGTGGGTGAGTCATGAGAAAGAGAATAGCCGATATATGGTGGACGGTCTGTATTTAGAATTAAATTGGAATATTATAATGTTTGAATTCAATGAAAATGACCCCGAATTAGTAGAACTCATACTACATAATTTATAGTAGAATTCAATGAATATGGCTGCATAGACTAGACTGTGGTCTATTACTATTATCATGTGTAACACATGCCTAAATAGAAAAACACTCACAATTTAGGGAAAAGATATTAGTATCTAATTGCCATATACATTACGAAAGAACTCCCTGTGTTCTATTCATCGACCTAAGACATGATTAGTGTTGGATGCTTCAAAAATTGACGCTAATAGTAACGTATTTAGTGTTAGATGTTTCAAAACTTTATTTGCATCAGAATAAAATAAAATACAAGATGTGATTAGTGTCGGATTTTCGAGTCATATTTCATTTCTGATTCTAATAGATGAACTCGTGCAATCTTTAGAAATACATTTTTAGTAATTAGTACATATATATATATAAAATGCGATGATAGATATCTTATTATAAGTTATTATTTTTTACGGTCTTAATAATCTAAATTGATATGTTATAGGTTTTTAAAATTACTAAATATTCAACAAGTATAATTAATTATTAATTGTAAAAAGTTGTAGTATTCGTTAGGAATGATACAGCTGACTGGATCAATCCTATACGTGAAAAGTTGTGAAAAATTATAAATAAAAGGGAGTTTTATATAACCGATGAGTTGTAACGTCTTTTTACTATTCACTTGTACTAATCTTTTTCAATTTAATACTTGACACTATAGTCTGTAAGCCAGAATGAAACGCATATGAAAGACGTGTCTTCTAGCAAGACGTATCATTTTATACATACATATATATATATATATATATATATATATATATATATATATATATATATATTTCATGCAATATTTTGCAACTATTCAATGAGAATTGAGGAGTGGTTTAGTAAATTATTACAATTTTTTGTGTTTTATTTCTTTTATTATTAATTTAGACTACAACCATATTAGCCGATTAACTAGGTAGTGGATAGCTGCTCTAATATAATTGTCCGCGGATAACTGTCAAAATTACACTCTTTTTTTGTGGAAAAAGGTAAGTAAAACAACTATAAAGGTATCCCTTCTCGCAACGGTTTCGGTTAAGTTGTCCTCCATAAGAATGGAGAGAAAGAACTAGAAGGAATAGTAAACCAACAAAGATTGGAAGAAATACAATGACCGAATCTAGCTACCCCCGATCACCTGCTTCTGTTCCATTCTCTAAAGATGTGATGGATATCGACGTTACTACATCTATGTAAGTAGCATCGAGTGTCATAAACAAGAGTGTGAATCTCATATGGAATCTGAATTTCCCTTTTAATGGCTTTGATGACCGTGAGATTCTCTCCCTCCAAGACAATTGAATGATAGCCAGCCCGAATCGCTCCTTTGATGCCATTCCTCATAGTAGTTGCTTCAGCTACAAGAACAGAAACTTGCCCCAAATAAGATGTCCTAGCTTGCGAAATTTCCCATCCCAACTTCGATGACAAAGTTTGCCGTTGCAACCGAGGAAGTTTTGGATCCATCAAAATTGATTTTGATGAATCCCCAGTGGTTTGTGCCAGACAAACTAAAAGAGGAAGTTTGGTAGCTTGAGAAGAAGAAAAAAAGGTAATGGACACAGAAGACTATCTAGCCTAATTCTAGCATGTCATTCAGCCCAAATTGATTTAGCCCGAACAATAGTTATAGACATATTGAAAATTCCATTATTAAAAATAATGTCATTTTTGGTCTTCTAGATAATCCAAAGTAAATGAGCCAACCGGATTAGTTGAGATGGTTTCTTCAAATTTTTAACTATCTCGAAACATATGATTCAGTGAACAAATTTGAGATTGGCTCATATCAACCTCAAGCCACTTATGGCGAAAGGTTGTACCCTAGATCTCCTTACCACAACTACATTAAGAAAAAAAAATGGTCAATAGATTCACCATTACTAAGGCAAAGATGACAAAGGGTGTCAATATTAACATCTCTTATGGTCGGGTTAACACGCGTCGATAACGCTCCGTGATCAATTTGTCACAAGAATAATTTTAACTTAGGCATGAGATCTAAATTCCAAACCTGAGCAAAATCCAAACAGATAAGCAGTTGGCATTTTTATGAACATTCCAAGTGGCAGATTTGATTGTCAAAATTGCACTTAGATTCGCTGATTAATATAAAAAGACAAAAAAAGGCATGCAAATTAATATTTCGTAATTCTAATTATAATAATTATTTTTTTGACCCGTGTAGTTCACGTGCTTGTTGTTGTTATTTTTTTATAAAAAAACATAATAATAATAATCATGTTATATTCCCAAACTTTCCTGTCTAGGCAGCAATTATGAAAGCAAAATTTGATGATTCTCCCATAAACGACACTTTCCATCGTACACCTAATCAAAAATTATCGCCCAACTATTGAGCATTCCGTCCTTTTTGAGTTGGAAAAAAAAAAAAACAACGCTAATCTTTTTCCCTTTTTTTTAAGTAGAGGGAGATTGTAATAATGGCGATATATTATTAGTCGCTAATTACTGTCAACTAATTAAATATGCGTGATTGGCATTAATTAGACGAAAGAAGCAGGGCCTGATGGCCATGTACGTCACGTGCATACTGTGCACATTTTCTATGTTTCCAAATTTTCTTCCCAAAAAATAAAATAAAATAAAATAAAAAGTGTGTTTTAACGGCTGTTATGTGTTAGTTTGACATGTCATTAATTCCAACGCCCACGTGTTAATTACGAGCGATTTGGTTCGGTCATGACAAAACAAAGTCTTCAGTCTTGACGGTAACAGTCCCAATTAGCGTTATTAGGCGCTTCCCTTTGTTTCTTTCCCCTGTCCGTGTGGAATTTTTGTTAGATTCTTCACTTTTTTTTTTTTTGAACAATCGAAAGAGTCATAATCGCTCATTTTACGTTTCATATTCGTTATTGTTTCTTCAAACTTACATACAAATATATAAATAGAAACATAATATAAACGAGTATATATAAACATAAATGAATATAAAAGAGTAGAAATGAACAAAAATAAGTTGTTAAATAAGAAACGAACGAACATAAACAAACATAAAAGAACATAAACGGACATAAACAAACGTAAACGAACATAAAATATAAATAAATTATGTTTTTAATGTAAAGTCGAACACGCCCTTTATCATTGTATATTGACATCGAGATAGTTTAACCGATAGTTTTTTTAATAAATTTAAATCGTATTTACATTGACCGTTACGTTATATCTCATTTGAATCTATAACATTAATCACAACACATAATGTAGGTTTAATTTTATAAAATTTAAATATAAACGGTATTATTCTTATAAGTAAAAAAGTAAAAAAATAAACAATTTTTTTTCAAATTTTCTTTTTTGATGGGTGAAAACAGTTTATGCTCTACTAAGGCGCTAAAAAACTAAATTTTCACTGTTCAATGTGAGTATTGTTGGACATAGCTAGCTAGTAGGTAGATAATTTTGGAGGTCAGGAGTTTTATAATAGTCATTAATAGGCAAAAAAAAACCTATCTTATTGGAGTTTAGTTCATCATGAGGGCTCCATTTCAAGGATGATTTAATCGGGAGCATCAACAAAATATATATCCATATATTTTGATTGGTTTTTTTTTTTAAAAAAAATCTTCTATTTAATGGTGATATATTTTATTTGATTACGTCATTTTAGGTAAATGTGAATTTAGGGTGTCCATTTTGTAAATGTGCACCTTTTGAATGATTGTATTATTTATAATTAAATTTGACTAGAGCTCTTTGATAGCGTTTGATTATACCATTTCTCGTAGTAGTTAATTGATAGTATGGGTTAATTTGTCTTGGGAGAAGAAGTAATTAAGATAATTCTACTTTTAAAGAAAGATATGCTTATTAAATTCTTGTGAATACTTATTTTACAAGTTTATCTCGTTTTTTAGCGTGAGTTTTTCCATTCGCTTTAATGTGAGTTTTCGTAAATATGGACCTATAGGAAGCTGTAATAAATAGTTGAATTTTATCATATCGGACTTGATTGTGTCAGGATGAATCAACAATAAAATTTAGTATGCTTCTATCATCGTCTTTTTCAGATTCAAGTATAATCTATCACATCAAATTTCACATATGTTGAAGAATGCAACTATTAGTCCAAAGGATACTACAAGTTTACAACCAATCAACATAAAATATATTTCTCATTAACTTTTTAAGGATGAAAATTTATGTAACTATTTTGGATTTATTCTATTGTTAGATGATTTTTGTTATAAATGTTGTATGATTTTTTATCAATAAATATCTTTCTTCATTAAAAAAATCTTATGGTTCGACTTTGACACTTTAAACTAAGGGGGAAAGAAGGATCAAAGAAGGAAAAATAAAAAAGGAAAAACAATTTTATTGACACAAATTTTGCATATCTATCATTTAATAACATATATAAAAGTATGTTTGAGTCGGTTTTGTGTCTAGTTATTTTTGACGTGATTAATTTCACATCAGTCAAATAAACTTGTTTTATAAAAAAGACTTAATTAGTAAAAATATTTGATTTAGCTCATGTTAAATTCGATTTAAGGTCCAATTTAAATTAACTATTTCAAACGTTGGGTTAGATACTAATTGGGTCATTTAGTTGGGATTTTTTTGATAACTTTTGCTAAGTGTACGTTAAACTATATGAAGAGGGGTCCTTAGTTCACACAAAACCCATGTTACTCCACATGCAAATGCTTCTCTTCAACTCTATCTTGCCTCTCCTTCATTAGCTTATTATTTTATCTAACTGGCTAACTGTCTCCCTTACATGCATTACAATCAACTTAAACATCTTCAATAACCTCAACAAATTTAAAACTCAGAGAGAGAGAGATTTTAAAAACAAGATGAATCATTCTCCAACCATTAATGATATGTTGGATGCACGTTTGCATGCTTTAGAAAACGATGTACAATCAAGAAAAAGTCAAAGGAACACCATCCCAGAGACAGAAAGATCTAGAGATAGAGAGAGAGAGAGAGAGAGAGACAGAATCAAGTCGCAAATAGGCCAATCGATGAGATAGATGGGGAAAAGTTTTATGTCCAAAGCAGGGACTCTCTCTTAGGAGGATCCTGAATTACATTTCCAGCTAAGTTGAGGTACTGGTGCAGATTACTGAGGCTATAATTTGGGAAAACAAGAGATTTCTCTTTCTCAAATATCTCGTCATCGTCGTCTTCTTCAACTTGTTGTGGTATCATCATCTGCTGGTTCTGGACCAACCCTGCTGCTACTTCTTGTTGCTGTTGTTGTTGTCGCATTTGTATGCACAGTATCTCGGCCTGAGCCGCAGCCAGCTGCATCTGCAGCTGCGATACTTGGCTTTGCAGGTATGAGATTGCACCTACACACCCATATACCGGATCTCTCATCCTCGCGTTTGCTTCGTACACCAAACTGCTTACTGCATCTGCTCTTTTATGGATCGGAATTTCCTGCATCACGAAATCAAACCAAAGGAGTAAGTGATACCAGCTAGAGATATATACTTAAACTTTTGGCTGAGATGGTTACGAAACAGAGAATTAATCTTTGACTGTATATTTTGAAAAAAAAAAATCGAAAGGGGGAAATGGATGAATATATATACATATACCTGCAACATTTTGCTGACATTGCTAGCACCAAAGACCTTGTGGACAATGGCAAATCTCTGAGGATCATCGGAAGGGAAGTAAGGGGCAAAGATGCAATCTTTAGCACAGCGGCGTCTCAAGAGTTTGCATGATGCACAAGGCGAGCTTCCACCCATTTGCCGCTGCTCTTTACGGAATGAAATTGATGAACAAGTCTGGAGAGAGATGGTCCTGGGCGAGGGAGAGAGAAAGAGAAAGTTGATTAATGGCGAACTAGATTGCAGTTCAGACACAGAAGGAAGGAAATGAGCTGAGATCTCTCCGTGTGCTTAGATTTATAATACTTGAAGGAGATTATATATATAATCCAGAGTGGAATGGGAAACCCTCAAATAAAATAAGTTTCAAACTGAGAAATAAGAGAGAGACAGTTTAGAATATCGACCAAAGTGTGTATAGAAATGACTGCTTGAATTTCTGTACGCCTAGCTGTTTTTTTTCCCTTTTTTATATTTTTTTGTCATATGGAAAAACGGAACAAAATAGTCCATAACATATACCAAAACTCAAACAAATAAACATTTAAAAATAAAAAGCCGAGCTAAGTAAATGAATACCTTGCTTCTCCTAACGCGTTATTCGAGCAACGAGTGTTTGGACTAGTATTTAGTGTTTCGATCAAACTAAAACTCTAATCAACTGAATATTAGTTTTCGATAAGGAAGTGTGTTAACTATATTTTGTAGTAACTTATAAAGTTTCAAAATGTTAAGTATATATTAGTTTTTCACTTTTAAAAGTAGCATATCTTATAATCAAATTTATATTTAGCAAATTATTTATATTTTTATATATCAATTTACGAGTAACCAATACTTAACTGTTAAATTTACATGACACATTTTTTCAACTATTTAGTTAAACATATCTACTAATTTTTTAATTCTAAGAGATATCCGTAAAAGCATAACTTGCTAATAAAATAGTGGAGTCTTATCTCTTATTATCTATAAAGGTATAATAAATGCATGTAGGGGTGTATTCGAGTTAAGCCGAGCTCGAACCTTAGCTCGTGAGTATCGTTTGTAACTCGAGCTCGGCTAGTGGTTCGCCAAGCTTAGCAAAATTAAGCTCGAGCTCGGCTCGTCAAAAGTTCGAGCCTAAGCTCGGCTCATCAAAAGCTCAAACTTGAGTTCGGCTCGTTCTTGTCTCGTTAATTCACTATGCTTCTTTAAAATTTTTGTTTTTAGATTCAAAGTAACACTTTATATACTTACTATAAAAACATGAATTTGAACTTAATTGAGGCTCGTTTGCTCGGTTCGTCAACTCATTCATTTGTTCGGCTCGTTTGTAATTGGCTTGTGTAGGCTCGACGAGCTTACGAGCTCTAAAATTTCAAACTCGAGCTCGAGCTCGGCTCGGCTCGGGCTCGCTATGAGTTCGGCTTGGTAAATTTTTATGCGAGCCAGCTCGGCTCAGCTACACCCAAAATACATGTATGTTCTTCAGGAGGAGATTAATGAGATTAAGAGGATTTTTTTTTTTAAAAAAAAAAAACCCTCCCAGTTCTTTAGGAGGAAGCAATCAATTTTGTAATTAAGATGATAAAGATTTTTAATCAAGATTGAAAATTTTTGTCTTAATTTAATTGAAGGAATGATATAAGGTTTGATGCGTAATTTCTTTTGGGGGGTTTGATCGTAATTAAATCTATAAGAATATGAGAAATTATAGAATTTAATAATACAGGATTGTAATTAAATTATGTAAAACCATCGATTTCCTTTGTATATATTGAAATGAATTCTCACCATCGATTTATGATAACTAGTTGGTTGTACATTACAAATAATTCGGTTATTTAATTCATTTAACACATAAATTTAAATCGAAATTTAAAGAAATTATATTACCTCGACATGCTCTACCACTACCCTTTTTATACTACAAATTAATGATCAATTTCATTTATAGTGCTTCCATGTAACGTTATTTTACTGTTGCGTCCATAGATCTCCCTGCTCATTCAAGATTCTTCAAGTGACTATCATAATAATACTCCATCCTTTTTAAAATACTTGTCATTTGAAAATTATAAAGAAACGCAATTAATAAGGACAAAGTTGGTAACTAGTCATTAATACGTCATTGAAATTGTAAAATGACAAATATTGTGAAACGAAAAAAGTTACTTAAAGTGACATCTGTTTTGTATTTTATATTTTGTATTATGTACTTCACCTTTTGTACTGTGGTCCTATTTGGCAGTCAATTGTTATCTATTAGTTGTTTAAATTTTGTTGTTTTCAGCGATTATATTTGGTAACATTAATTGTTTCTAAAAAAGATGTGAAATAAAAAAATAATTTATAAAAAATTAATCATAAAAAGCTACCGAAATTAACTTTTTGGAAATGAGTAAAAAACTGTTATAAAAGTTAAATTACCTTAACTAAGTTAAAAAGCTAAAATTTTCTCAAAAATCTATCTTTTGCCAAAACACTATTAAAAAAAGTTATTAACCAAATATGACCTGGGCGAAAAAATTGTAATTTTACAGTTGTAGCCCACATGATGAACGGAGTGTGAGAGGGCCTACAAGGGTATAATGGTCAAATTGAAGAAGAGAATAGAGGACCACCACCGCGTGGGTGGTGGCATCCATCAGCAATTGACCATGACCATGCATAATTATTTTCCCTTAATTTCCACGCTCAACTTTGACTCCTTTTTTCTCCCTCGAATCCTCCCTACATGTGAATATGAAATTTCATGGTAGAATATCATTAACCATATAAACAGGCAGTCCCCTCTCTAATAGAGAGAGAGAGAGAGAGAGATAGATGGTCATTAATGAAGGATTAAGAAAAAGAGCAATTTGGTGTTAATATTAATCTGAAAGTTAAAAAAAAAAAAGGAAAAATGGGCTCGACGTGAATGTTTGTTGGCAGAGATATTCACATGGAAACGCCTCTATCTCTACAAATGACACAAAAATTATGATATAAGAATAAAATTGATAATCTAATCATTAATAAATTTATTAAAATTATAAAGTGATAAATATTATAAAACGAAAAAAATAATTAAAATAAGACGTCTTTGTGAAACGGAGGGAATATTAATTAGTTTGAAAGATATCGTATTACAAAGTCTGTTACGTTTTGAAAATTGATTTACGATGATGAAGCTGTAATAGTCAAACATTGTGGGTCGTCCAGCATGTATATGAGAGATTTATGAACGTGTGTTTGTCCAGAAAAGTCCATCTACATTAGACTAAACTAATTAACAAATTCTCTCGAATTTTCAATGAAAGGGAAAGAATTACTATTATTTTCACCCTTCGGTTCCATCTAATAAATTATTTAGCTAAGGGCCCATCCCTTTCTAGGATCCTTAAGCAGAAAATATTTGCGATCAAAAATTTTCTAAATTTGATTTAGAAATTTCTGGAAGGACCAGTTTCACCTAAACAAAGACTTGACCATAAATTCTTGGCCAAATTGTAAACACTGAATTGGCTTAAACAAAAGCTGAGTAAAACATTGGCTAATAAAACACCTTTCTATGTTATTGTCAAAGTTGAAAGTAAGAATTTTATTATTCGTGGCGGCGGAATTAAAAAATTTATTTACGAGTTTTTTTTTTTTAGAATTATTAAATTTTATAAGTATTAATTATCATTTATAAATATCATTTTAACAGTTTTTTAAATTTTTAAGTATTTTTAAGCATAAATTTTAATGCCTTGTTTTTGCTAACGGTGTCTCGGAATACTGTTAGCCATAATGAAGCTCTGCCCCTGATTATTGGACAAGGAAAAATGCGCTGCCACCACCAATCATTAAATTTTGAGGACTATGCAGAATCGAGTAGTTTCAAATATATGTGTAATTGCATATAGCTGTCTACTAAAAACATGGCTTAGAATTGGATAAATATAAATGTAAAAGAAAACTATGGTAAAAAGCTAAGGGTCTTTCAAATACTCTTTGAAAATTAAAGACTATTATGAGCATTTAATCCAGGATAAAACATATATTCTAAAGTTTATGATCAGCATTGTATTTGAGTCTCCTATCTTGTTAAATACGGCCGAAATTTGAAATATAAATTTTTGATTTTTTTCATTATAAATAGAGCGTTCATTTAACTGAACAACAATTGTATCATAGATGATCAAATTCGAACTCCTGTTCATCTCCTCGTCATAGTATAATATAGTGGCAAGTTATTTTATTCACAAACTACGAGACAATTATCGAGAGTAATAATTCAACAAGATCCCACATGTAATGAAATTCTAAATAATTATTAAATCAAATAGTGAGTTAAAAATATTAACATTAAATTACATCAAAGAATTTACTAGCATTTAGTCAGCACAAAAAAAAAAAAAAAAAAAGAAGTTGCAGTGTAGCATTTAGTGCTCATCACATGATTCCAAGCCTTCTAATATTTTGTTCCAAGGAAAACAGCACTCTTTTCATGATGCTAGTTTTCGTTTATTATAAATTACTTCTCGGATTATTTTATATTTATAATGATGTATTAATATTAATTTATCAATTTTATCTTTATTAATTATTTTTCTTTTGCTGACTTTCCTTATTTTTAATGGAATGAAAACTTTTTGATCTTTCAGCCATTAATTTGTCTTCAATTTAACTCCATCTTCATATTCCCTCAATAACCCAAAACAATAAATGAATTGAAACAGAGGAAGTAATCTATACACATAATTTACTTTTAATGTATTTACAAAGTCATGCTCATAACTCATTTTGTTACATCCATAAATTATACTCCTTCCGTCCCATATCTATCTTCCTAAATGATAAAAACACACTTTTTAATAATGTTAAATATAGCCAATAGAAGAATAGTTTGGTAAAAACAATGAAAAGTTATTGGCCAACAGTGCATTAATGATCGGTTGGAAATATCATTTTGGTTAAAAAATTTAATAAAACGGAAATCTTTAAAGACAGAGGGAGTAATCAATAATTAGCAGGAAAAGCATGCTAAAATTTGTCTTTTAGGGCATGTATTCAACGTCCCTAAGCTCTAGGAAGAAGAAAGAAGAGGAAAACAGGTTGAGAACCTTGTAAAGCTAAAGCTAAGCTTGTCTCTAAATGCTTTGTTTATTCATTGAGTTTGGCAATAATAAGGAAAAACAGACATCTCTCACTGCATATGAGAAGATGAAGAATCCTCGATGGAGAGCTCCAATGAGGCTCATTAAATGTACGTGCATTGGTGATATGGAAGATTCGGCTCTTGAGAAATGCACAGTTTCATATTCTAATCGAACCACATTACTATATTAGAGCCAGCCTAGAGCCAACGTTTGACAGTAGTCAGTTCTGTCGAGTCAGAAGATTGAAAATGTACCTTGAAATGAAGGCCTGGTAGGGTTCCATTACGCTTCCAGAGTTCCGGTGTAAGGTACCTTAATTTATGCAGAGGCTAGATTAAGATCGTAATGCATAAATTAAATTTACCGGAAGCAAGGCTACTGTGCACATAGTTGCTGAACACAAACAATTTCTCAATCGTAACATGTCCTGTGGATTCGCAGACGCCAAGATTCAAGCTTCCGAACAGTCTCAAGGATTCCTGGATGCTGTAACATGTCCTGTGCAAATGCCTAGCTTTTATGTCAAACTGAGCATCATTTTCCATTTTCCAACCCTCAGCAGTGCTATTAAAGAAGGAGCTGTGAAAATTTACTGTTAAGAAAATAAAGTATTTTATTCGATTTAGGACACTAAATATGTCTTTAGTTTGATTTAATTTTTCTAGTTATATTAGAAGTGGTCTTCCTAATTTTATTAGGATTAGGAGTCTGAGTTATATTAGAAGTGGTCATCCTACTATTACTAGGATTAGGAGTATGAGTTATATTACTAGTTTTACTAAGATTAGGTATCTTGTATGTATAAATAACCGTTTGGCATCTTGAGAATAACACAAGTATGAGAGCAATTATTTTTCACATTTAAAAGTTCCTCCATTATCTCAAATCTATTACCTCAAAATTTCGACATGTTATCGAGCCATAAAATAATCATGGCTAAAGGGCAAGGGAAAGAAAAGACCAAAGGAACTTGCCCATCTATTCCGGGTCTCTCACCCAAACAGATTGAGAGACTATTAAGTCTCATTGACACTTCAAAGAGAGGTGATGAAAAGCTATCAGGAAAAAATGATAGGAGGCCTACACAAGTTAAAAATGTGTCTACGATATTCACCTAATACAGGTTGGGATGCCTAGCAACGAGAATAGTATTGTTAGTAAAGGTGGATGGGTGCAATTAAATTCGACAATCATCCTTCATGATGTCCTATATGTACCTGGATTAAACTGCAATCTTATTTATGTGGCTCAACTTATTAATGAATTATTATGCACAGTGATGTTCAACCAAGTACAGTATGAGTAAACAAAGTCATCACCGGATATTTGTGGCATCAACGGTTAGGGCATCCTTCCAAACAAGCTATGTCCTTTTTTATTAGTAGTATTGGCGGTTGTGAGACTAAAATTAGTAATGATGTTTGCGATGTGTGTTCAAGAGCTAAACGGACTCGTTTACTTCTAGGCGTATGAAAAAATTTTATGGGGAGAAAGGAACAATACACCAAACTAGTTGTGTGGGAACACCACAACAGAATGGTAGAATTGAAAGAAAGCATCGTCATATTCTAACTGTTGTTAGGGCACTTCGATTCCAAGCCAATTTACCTCTAGAGGTTTGGGGTGATTGTTTGTTAAGTGCAACTTACCTAATAAATAGAACTCCTTCCAAAAACTACAAGGCAAGACTCCATATGAGTTTTTGTTTAAGTCTAAACCCACATATGAGCACATTAAAGTTTTTGGGTCATTATACTATGTGCATAAAAGGCAAAAGGATAAGTTTGCTACTCGTAGTCAAAAGTGCATATTTGTGGGTTACCTTTATGGGAAAAAGGGTTGGAAGGTTTATGATATTAAGACCAGTGAAATTATTGTAAGTAGAGATGTAATTTTTCATAAAGAAATTTTTCCTTATGCTAATCCTAAAGAAAAATGAAAGAAAGATGAGGACTTGAAGATCATGGACTATAACCTACCAAACTCAAACATAAGTCTCGGACCTTGAAGAGTTGGACAAGAGTACTGGGGCTCACGAAATAAGGGAAGCAAAAGAGCATGGCCCACGAACTAGAGAAGGAGAGGCACAACTAGAGCAAGAAGAAATCGGGCGAGGCCCGGGTGTCGCCGAAGCCGCCCGACTGGAGCAAGAAGAAACCGGGCTGCGTTTAAGTGAAACGCAGGACCGAGCTTCGCTAGCCCGTCGCCTAACGTTTCGTTAGCCGGAACACGAACCAACGGCTTCGGCCCATCTGCGCGCGAGTCCACAGAATCTCCGGGCAAGCCCACAAACAGGGGGAACAACCAAAATATTGAGACAGATATTCCGGGCCGGACAAGGCGCGAGAGAAAGTTCCCAGTGCCATCTATAGGACTATATTTGTTATACAACTCGACCAAAAGACCCCTCTTCGCCTTCACCTCTACAAAAGGTATCCTCGGGTAAACCGTATCCCATAGCTAATTATGTCACTTGTGCTAATTTTTCAAATGCACATCAAAATTATCTTCGTTGCTATTACAAAGATTGTTGAGCTTAGGTATTTTCATGAAGCCGTAAAAGATATTAGGTGGAGAGAGGTAATGGCGAAAGAAATCGAGGCCCCGATGTCAAATGAGACTTGGACGAGTAGAAGATGTACCTATTAACAAAAAGCCGATAAATTGCGAGTGGGTGTACAAGGTGAAGTACAATTCGGATGGGTCCATTGAACGCTATAAGGCACGACTTGTGATTCGAGGAGACGAACAAATCGAAGGATTTGATTACCATGAGACCTTTGCTCCGATAGCCAAGATGGCTAGTGTAAGGTGCTTTTTATTTATAGTAGCAACGAAAGGATGGGAACTATATAAGATGGACGTGAATAATGTCTTTCTACATGGAGATTTAGATGAAGAAGTTTACATGAGAATGCCTCCTGGATTTAGAACTTCGGGTTCCTACAAGGTATGCAAGCTGAAGAAGTCTCTTTATGAACTTAAACAAGCGCCACGATAGTGGTTTGCTAAACTCTTATCCAAATTACATGATTATGGTTTCATTAGGTCATATGCGGACTATTCCTTATTCATATACAACAAAGATAGCAAATTCATGGGACTTCTAGTATATGTAGATGACTTGGTGCTTACGAGTAATAATTCCCAAGCATGTGCTTGAGTTTAAAGAATATCTCAACAATTGTTTTCATACGAAAGACTTGGGTCTCCTCAAGTATTTTCTTGGGATTGAAGTTGCTAGAAGCTCAAAAGGGATATTTTTAAGTCAAAGGAAGTAAGCGCTTGAGATAATTGAAGAATGCGGGCTACTCTCGCATTGGCTAATGGGCCACCTATTGATGACCCGACAAGGTACAAAAGACTAGTTGGGAGACTTATATACCTAACCTTTACAAGACCGGAAGCGTGCAATGCAGGTGCATATTCTCTCACAATTTATGCAGGAGCCGAAGCAAGAACACATTGAAGCAGCTTGTCGGGTCTCGGGATATCTTAAAGGACACCTAGGATAAGGTATTTTGTTGAAAAGTGATTCGGATCTACGATTTATGCTTACTCGTGATTCGAGCTGGGGAGCATGCCCTATTACTAGAAGGTCTTTAACAGGATACTTCATTACTTTAGGTGGGTCACTTATTTCTTGGAAAACGAAAAACAGCAGTACGGTGTCTAGGTCATATGCGAAGCGGAATATCGAGCTATGGCGATGGTAACCAATTAATCGATTTGGATAAAATCGTTCTTGGCATCTCTAGCAGTATTCCTTCAAAGACCAATGAAGTTATCTCGTGATAATCAAGCTGCGTTACATATTGCCAAGAATCCAATTTTTCATGAAAGGACGAAACATATAGAAATTGATTGTCATTTTGTTCGAGAACGCATTATAGCTCACGATTTAGAGACAACATATGTGCCTTCTAAGTATCAACTTACCGACATATTCACCAAACCATTAGGAAAGCATGAATTTTTATTTTTACAAAACAAGTTGGGCATTATTGACTTACATGCTCCAACTTGAGGGGGAGTGTTAAGGAAACAAAGTATTTTGTTCGATTTAGGACACTAAGTATGTCTTTAGTTTGATTTAATTTTCCTAATTATATTAGAAGTGGTCTTCCTACTTTTACTAGGATTAGGAGTAATATTACTAGGATTAGGAGTATGAGTTATATTAGAAGTGGTCATCCTAATTTTAGTAGAATTAGGTATCTTATATATATAAATAACCGTTTGACATCTTGAGAATAACACAAGTACGAGAGCAATTATTTTTCACATTTAAAAGTTCCTCCATTATCTCAAATCTATTATCTCAAAATTTCTACATTTACCCTGTGTAAGAGTTGATCTCTATAGCTTTATCTTGGGTATACTACATGTATCAATCCTGTAATTGCTTGAGACAACTGACAAGCATCGGAACCAGCATCAATCAGGAATCTGAATGCTGTTATAAAGCATATAGAAGATGTACGCACCAGACATAATATGCCTCTACCCCAGCAGGAAGACAAAGTTACAGACAGCAGGAGATGGAACTTTTCATTTAAGTACCCTTCACAAAGGGACCAAATTCAAGAACCACAGATATTATTATTTGAATTTATAAGGCATAAATATATAAGCATTTACCCAATTGCATAACGTATAACCACAGCTACTGGCTACAGGTTTGGTTTGGGAGTGCCAAAACCGCGGGATAGCCAAGGAGATCCCGGTATCTTAGAAACACACTATAATTCATCTGTCCTACCCAATTGCATGCCCTTCAGCTCTGAAGTCCGAACCTTATGTTTTTAGCTCGAAGATTAGAGAAATCAACGGGACTTGTATTTCACATCAGAATAAATGGACCATATGCATGATCAGACATACAGACACAAATGTATTAGTCATATGGAACAAATTACATTCCAAATGCTTACATGTGACCCGGGTTCATGGCCCCTGGAACACGATATAATTACAGATCATATGGACACGACACGGTACATGACAACCGAAAGATGCACAATTAAACCAGTGACGTGGAAAACATAATTAAACCAGGACCTGTAGCTTTTGCTCGAAGGAGTAGACATTGAGCATCTTGATTATACTATTATGATAAGGGTTGAAGAAGAAAACTATATAACATCAAAACTAGGCCCAATACTGTTGCCCATATGGACATTTCAAAATTGTATGATAAAAAGAGTAATTTTTAAACAAAACATTGTCCCTTATAAACCATCCTATTGAAATTACTAGTAAGATTAAACAAAATAATTATAAATAATATAAAATATTATGTTACAAAATGTCAAGGTTATAAAATCCACAATGAACCTATGATCTATCATCTAAGAATTTGTATACTAAAAATTCTATAAAAATTTTAAATCAAACTAGCTTATATATTCAAATTAATCAAATTCAACCTTAATATATAATGAAATTCCATGAAAAATCCAAATAAAAAATTCAAATCACCATCCTATGTGATTAGCTAAAACCAAAAATAGTTAAAAAAATCCAAATAAAAGAAATTGATGAAATAAATGAAAAACTACATCAACAAACTCAAATGGTTCAAATTAAATTATTTATTAATTATCATTAATACTAATAAAAATTTATTTGGGATGCTAGCAATCTCATTCTAATTAGCGAAAATACGAGTTTGAAACTCATAAACCCCTTATTAGGATGATTTTTTTTTTTTTGGAAAATTAGGATGATTTTATCTTAAATTATTAGTAATAATGGCCAAAAAAAGTAAATTATTAGTAATATATCTAGAAAACAAAAAACAAGAGCGCATCCATAGACTCCGCGGGGAGACAAAAGCACAGCGGGAGTGGAGATGGCCGGAAGACAAAGAGGGGCCGCCGCCGCCGCACCCAGCGCTTCTAATGGAAGAGCACCGCATCCTCCGCCGCCCTCCCCCACCGGCGTCCGTCTTGGAGGAGCGGATCTCCGCCCAGCACCGCGAAATTCAAGCCCTGCTCATTGATAACCAGCGCTTGGCGGCGAGCCACGTCGCGCTGAAGCATGACCTTTCCATGGCGGACCAGGAGGTGAGGCAACTGGCAGCCACTGCCCGAAAGGTTAGGGAGGAGAGAGAATTGGAGGTCAAAGAGGTTTTTGAGAGGTCGCTCAAGTTGGAGGCCGAGTTCCGCACGATGGACGCCCTAAACGCCGAGCTTGCCCAGGTTAGGGCCGATGTTCAGAGATTGACGGAGAGTAAGATTGAACTCACTGCTCAATTGAAGGCCATTGAGGCCGAATTGGAGAGGGCCAGGCTTGAGGTGAGAGAAGTGCCGGCCATTAGGGCTGATATTGAGAGTATGCATCAAGAGCTACAGAAAGGAAGGTACTTCGAGTTCTTCACAAGTTTTTATGTTTGATGAATCATGATTAATAATTTAGACTTCTTGCTTTGTTTGGGCATGAATTAATTCTTTTCATGAAGGCGATTAAATTGTGGTAAAGCTGAATTTGCATAAGATTCTGGTTTTATTTGCGCTGATTGATATTAGGAATACTGATTATGGTCTTTGATTGCGTTGAGCTAGGGGATTTTTTTGCTTTGATGGTCTTCCAATTGTGAGTTGTTTGAAATTTGGGTTGGTGTTACTGTTTTATGAGCACTGGATTCATATTCATGTAGTGTTGTTCTTGTGATTTACACAGAGCTGCAATAGAATTTGAGAAGAAAACGCAGGCAGCTAACCTCGAACATAGACGTGCAATGGAGAGAAATATGATGACGATGCAACGTGACATTGACAGGCTGATGGCAGAACTTGCTAATGCTGAGAAACGAGCGAGGGCAGCTGCAGCAGCTGCTGCAAATCCAAGTACACACTTTCACTCCCTTCTTTGATACATTCTTTTAATCTGCACCAATCAATGATGTATAGTCACGTATAATATTTGCATGTTTTGACCTCATTTTTCTGATCATTCAGGTTCAGGCCCAAGTCCTGGGTATTATGGGAGCCCTAACATGGTTTATGGTGGAGGACCATATCCAGTACAGTATCCAATGCATCAGGTCTGCACTTCTCTCCCAACATGCATAAGTAGGATTTATCTTCAATAGTCATTGTATTCCCTAGTAGCTAAAAAAATCATTATTGGATAACTATTTCATCTCTAAATTACAGCAAATTGAAATGTCTCACTGAAGAAGGGTCCACTACTTTTGGGTTTAGAATAGAAGATAGTCAATTACTTTCAAAGTTAATGTCCTAAGAAAGCTTCCTGTTGTTCAATCATAGGGAAAGTGTTGCTTAATCTGACCCTCCTATTGGTTTGGCTTTGGTTAGTTGTCCCTACAATTCGTTGTCCCTACAACTTTGAACTGTTGATGGTCATTTGTTTAATGCTATTACCGTAAAAATGCTTGAAACAATATTCTTTAGCTTAAGATAATCCAAGGTAGGTGAACAATGAAGATGTGAAGAAATCCCATCAAGATATCTCGCATACTGAATAGTTGTGTAGAGGCCAAAATCACCAAAGTAAGTAGTACCTTGACATAGATTCATCCCAGGAGAGAGATTTGAGAGAACCTGGAAAAGGAACATAGATACTCATTGCTTCTCCATATTCTATAAGTACGCCTTTTTGGCTCTTAATTTAGAAGGTTTTTGGAAGTCACTAACATAGAATATGTAAAGAGCAGATGGAGAATTGAAAGCACCTAGGCAAACTTGAAAAATGACCTTACTAGTTGCAGTTTCAACCACAAAGCTATTAGAGGTCCTCTCAAGTAGACTATGTCTTTTTGTTTTACAAAGTTATGAATTCATTGTCGAGCAACCATTCGAAAACCTTGATCAAAGAGTGTTTCTCCTATTAGAGTAACGACTTTTTTAAAAATAATAGTAAACTAGGTAGCATATTACTCGGGGTTAGACAACGGGGAGCTAGACATCCCCAAGTAAGGGGGCAAAGGAATGATGTTCCAAAAATTTAAAACCGAAGGCATGTTGGTGCTTACATTCCCTATAGCATAATTGCCAAGAAATGTGCCCCCTAGGATTGAAATGTGCGGGGCGGGGGAGGGGCATATGTTACTACCACGGGAGCTATTACTTACCATTACTAATGACCTACCTCTGAAGTTAATAATTATTGACAGTGTACAGTAATATCTTCAAATTAAATGGATGTTAAGAATCTCACAGATATGATATCATACTTTCAAAGAAGTCAAGAAGCTCTACTAGAGCACACTTACCACCGACATTATACCTCGTCAAAGTGGCACAAGAGATCCTTATAAAGCCATCTTTAAATTTAGAGTGTTAGATGCCCACATGCTAGAAGTGTACAAGGACTTGTGGTCTAGTGTGACAGATTTTTTGAGTTTGACATTACTTTTGTTGTAGACACAATTAATATGTGTATATGTTTAGATGAATCATTAACATGGATTAACATATAGATTTTTTTAATTTAAAAAAGGCACATTTGAACGCTTCTCGTACAAGAAGATGTCGTTTCTTTTCTCAAGTCTATTTTCTCAAGTATATGAGAAGAATTCTATGAATAGTTGAAAGTGCTTGAGTTGGCAAACTATGGTGTCTCAATATGTCTTGGCTTGCTGATGAATAAGACTATAACTCATATCTTTTCAATTATTTGTATTGCCCACTATGTCTATTTTTCTTTTGTCCGTGATAAAGGTTATTTGAGGTCTCCGTCCATAAATTTATTAAATTTCAGGTGCAAACCACTCGGAGATAGTGCTTCTCCAGGTATATATGGACCTCCTCCTCCCGGGGTGGCCATCATCTATTCGACTTGCAAAAACTCATGTTCCAAAAGGATGAGCTCTTTCTCTATGTCAGGACATTGGCTAAATTTGAGCAAAGTGTAGCAAAATGTAGCAGGAAACTCCGAAGTTCCTAACATGGCAATACCACTCAACTCTCAACGAGGATCATCTTTCTTCTTAGTCCATGTCAACCGCGACTCGGGACTGGAAGCTTCCTTGATGCTTGTAGACGGGCGTTGAGGTTGTAATTTGACGATTTTTCTCTTTGCTTTGTATTTAGTGACATCGTAATTTTATTGTATGCTGATGACAAAGAAAACCAATTTGACGGATTCATGTGCATAATTTAGCTTTTCTACCAAGCTGTCTCGTATCATCTATTGGTCCGCTATGCTATTTTGTGTACCTTTTTCCTTGGGCTTTACAGGGAACAAAGTTGAAGCCTATTCCGACCCCCAAATCTCAATTCGACATCTTTGGGGAGATGTCCGTAGTTATTTGGCATCCAATAGTCTTTATTTTATGTTTTGGATGGGAACTAGGTGTCATGGGGTGATAATTCACTCGGACTCAACACTTTTGTGATGCTAGCAAACACACTCGAAACACTTCTTACCTTACTAGCAAGCCTTCAAGATTGTTTGACTTAAATTTTTGTGAAAATTATGTAAATAAAAGGAACACTTGGAGAGTTTGGAATAATATTTGTGCAGTACTTTTCTTGGAAGCTTGATCGATGATTTACAAATGAACCTCCTTGGGGTATAAATAGTTGTCCACTTCCTCAATGGATAGTGGAGATCAATTTGATCCAACGATTTAGATTTACTATCTATAATTATTTAAACACTCGTGAAACTTGGTGGAGCCTCATTAAATAACAAAGAACATTCTAGAAAAATTTAATTGTTCCGGAGCGTTCAATACCTCCTCAATCGATGGTGGAGATCAATTTGATCCAACGATCTAGATTTAATATCTAGAGTTCTTTAGACACTGTGAAACTTGGTGGAGCCTTATTAAATAACAAAGAAAATTCTAAAAAATTTGATTGTTCCAGAGCATTTAGTGACATAGGTAGAAAAATATCTTCCAAAGGTAGGAACATGTTTTGCATGGCTTCATGTCTCCACTACATGCTTTAGCAGTTCAATTCTATGAAGCTCACTTTTTAGGGTTTACCAATCCAGGCTTCAAAAGTCAATTTATTTTCTATTCAACGCATCCAAACTACTAAATTTGTTTCATAAAAATGCTACTTGCAACCATCCTTAATCATACTTGCTACTAAGTTCACCAGAATAATTTTTGTATTATTTTTGGTCAAAAACTGGGCCCCGGTCCTTCGCTACGTCCAGGAGAAAGTTTATAAGAATAACATGGTTGGATTTTTTTGGTTATTTCAAAGTTGAAAATTGAAATTAGTTTTCGCTTTTGAATATTATATTATAACAAAAAACTCCACATCATTTCATGCTTGGTGCGTTATTCCCCAACTTTCTTAAGACGGACAATTTTGCTTTTGAATTCAAAATATTACCAAACAGTTGGATCTAAACTTCAGTAACATATGTATTTCAAAGTTTGTGTTACGAATCCTCAAAACAATGGCGCGGGAGACCGAAGATTAGTGAAGAGAATCATGAAACCATCCGTTCGAAACCAGAGAGAGAATCCTAAAACCATCCTATCCGAAGCCATCCGATTTGAAGTTTACGCAGGGAACATACCACAAACCAACACTTGTGTTCGGTATTGTATCACATCGATGAAAAAGAACCAGAACAAGACGGCAAGGATAGAGAGCCAAAGCGGAAGCAAAAACAGATGCGAGTAGAATACAAAAGGGTGTTCACAATGTCTAATAAGTTTTACAATCACCTCCAAACTATTCAACGAGCATACAATGCGCTTGTGCCCGCAAAATCGACAATTACATAGTAGAATCAAACAAAAAAAAACTACGAGTTACCTTAAATTTTAGGCCATCTATTTTTGCACCCAAAGTTATCAAAAATTAAATTAAGGCGCCTTAAATAATTGGACCAACTATTTTCATGGTCCAATTCCGGACTCGAACTTGACTTTTCCGATCTGTTTAAGCGGAAAATTGAAAAGTGTAACTTGAACATCCCATATTACCCTTATTGCAAACCTAAAAATGATTTTTTTGTTTCCCCTTTCCAATGGTCATCGTCTTCCTTTCCTCTTAGGGTTCCTCCTTCCTCTTTCCCCTTCACCTCTATATCCATGAGTTTTTGTTCTTCAATTCTCTCTCCTCTGTTTCTTCCCCTCTTTCTTCATGAATAGCATATTTGAATTTACATTTTTGATTCTCTTTCTTCTTCCTTTCAGTTTCCCCTTTCTTCTTATTCTTTAATTTTGAGAGGGGAATCGATCAATTTGTTGATATAGTGAGTGAAAATTCGTGGTATCATTGAAATTAAATCTACCATTTTGCATTTTCTCCCGAAAATTGGGTTCGAGCTGGAATAGCGACGAGAGGGAGATTGAAGGCGAGAGGAATGAGAAGAAGAAGAAGAAGAAGAAGAAGAAGAAGAAGAGAGGGAGCTTTGAGTAGGCAAAGCCAGAAATTGAGGGAGAAACAGAGCCAGCGGGTAGGAGGAAGAAGAAGATCGGCGAGCAAATGAGAGAGCGAAAATCAAAGTAGACCGAGAAGGGGAAAGAAATCGAGAGGGAAATCATAAGCAAAAGAAGAGAGTGAGAAGAAGAAGAGGGAATTCTTCTAACTATGGTGGATGCTTTGATTCTGAATTCCATCGACCCCCAAAATTCTTCCGAATTCCATCGCCCCAATCATCATCTATCTCCACTCTCTCTAGCACCGAGGCTCTACGCAAGTTCAAATTCAAAATCAAAATTGAAACTCGAGCTCGAAATTCTTCATCCTCTCTCTCACTCTATCCTCTCGTTTCTCCACTCTCTCCGGCACCGAGGCCCTCCATATCCATAAGTTTTTATTCTTCAATTTTCTCTCTCCGCATCCCTTGCCCACAACCCCTTTCCGTAAGAAGAAGAAGAAGGGCTTTTGGACTTTTAACAATTCCGTTCAAGCTCAGGCTCGAAATTGGACTATGAAAATAGTTGGCCCAATTATTTAAGGCGCCTTAATTTAATTTTTGATAACTTTGGGTCCAAAAATAGATGGCCTAAAATTTAAGGCACCTCAGAGGTTTTTTGCAGAATCAAACCCCTAGTAATTTGGGGTTCTAACGCTACAATGCAAGTAATTTTGGGTTCTAACGCTACAATGCAAGTTAGACAGCACCTATCGTGCATAGCTTCATGTCACCACTACATGTTTTAGGAATTCGATTCTATCAAGATCACTTTTTAAGGTATGTCAATCCAGACTTCAAGTCAATTTATTTTCTATTCAATGCATCCAAACTACTAGATTTGTTTCACAAAAATGCTGCTTGCTACCATCCTTAATCATATTTTCCGATGAGTCAATTTTCTATTGATGAAGCATGATGAGTTTGAAAATTCACAAAGTTCACCAGAATAATTTTTTTAATTATTTTTTGGTCAGAAACTAAGTCCCGATCCTATGCTACGTCCAAGAGAGAGTTTATAAGAATAATATGGTTGAATTTTTTGGTTATTTCAAAGTTGAAAATTGAAATTAGTTGTCGCTTTTGAAGATTATAGTAGAACAAAAGACTCCACATAATTTAATGCTTGATGCGTTATTCCCCTACTTTTTAAGACGGACAACCGTTGTTTTTGATTTCAAAATATTACCAAATAGTTGGATCTAAACTTCGGTAACATATGTCTTTCAAAGTTTGTGTTCTGAATCCTCAAATCAATGGCACAGGAGACTCAAGATTAGTCCAGAAAATCCTAAAACCATCCGTTCTGAAAGCATGCAGAGAATCTTAAAACCATCCGATCTAAAGCTATCCGATTTGAAGTTTACGCAGGGAACATACCGCAAACCAACACTTGTGTTCAGTGTTGTATCACATCGATGAAAAAGAACCAGAACAAGACAGCAAGGATAGAGAGCCAAAGCGGAAGCAAAACCAGATGCAGTAGAATACAAAAGGATGTTCACAACATCTTATAAGTTTTACAATCAACTGCAAACTATTCGACAGCATAAAATTGGCTTGTGCCCACAAAACCGACAATTACATAGCAGAATCAAACCCCCAGTAAGTTTGGGTTTGGGTTCTGACGCTACAATGCAAGCTAGACAGCACCTATCTCATCGAAAACATCCATATATATGTCGTAAGACATGCCAGAGTGAAGTCTAACAGCTTGGCCTCCGCTGTTCTTTCTTTCCCCACGTCTCAATAAAGTATCCTACCAGAATGGTATCGAGAATTGACATACCAATTGTCCTGCTCGCTATTTTTTTATCAGAGGCATATGAACAAACTACCCACACCATTGAAATAGCTCTTAAGACTATGATTTACAGCTCAACAAGCCCTATTATGTAAGTTAGACTGCTAACATTTCAAAGTCAAATCAGTAGAACAGTCAACTTCAGAAAAATAAATGTTGAAGCAGGGAAATTTGGATCGAAATAACAATATTCAAAAACTAACATACAAGAAAAAAACCATTAGTCATATTCTCTTTAGCACAAGATGTAGTCTAGAAAAAGAGCAGCACTCACCTGAAATGTTCAACCTACCTTTGCTGCAATTTGAAGATTTATCCACTTGCCTCTATAAAAAGCAAGTAATGCAGTTCAAATTAATCCCAAACCCTAGAAAAGGAATCCCTCCAGGTTAAACATCTAAAGGAGTAAAGGGGCATTGCTCAAAGCAGGTGAACAACCTACCTCTTTAGCTCCTTTTGGTGGGAATACAACAAATTTCTTCAAGATAACATTTTCCCCCTCATACATTATATGCTCAGGAAACACTCAGTATGGGCGCGCACGGTTTCCCCAAAAGAATTTCTATCTGGACCAGCACCTCCACCGTCTCTGTAATCTCTACGTCTATCTCCACCTCCATAACCACCTCTGCCTCCGCCCCTATGGAAGAAAAAAATGAATGACATACAGTTGCAGATAAGCCAACAAAGAACAATCATACAGATAGAAATACTAAAGGACAAACAGTGATCAAACAAAACATGGCAAAAATCCAGGTCAAACGCACAACTCCACAGTTATACAGTCTTCAATTACAAGTATCAATGTTGAATATTCAAAACTAGAGACTGCTATGAGCTTGGACACCATATCTTTGGTAACATTATGCTAAAATATATAGAAAAATGACTGAGCCTGACATTTGATAATGCAATCACATTGGATAATTCGTTCATGTAATACATCTCACAGAAAACACCCTCATAGACGTATATTATATTAGATTATAATGCTTGAACAACAGCCCACTCAATCGGAAAACTTGAACAGCAGCCATTAAAGCATAAGTGTCTTGAATAGTAATAGTAATACGCACTTGACCATAAAGTTAAACTGAGTATAAATATTTCATACAATAATTGACAGTCAAGGGTTTTTAATTTCTTTTTTTTTTTTTTGGGGGGTACTTAGTATTGACCTAGTTAACCAATTTAGGTTAGGTTACAGAAACCACAAGCACTGACCCTTAAAAATGCCACAAAAACTCTGCCAAGAAAAAGCTGCTTGTGTCATTAATACAACCAAAAAATATTAAAATGAAAGGGAAATATGGCATGCAGCTGCCACCTAACAAGAGATTCACACACTAAACTTGAAGTTAAGACAAAGACGGTGTTTCGAAAACAGCAGGAGAGCTTTTGGACCCATGAGGGGAGGCGACCCCAAATGAGGAGGGAAATAGGACATGCAGCTGCCGTTAAACTAAAGATAATTCCAATCAGTAAACTTAGAGTCAAGAGAAAAGTGCAAAATGATAGCAAGTACCTATGGCCAAATGAGGAAGGTGGCTTAGGAGCAGACTTCTCTGCCATTGCAACATTTATCTTATATCCTCGAATATCATGACCTGCATCAACAACCAGCAATATAAAACATAAAACATAATATGCATATAACAGAACAAATGACACCCCAATTACAAACATACCATTGAAAAAGCCTCCAGCAGAATGAGCTGCTGATGGGTCCTCATAAGACAACACAGCATCACCCTTGTTTGTCCCATTCTCATCCGTGTATATCTTTATACTCCAAGGCCACTGATCCTTGTAACCTCTCTTTTGCTTAATTCTTGCAACCTGAACAAGAAATGTCATATTAGCCATTATTCAATGCAAATCCATAAATCAAATTGTTCACAGCCATGCCTCAAGACATATTTCCTTCCGAAAGGCTGCCATTTTATCAAATTTCTCAATTAAATACAGAAGCACGACATGATAAACAAAACTAAAGATATCCATTTGAAGTATCATCGTCAAATGAATCTTTTCTTTGTTACTTGTTACCAGAAACATGAACAAGACAATTGTTGAAAATTTTTTTCCTTACAAAAAACATCTATCAAAATAGAGTGCATCTTATTACCCATTCTATCCTCAGCTGACACAACATAGTTCTCTATGTCTATATAAGATAAACTGTTGCTAAACAGTGAGAGCAAAACAACTCTTTCCATGAAAGATTATATGCAAAAACCTTTTGATATAAAAAAATCACTGATGGAAACCAGAAGACTTATACAAAATCCTGTCCATTTCTATCACACACAAAAGGTTACATCACATGGATGGGACACAATCAGCAAGGGGAAAATAGGCAATATAATCCATTACCAAACGTAATCAACTCCAGTGAAGTCATCTCTAATTATCATGCACTTGGTCCAAAGACAGCATAGAAGAGAAAACATCAGAAGATACTAAAACAGCACATGATCACCTGACCTGGGTCAGGAACTTATTGGGCCAAGATAATTGGTTCATGATCATAATATACTATTTGGAAAGGACACTAGAATGAAGGGCTTATTAGTTGCGACATTTAGAAATGACATTTGTAATCAGAACTAGTTGGAATTATAAATCTATATTTTTCTGTCTTAAAATTAATACCTCGTTTTATTTATGTCACATTTCAAGGAATGAGAAGATGGATATGCGAAGGATGTTTATCTCAACCTAAGTACAAATCACCTTCTTCTACTGATTCTCCTATCTGCATCAAGTTTTGTTTGGTAAAGTAGGCTTGCTAATCACAAGGAATTGGAACATGATCCCAAGTGTTTTGGATCAGAAGTAATTGCGCTTGAGATCAAAGATCTCGGGTCATCGGGATGGTGACAGAGGAAATGTAACTACGAACCATATTCAAGTCAAGCATGCATAACCACCTCCCAGAAACAACAAATCCAATAAAAACCCCAAGAAAAGTATGCTGAAATTGAAAAGTCACATCCAGTGGGCACATATGCAGCTATAAATAAGTCAAGAAGAAAAGAGTATTACTGTTCCAATGCTTCCAAAAGTTCTCTGAGTTCGTCAATGCTCACATCAGGTGGCAAATTGGAGATATATATCCTCGCATTGTCACAAAAATCCCCACAATTTTCATCACATTGCTTCACCTTGACTTCTGTGTCAGCAGCTGCCAGACCACCAGCACTGTAACCGCCACTACCTCCAGCACTGTAACCACCACTGCCCGAGTGCCGTGGAGCACCACCATGCCCACCAGGTGGACCACCACGGCCACCACCCCGATAGTCTACAGAAGCATGACCACCATAAGCACCTGCAGGAGCACCAGACGATGGTGGATACGATCCAGGACCAGTAGTATAGCTCGCAGGTGGGGCAACACCATAATTTCCGTAGGCAGGGTTGGCACCATAGGCGCTCTGTGCAGGTGGATACTCGCCACCACCAGCCCCACCATACGGTGCAGATGGAGGAACCTGGCCATAACTATCATCCTCCCTTCCCTGACCACCACCATATGAACCACCTCTGCTGCCTCCACCCCTTCTATCTTCATAATTGCTTTCACGACCCCTACTTCCTGAGTCATCCCCATATCCTCCCCTTCCCCTTTACTGTAACCACCAAATGCATTTCCACCATGATCGCTGACACCTCCGCCAGCAGGAGAAGGTTCACCACATTTGTTACAGGCAGTTCTTCTTGCAAAGTTTAAGTTCCCACAACTGCACAACATATATTGGTTTCAATAACCAGAAATTAACTTTAAAGAAATAGGATGGAAGTTCAAGAATTTAGATATTTGATTAAGAAAACCCTATGGACATTGCAGATGATAGGTTAAGGGAAGGCAACAGAAGTGAAGGTTATGGCGGGAAGGACATGGACAAAAAGATGGTGCCTTTTCAGCTTGTTCGGAAATCCTAATGAGGAAGATGGAAATGAACACTAGAAGATTTCACAATTTTCATTTACATGCTGTCTTCAAAAAGCCCCCTTCTAACTCTCAAATCTCAAACCAAATAGAGCAGAATGAAAATATAAGCAATAAGAGAACCTTTAATAAGAAGTAGAACCAAGAACTAGGTGGAAACGGTTGAACCTTGGATTAGGACAACATCAGTCACTATCTCTACCATCCCCTCCACGACAAGTTCAGAACTTCAGATGTTAATTAGGCAAACCCTCCAGATATTACAGGTGACAGGGTAAGGGAGGGCATAGAAGTGAACAGATGAAAGGGAAAGGGAAGGCAATAGAAGTGAAGGTGATGGTGGAAAGGGCATGGACAAAAAGATGGTGCCTTTTCCGCTTGTTCAGAAATCTTGTTAAGGAAGACGGAAATGAACATTAGAACATTAACAATTTTCATTTAAATGTTCTCTTCACTCCCTCCCCCACCCCCTAACTCTCAAATCTCAAACCAAACAGAGCATAATGGAAATCTAAGCAATAAGAGAACCTATAATCAGAAGTAAATTCAAAAATTATTACAATATAAGCAATAAGAGAACCTAAAAAGTAAACCAAAACTAGGGGAAAAGGTTGAAGTACCTTGAATTAGGACAACGCCAGTCACCATCTCTGCCACCCCTCCACGGCCGCCAGCACCGCCACCTCTTCCACCACGGCCACCTCGATCTCCTCCTTGAAATCCCCCGCCTTGACAAGATAACAACAGGAAACCATTAAAATAACAGCCTCAGAAACACAGGATAGAAATACAGTCTCAAATAACAACCAATTCAAAATCGGTTCACAACCAAGACCAAATCCACGTCGATAGAAATTGAAATACTAAACCTAGAAATAAAAGAAACGAAATAACATAGACGCAAAGAAGAATCAAGTACCTCGACTATCAGAGCTACCTCCATATCCACCGCCTCCGCCTCTACCACCACGGCCACCAGCGTAACCTCCTCCACCTCTCTCCCCGCCGCCTCCGCCGCCGCCGTAACCTCCACCTCCTTGGCCTCTACCGCCATATCCAGTATCGTAGCCACCACCTCCATAACCACGGTCGTTACCTCCACCTGCGTAGCCGGAAGAAGAACCGTAACCTCCGCCGTATCCTCCGCCAGCAGGAGGAGCAGATCCATTGCCGCCGCCGCCGCCGTACATCGTCGCGAGTCCAAGCCTAAAGGTATTCTTGAACAAACTAGTGAGAGACAATGGGAGAGAGAGAGAGAGAGAGAGAGGAGAGTATTGATTGATATAATACCCGTTCTAAAATATCTTTGGGCCCTCTCTAAATTACCTTTCAGCACTCATAAATACGGACCACAATGTTTCAAGGTGGAATGGTTGGTTCGTTCTATGGGCCTATTTTAACTTCTAAACCGCTATCAATTTATTTCTTTTTAAAGAGATAGATAACCTCTTGGCCTTTTTCCTTTACACCCATAAAACACAGATTGAGGCTTTATTTCATTTATGTGTATAAAAACACACATTAAGGTTTTGTTTCATTTATCTCTAATGAGTGTAACCAGATATAACGTAATTGTGAAATTAGTTATAAAAAAAATTGTAGAAGTTGTAAAGAATTGCAAGATTGTAAGCTTAAATTTAAATGGAATGAGTTTTGAGACTTACGCGAAAGATAAAGGTGTCCATCACAACAATGAAGGAAGATAAAAGGAGCGCGATTGAAGGTTGCCCATGAATATTTCGGCAACAATTTACTTATCATTCAATAGACTCCTAAGGATGCTCAACAGGGTTTGTAAATTTGATAAACTGACCCCTTCAGTTGTAATTGGAAAATTTTGAACGGAAAATTCAGGTCGATTCTTCGGGTTCGATAATTTCTGCACACTTCTAGTGCCCAACCACCTAAATCAAATTCAATATCACGCCTTTTCTCAGAAAGAGTATGATCTTGCAATTGATATAAGCAAAAGCAAGAATTACAGGGGAGATAGGAGAGGGCTTTGTTCAATTGTTGGTTTCCACGAGTACGACTCAGGAGTATAACATACTAAGCAAGTAGGACCATGACATAGATTCATAGCCAGGGAAAGAATGGAGAGAGATATAAGAAAGAAACTTCACAAGGTTTGTGGAAGTCGCCAATATATATATCAACACCTTGAATTGAAACTAGAGTAAAAAGCAGATGGAGAATTCAAAGCAAACCTGAAAAACGACCTTACCAGTCGTAGCTTTAGCCACAAAGCCAATCAAGGTCCTTTCAAGTAGATCATCTCTTGTTTTACAAAGTTATGAACTTATCGAGCCGACTTGAAAGTTCATGAGGTGAATAGTCAAGCCAAAGGATTTGAGATTCACGCAGGAGACTGAAGATTATTGCAGTGAATCCTCAAACCATCTGATCTAAAGTTTATGCAGTAAACACGCCGCAAACCAACAATTATGTTCAGTTGTTGTATCACATTGAGAAAAAAAGAACTGGAACAAGATGGCAAGGCTAGAGTCTCAAAGCGGAAGCAAAACCAGCTTCGGTAAAATACAAAAGAGCGTTCACAATGTCTAATAAGTTTACAATCCCAAACCCTAGAAACGGAATCCCTCCTCGTTAAGCATCTAAAGGAGTGAAGGGCATTGCCCAAAGACGGTGAATAACCTAACCTCTTTAGCTCCTTTTGGAGGGAATACAACAAAATTCTTCAAGATAACATTTTTCCCCTCATAAATTTTATGCTCATGGAAAACTCAGTATGGGCGCGTACGGTTTCCTCCATAAGAATTTCTATCTGGACCAGCACCTCCACCGTCTCTGTAATCCCTACGTCTATCTCCACCGCCATAACCACCTCTGCCTCCGCCCCTACGGAACCAAAAAAATTAGTGGAATACAGATAAGCCAACGAACAACAATCATACAAATAGAGACACTAAAGGACAAACAGTAATCAAACAAACATGGCGAAGTTGCGGTATGTTTTACTCTTGCAAATAAAAATTCTTAACCAATAAATCAAGCAATCATTTAATTCCAGTATCATAGCATGTGGTGAGGCAGTGTCGCAGCTTTCATAAAAAATTAAGGTGGAGTGGCAACGCAAGCTATTTTGCAACTTTGACCAAAACAAACAAGTGGATAAATGAACTTGGGATATTTAAATGATAGGACAAACAAAGCCAAAAGATGCCACTAAAACCTAAAGATGTGATATCTAAAAGATGATACCAAGCTATTTCAAGCTCTAACCAACTTTTATGACACCAACATACGCGTCGGATCTACCACATGCTAGCAGAAACAGAATAACAGACATTCAGCAACAAAGAGAAATGGAATCCAAGTCAAATGCGCAACTATAGTCTTCAAATTACAAGTCAACGTTGAATACTCAAATTACAAGTCAACATACGCCTTGGACACTGTAACGTAGGTAACATCATGTTAAATATATAGAAAAATGACCAAGACTGATATTTGTTAATATAATCACATCGGACAATTATTTCATGTAATACGGCTCACCGCAAAACACCCTCACATACCAGTATGTTATAGTATATTATAATGCTCAAGCAACACGCTACCCTCAATCAGGAAAACTCAAACAGCTGCCATTTAAGCATAAATATTTTGAATAGTAATACGCACTTGACTGCAAAGTTAACTGAGGATAAACATTTCACGCAGTAGCTGATGTCATGGGCTTTTTTTGGGGGCGCTACGATTGACCTAGTTAACCACACTCACAATCAATTTAAGTTAGGCTATGGAAAAGCACAAGCAGCTGAACCTTTGAAAAAGGCCTCATAACACTCTGCCAAGAAAAAGCTGCTTGTATTGACAATACAACCAAAAAAAAAAAAAAATGAAAACGGAAATATGACATGCATCTACCATCAAACCAGAGATAACACACAGTAAATTTAAAAGTTAAGATAAAGACTGTGTTTGGCTAACAGCTAAAGACCTTTCTGGACCAAAGAGGGAAAAATCAAAATGAGGAGGGAAACAGGACGTGCAGCTGCCATCAAACAAGAGAAAATTCCATACAGTAAACTTATTGTGGAGATAAAAGTGCAAAATGACAGCAAGTACCTATGGCCAAATGAGGAAGGCGGCTTAGGTGCAGATTTCTCTGCCATCGCAACATTTATCTTATATCCTCGAATATCATGACCTGCATCAACAACCAGCAATATAAGCATCAAACATAATATGCATTAACAGGTTAAATGACACCCTAATTAGGAACATACCGTTGAAAAAGCCTCCGGCAGAGTGAGCAGCTGATGGGTCCTCATAAGACAACACAGCATCACCCTTGTTTTTCCCATTCTCATCTGTGTATATCTTTATACTCCAAGGCCACTGATCCTTGTAACCTCTTTTTGCTTAATTCTTGCGACCTGAATAAGGAATGTCATATCAGCCATTATTCAATGCAAATCAATAAGTCAGATTGTTCACAGCCATGCCACAATACATAGTTCCTTTCAAAAGGCCACCCTTTTATCAAACTGTTCAATTAAATACGAAAGTATGATCGCAATAAACGAAACTCAAAACATCCGTTTGGAACATCAGCATCAAATGTATCATTTCTTTGTTCACTTGTACACTTGAAACATGAACATGACAATCTTAAAAGTTTATTTTAATAAAAAAATTTATTTGACAAAGTTTTATTTTTATTTTTGATGAGGAAAAGGATAAATTGTATAAATGATAAAAGGCATTTACAAGAAGGAATGCTGAATGAACATCCCACAAAAGCTAATTATAACCAAAAAATAGGCTATCCAGAAACTCAATCAAATCCATCGAAGAGGAACAAGATACCACTTGCACCCAAAAAAATGGAACAGAAACCTCCTCCTCCCAAAAGAATACATACTTCAGGAACTTGTCCTTCAACTGCCCGACCGTAGTTTGAACCCCATCAAAAACTCTCTCATTTCTCTACATTCATAACAGCCACAATATAGCATGGGAATGGCTCAAAGAACTTTATACGTAGCCCTTCTCCAAAAAGGACTTCCACGGCAATAACAATAGATATCTCACAGAACTAGGCATCACCCAATGAAGGCCCAAGCAACTGAAAGCTATAACTATCAAAGGTTTCTAGCACTCAGGCAACAAAGGAGAAGATGGTCGGTAGTTTCCAAGCAACACTCATGCAGGGAGTAATGCTCAAGACATACTATCTAAATAAATATTAGTACCATCCCACGTGTCAATAGCTAAAATGTTTTCATTTTGGTTATGGAAAAAAGAGAAATCAACAGCAACAGCTTGAGATCATTCGATTCTAGTCGAGCAACTCCTATCTGAATCAAACCATCCAAGAAAAAGGGATCAGCGGAACCCCAACGAGGTCCCATCTCTTAGAACCTTCCAGGGAATATCACAAGACAAACTTCCAAAAAGGCCCACATCCCAAATGTGCACCACTTTATTATTAACCACAGAGAAAAATGAAGGACTCAGTGAGACGGTAGAAGGACCAAAGAGATCATAAACCCTAGGCTAGGTCGGGAGACAACTCTTGCTAATACAATGTACTTTATCTCCATATAAGATAAATTCTTGCTAAACAGTTCTCATTGTCTTCAGCTGACTACTTGCTAAACAGTGACAGAAAAATGACTCATTCCATGAAAAATGCCGATTGATATATAAAAAATCACCGATGGAAACCACAAAAGTATTAAAAAATCATGTTGAATTCTATAACACACAAAAGGTTACATTCACTTGGATGAGAGACAATCAGGAAGGGAAAAATAGACAAAACTATCCATTAGCAAATAACATAATCAACTCCAATTAAGTCGTCTCCTATTAACATACACTTGACCCAAAGACAGCATAGGAGAGATAAGATCAGAAGATAACCTGGGTCAGGACTCGGGAACTTATTGGGCCAAGGTAACTGGATCATGATCACGATAAGCTACTTGGAAAGGACACTGGAATGAACGGGTTATTAATTATGACACCTACATGACATTTGCAGTTTCCAACTGGGATGAAGGAGTTCTTAATTATGACACCTACATGACATTTGCAATAAGAACTAGTTGGAATTATAAATCTAATTTTTTCTACATCTCAAATTTAATACCTCATTTTAGTTATATCACATTCAAGGAATGAGAATATAGACATCCAAAGGATGTATATCTCAACCTAAGTACAAATCACCTTAAACTTTTGATTCTCCTAGTCTATGTCAAATTTCATTTGGTGAAGTAGGATTATTAATCACATGGAATTGGAACATATAAGGAGCATAATCACCTCCCAGAAATAACAACTCTTGTGAAAAAACCCCAACAAAAGGACATTGAAATGAAGCCAGCTCCAAACAGACACTGCTAAATTAGAAAGATAGTTCACAAAACCAAAAATACTGTAAAATTGGAAAGTCACATCCAGTGGGCACATATGCAGCTATAAAGAAGAAAAGAGTATTACTGTTCCAATGCTTCCAAAAAGTTCTCTGAGTTCGTCAATGGTCACATCAGGTGGCAAATTGGAAATATAAATCCTTGCGTTGTCACAAAAATCCCCACAAGTTTCATCACACTGCTTCACCTTCACCTCTGTGTCAGCAGCTGCCAGACTACCAGCATTGTAACCACCACTACCTCCAGCACTGTAACCACCACTACCTGAGTGCCGTGGAGCACCACCATGCTCACCAGGTGGACCACCACGGCCCCCACCCCGATAGTCTGCAGAAGCATGACTGCCATAAGCACCTCCAGGAGCACCAGATGGAGATGGATATGATCCAGGACCAGCATTATAGCTTGCAGGTGGGGCAACACCATAATTTCCATAGGCAGGGTTGGCACCATAGGTGCTTTGTGCAGGTGGGTACTCGCCACCAGCAGCCCCACCATATGGAACAGATGGAGGAACCTGGCCGTAACTATCATCCTCCCGTCCCTGACCACCATATGAACCACCTCTGTTGCCTCCACCCCTTCTACCTTCATAATTGCTTTCACGACCCTTACTACCTGTGTCATCACCATATCCTCCCCTTCCCCCTTTACTGTAACCACCAAATGCATTTCCACCTCGATCACCGACACCTCCACCAGCGCCTCCGCCAGCAGGAGAAGGTTCACCACATTTGTTACAAGCAGTTCTTCTCGCAAAGTTCAAGTTCCCACAACTGCACAACATATATTGGTTTCAATAACCAGAAATCAACTTTAAAATTAGGATGCAAGTTCAGAACTTCAGGCATTGATTACGGAATCCCTCCAATTCCTACAGATGATAGAGTAAGGGAAAGCAATAGAAATGAAGGTGATGGTGGAAAGGGCATGGACAAAAATATGGTGCCTTTTTCTGCTTGTTTGGAAATCTTGTTAAGGAAGATGGAAATCAACATTAGAACATTACCAATTTTCATTTAATTGCTCTCTTCAACCTCTCTCTCTCTCTCTCTCTCTCTCTCTCTCTCTCTCTCTCTACCCTCTACCCTCAAATATCAAATACAGCATAAAGGGGAAATGAATCTAAGCAATAAGAGAACCTTAATAAGAAGTAAACAAGAATTCGGGGGAAAAGGTTGTACCTTGTATTAGGACAACGCCAGTCCCCATCTCTGCCACCCCCTCCACGACCGCCAGCACCGCCACCTCTGCCACCACGACCACCTCGATCTCCTCCTTGAAATCCCCCGCCTTCACACGATAACAACAGGAAACCATTAAAATAACAGCCTTAGAAACATAGGATAGAAGTTCAGTCTCAAATAATAACCAATTCACAATCGGATCATTACCAGTACCAAATTCACGTCGATAAAACTTGAAATACTAAACCTAGAAATAAGAGAAACGCAAGAACAGAAACGCAAAGAAGAATCAACTACCTCGACTATCAGAACTACCTCCATATCCACCACCTCCGCCTCTACCACCACGGCCACCAGCGTAACCTCCTCCACCTCTCTCACCTCCGCCTCCGCCTCCGTAACCTCCACCTCCTTGGCCTCTACCGCCATATCCAGCATCGTAGCCACCACCTCCATAACCACGGTCGTTACCGCCTCCGCCGTATCCGGAAGAATAACCACCGCCGGAAGAACCATAACCGCCGCCGTATCCTCCGCCAGCAGGAGGAGCAGATTCATCCCCGCCGCCGCCGTACATGGTCACGAGGTCTGAAGTATTGTAGATCAAAAGGAGAGAAGTTGAATAACAAGGAAGGCAAGCAGGTTTTTGGGGCACCCAAGCCCAAAACAATACTTTGGTGCCAGCGTTCCAGTACCCCCTCCTTCCCTAATTATCTTACCCCCTTTAATTTTTTTTCATAAAAAGTAGAAACCACTCTTAAAATTGAGAGCTTTAATTTTGTGAAATATAAATAAAACTTTTATATTTATTTATTATTTTAATATTATATTTACTTATTTATAAGAAGCACAAGTAATATTAAAAAAATAAGTAATATCGAATCGAATAGATAATATTAATTCGATCTTAAATTATTTTTAGGTTTTTTTAAATTAATTGCCTTTTAATTATGGATCGAAATGTTTTAGGTAAAGTGATTTGTTCTATGGGTCAATTTGAACTTGTCATGATTTAGGGGCGGTAAAAATTCGAGTTCGAATTTGATGAATTAGATAATATTTAAAATTTAAACAAGATATTTGTCTATAACCGTTTTTAATAAATCGAACGAGCCTAATTTGGATGCGAGACAATGAAAATAAAAATAAAAATCTTGTGTTTAAATTCGGACAAAAATTCATAATAGCACCCGATTTTTTTAGATTAGACAAATTCGTGTAATCAAATCAAACAAGAACTAACCAATTCTACTTATAATTTATGATACTCAAAATCTCTTGGAACAATTTATTCTCCTTCAATTTGAATACATTGTTGTTGGGCATGACCCAAAACTCCATCAAAGGCCGAAGATGTTACCCAACTCAAGCCCGTGGACAACTCATGGCAATGCTCGCACCTCGTGAGGGTCACAAATCCCGAGACAATGAAAATCGAAGGCCATAGATGTGGCACGGTTGAAACCGTGCCACATGGCACGACAGATGCCCGATCCAAAAGTCATGAGGATGTTGGTTTTTCGCGTTGCGACTGCCACGTTTGTTTTATTAAGTTTATTCTTAACCTAATTAGTAATTAGCCACCGAGATTTCTGTTAGGATTTTCTTACGGGTTTCTATATATATTAAGTTGGTTAACCTAATTAGGTGTGGCGTGTGGCATAACCAATTTGTATCTCTTGACACTACCCGGGTTTATTCTCCCTATTCTACATACCTAAATTGAGAGTATTTGAAAGTTTTTTCTTTTACTTTGATCTTATAAAGTAGATTGCTCTAAAAATCGTACCTTATACTCATTCATTATAATATAGTGGATTACGTAGTTGCGGTCGATGACTTTTTCCGATTTAGGTTTTTCACGTAAAATTTATGTGTCCATCAACTTACCTATTATTTATTGATTTGTCAACTTTCATACATGTTAAATCAAATTATTTTTTCGCTTTTGATGCAGATCAAATCCAACCCTAACAATTGCTAATCTATTTGAACTATTGCTTTATTCGATTAAATAAATATTACTTCAATTCTTTTTTTCTTTTTTTATTTTATCAAACTATTACTTTAATTTTATTACTCATAGTGTTGCTTGTCCGCTTGGATAAAATTACCCTTCGAGCACCAAAATGACGAAGTGTGTTGTTGAGGATGGTGTTTTGGATAATATGAATTCTTACCTAAACTAATATATTTCAGCAATTTCATTCGTTGAATTAACTTGACCAACTACATTAACTTTTCTAATCAACATTCCTAAGATCAGTAAATTCCTAAACTAATGTCAATATAAATTATCCGGTTACCTAGGAATTAAGGTGCTGGCTGAAAGGAACACAAAAGATAAACCAAAGCAAGAAAATTACTTAAAAAGACCTTCAGAGAATGAGAATCATCAGTTGCATAACAGGAGGGGAGCAGCTAAACATCTGACAATGTTGCTAAAAACTTGAATTCTGATCAATTATGCAAGAGATACAGCCATTAACAAAAGAATCAAATGCAATGGTGATGGTACTAGGAGAGACACTCCAAACGAAGTACGGAGTTGAACCAAAAACCTACAATTATCTACAGATGGATCAACAGTAGTAACCAAGCCTAGCCCACCAAAGTTGCAGCTGTCCGGGCTTTGATCATGCTGCTGATAATAGCTATTGAAAGCATAAGATATGTTTGCTGGCCAACTAAGGTTGTAGCACGAGCCTCCCGGTGACAGAGCACTGCAGTCTGCAACAGAGCAAGCTTCTACAGCACTGGCAGAGGCGTTACTTAGATCTTTATTGTTATTGACAACACACCATTTGGAAGAGAGATATTTCACATTTTGGGCATTCACAAGGTGTTTCGAGCCTTGGGTCAAATCAACTTGGTACTTGGCCTGCCCATCAAAAGTAAAGATGCCCCAATGTCTTTCAAAACTGCCATCGGCTATGTTTCGTTGGTCCTCGTCCAAGAGACTGAGAATGTATGCTTCTTTTGGTGGGTCGTGAGGCCTAAGTGGGGTGCCTGATTTACTCCGAAGATGGCTCAAGAAACCTTTCATGAATGTTTCAGCCATGGATGAATTGGCAACGACTGCTCCATCCGTGGGCCATCCAATCTGACCGATGACGATATCCATGTGGGGAAACCCCGCACTTGACAGCGCAGTAACCATGGTATCATAGCTCAAGTCAAAGGTGTTGGTGTACAATTTGTGACCGTCTTTACTAGGGTGGGAAGTTTCTCTGAAAAGAGAGAAAGAAAGGGAGATGTTCCTGTTCTGCTGGAGAAGATGAAAGGGAGATATGCTTGCCAAGAATGGTGAGTTATGTCTAGTGAGGAACGTAAGGAGCTGGGCCATGGTCTTGTTGAGATCAGATCGAAAATGCCCTTTGGAAGGCAAGCCGGAATCTGACTGGAAAGCATCATAACTGCAAGGAACAACCACCTTCACCTGGTCTGCTATGCTTGCCTTCATCAGGGCTGCTTGAATGTTGGTAGCAGCTCCAACGACAAAAGGCGTGTACTGCGCACCATAAGATTGTAGGAATGGCTCATCACCAACAGCAACATACCTGTCAGTACTGAGATTGTCAAAAACAGCAAGCCGACAATTCAAAAATACATGTACGGGAAAATTGTTTGTTGCCTACAATAATACAATCAAGACTGAACGTATCAATCTGCATAAAAGTATTTCACTGGCCTAGAAATTATAGAAGTGTGCATTTCTTGATGGTTACATATTGCTTGAAATTCTAGACAACAGTACTTAATGCTTGTCTTCACTTTGTCTATTTGAAAACTTTAGTAGGGTTTTGCAATTTTAGCAAAGCTGTGGATATTAGTAGCGCTCTGAAAATTTAATAGAGCCATAAAATAGCTCCAAAATTTCCACAGAAGATTAAATAAAGTTATTAAAACAGCCAGATGGGCAGAGGTGGTTTCAATACTATCCTCAACCACAAAGATAACTTCCAATCTATTGCTATCTGCATTCACTTCTATCTAGCCTCCACCAAGACAAAGCAGGGTGCTTCTATGGATTATTTTGGTAATGAGTAACAGCAGGTAAACACAAACTCCTCATAGTTGGTAAAAGAGTCCATTATATGCCCAATTTTGCAAGCAATACACAAAAATCTCATGGCAGACATAGCGAGGAAAGTGGTGTTACATTAAATATGAGGTGAAGCAATAAATGAATAAATTTATATGACAAAACCAAGGGAATCGTGTCAACTCGGGTTAACTGTTCATGTGTTGTGCTTGCTCTCAAAAACTTCCAGTCATGTTCATGCTGTGTCCTTTGCCACGCCAAAGATTATCAACCCCATTCAATTCCCTCAAATGTTATTAAAGAAGTACAATGTAGCATTGCATCCTTCAGTAATATCTTCTTAAACTCTGTAAAGTGTGATTAAAGTGTGATCACTTCCACATTGAAATGTATTCGTAGGGTTCTGCTTAGTCTTCAGTTCACAGTTTAGAGGATTTCATTCAAGTGGCATAAATAGCAAAGCAGTGGAAGCCTCATTGACGTAGCTTAAAGTGAGAATGTGGCAGTGCCCCTTCCCACATCTTAATCTACTGCAACAAGCTCTTTCCTCTTAACTGTGTTCGAAATTTGGGAGGCGAGGGGGTTCCCTTGGACCTTTTTAAACAAAAGCATATTAGGAGAAAATGTTCTTGATCAGTTGATCAGTTGGGCTCAAAGTCAAAATGCCTCGAGAACTTGATAACCAAGCAGTTTTGGCAAGATCAGCGAAGGCAACCCAATTGGGAGTCAGAGAGCCCAGGAGTTTGGGTTAACTCAAACTTGGTAATCAACCAACCCATTGCTTCAGTATCTTGCTATTCAGAAAGCCTTTTTGTTTAGGTCAATCTCAACTTGAATCCATAGGACGCAGAGTCTTTCGTGCACATAAGAAGGTTCTATACTTCTATTCCATGATACAGACCACATACACATGTCAGTATATAAGATAAAGGCTTCCAGGGCATTTTGTTTTATTTTCTTCGTAGTGAAACCGAGATGAAGGACATTGCAGGAACTAGAGGAACAATGGACAATGAAGAAGCTGTGGTTCTTGCTCTGCGTTCTCCCTAACACTGCAACTTTCTGCCCTGGTAGATTTGATATGCAAAAATGGAATGAAACTGGCTAAAGAAGCCGTGAATTGCATCCCAATCAATGACAGCGAGTAGTAACTTCTCTTCCTAATTGTAAGAGAACTAATTATATTCACATATAAAGGTTCTTTCCCTTATGTCTATGCCTCCTAGCAATAGAACTTGCAAAGACCAAAGAAATAACAAAATCCCTCTTCAATTGAGAATGTTATTCAAGAAATAACATGGAATCCTGTTAGTAGCTTTATACAATTTCCTAGCAAAATTGACCAGCTACAAACACCAGTTCAGCGGTGGATGCTGAAAATCAATCAATACATTACAAGGCTTTTTACCAGGCATTCCAGGGTCCTTATAATATTCTAAAAAGAAAATGGCCACAAGCCCATTTCTTTGAAAGGGAAACATTAGAAAGTCTTCATACTCTGGTTCACATATCAAGACTACGCTTGAAAAATCAAGAAAATTCAGCTCAGCCCGTGAATTCCTCACTCACAAAACTGAGCTTTGATGGAAAAGAGTTTCCTTTTCATCTGGGATTAGATAGCAAGGGCCAACATCTATCTCATACAAAAGAGACCACCAAATTTGAATCAGCAAGAAAATTGAAACGGGAAAAAGGTTAGCATTGTTGAAGTAGAGATAGAGAGTACATACTGAATACGGATTTTAGAAGAACCATTGGAGAAGTAGCGAGTGAGATTGTTATGAACCCAGCTCTGAGCAGCCTTGAAGGAGGAGTTCAAGCTACGAAGCATGGAATTGGGGATGCCCACAATGGCCTCAATTTTAGAGCCGGAGAGAGACTCAAGGGCAGATGGGTCAGCGTCAAAAAGCCTAACTCGGGTGACATTGTTGGCCTTCAAGAGCTCGACCACCCTAGAAGGCGGGAGAGGATGGGATGCGTTTCTACCCCAGTTAACTCCTATGGCTGTGGCCTCCACACCCACAACTGCAGCCCTAGAATGAGGAGACAGAAAACGCCAGCTACTGCTGCTGTAAATGGCCACCCAGATGACCACCCAAATGAGATGTTGAGTAATCTGAGCCATTGGCGTATGCTACGCCTTCATTCACGCTAGCTGCTTCGTATTGTCTCTGGGTTTTTCTAATATGAAAGAGAGAGAGGGTGAGGGCTTTGTCGGATAACCGAGTCCAGCAAGGAAGAAAAGGAACGTTGGCAACGACTAGTCACACTTCACACTTTGCGAATAATGAATAGCGGAAAGGACCTTCAAAGTATAAACTACTATGGCCCAAAATCTGTTTTTCTTTTTTGTTTGGCAAATTCTCCCAAATTTCCAATGGATACACCTACCCCCACGAAAAGCAAAAAGATATAAAAAGGGGTAATATGCTCTTTTTCTACTATTTACTACATAAAATCTTTTAATATTAAGTACAATAAAAAAATCTTTATAAAAAGTTTGAATCAAACATAACTTATATCCTATACATGATTTACAATTTATCTTGTTATCATGAATTAGTCAATATTGAGTTTTATAATTATTTTTTAAATCTTACTTTAAGATTTTATTTATTTTAACATTTAGGCAACAAATTATTTACCGTCTCGTAACATTACTATTATCTCTTACACTCTCAATAATCATTTACACAAAAATTTATAATTAAATTTAGAACTGTTCCTTACTTTTTAAACTTCACTAATTATCATTAGTTTCAATTGTTCCAATTAATTTTTTTGTGCTTCAAATTACTATTTCACGGTTTTCAACCTAGTTATTTTTCACTTTCTTTTGTATCAAAAGTCAAAATGAGTGGATAACCTATTTTAACACTTTTAGCGGTTATTTTAAACATTATAAATTCTTGTTGATTTATATGTTTGTCCCAAACCAAATAAATAATATGGTGACATATGCGTAAAAGTAAGTATCTCAAACAACTTCATATAATAACTTTTGGTCCTTGTTTTACGCAAACTTATATCCATAGTAAAATTTACAATTTCATAGGATCGAAATTGTTCTTTCCATCATCCATGATATCCTTTAACAAAACTCTTAAGTCTTTACAAACACTTCATAAATACTCCGGTAAGTTATAGGCTGTATGGAGGCTTAAAATTGCAAAATCTTAAAGCGATATAAATCTAAAAATGACATTATATTATCATTAAGCACTCGTGATTGCCCCATTGACAAGCCTCTTACATTATCCTCGATGGCTAAGAACTTGACATATACCTTACCCTTGGGAAGATATGCTTAAGAAATACCAATTAAACATAAAATTTACGATAAAATTTATGTTAAAAGACTAACTTGTGTCATAATTTTTTTGGAAATGAAAAAATTAATGAAAAAGAAGAGAAAAAATCAATAAGAATAAAATTAGTAAAATAATTACTAATATATTATTCAAATTATAAAATAATAAATATTATAATAGAAAAATTAATTAAAATATTATATATTAAAACATTGAAGAGTTAAACTCATCATCACCCCGCAAATCTTAAACAATGAGCCTTTTTGGCATGTGACCGAGCACTTCACGCATGTGTATGATAGAATCGTACCCAAGTGACACGTAGGTAACAATCCCATGCTCAAAGAGCAGGCAAAAAACAGAGGAAAGTTAGTGAAGTGTTGAGTGCGAGTGAGAAACGAGCATCTACCTCAGAAGGTACCAAGCGCCCCGCCGGACTTGAAATGTCGACCAAGGACGAAGTGGTGTGTGTCACCGGAGGCAGCGGCTTCATCGGCTCCTGGCTCGTCTCTCTCCTCCTCCAGCGCGGCTACACCGTCCACGCCACCGTCAAGGATCTCAGTTCCGATTCCTTCTCTCTCTCTCTCGCTCCACTTTCCGGTTTCTACTTCGCATTCTCTTTATTTCGATTAGCATTGGGAAGCTGCGTTTCCGGTGATTATCTGATTAACTAGAAATTATCTGTTTTATTGATTGTTGCTGGTGGTGATTCCAGCTGATGAGAAAGAGACCACGCATCTGAAATCCCTAGACGGAGCAGATACCCGCCTGCGATTGTTCCAAATCGATCTTCTCAATTACGACTCCATTGTTGCTGCTATTAATGGCACCGTCGGTGTTTTCCACCTAGCTTCGCCTTGCATCGTCGATCAAGTTCACGACCCTGAGGTTTTACTTTTTCTCCCTTTGGATTCAAATGCTATTACTATTGAATATGTACTAGCTGGTTTTGATTGGGTTTTATCTCTGATAAAAGCGTCGGTTTAGTGTTGAATGCTAAAAATATGTGCAGAAGGACCTGCTGGACCCGGCGATTAAAGGGACGATCAACGTTCTCCGAGCGGCGAAGGAGGCCGGAGTAAAGCGCGTAGTGATCACTTCTTCCATATCCGCCATTATTCCTAGCCCCAGCTGGCCTGCTGATGTTGTAAAGGGGAGGATTGTTGGACTGATACTGATTACTGCAAGCAGAATGGGGTGAGAGAGAGATTCAACCCTATTTAATGCTAATCAAAACATAAATTCCCACATTTTATGTAAAACATTTTGCCATTTGGATTCGTGTTTTTTGAGGTATTAGGCAATCCAGTCTAGTTGATTTCAAAAGTCTACTGGAAAGTTCAAACAGTAAATATTCTAGCATTCACACTTTCGAAAATAAAAAAGAGAGGGAAACAAGTATACTAATACAAGGTGCTTGTTTATGCCCTCTGTGAATTGGTGTGGTGATTACGCATCAGAAATCATTAAGATGCAGATGTAACTATTATAAGGTATTGGCAGTGGGGTGGAGGAGATGCTACGGGGAATGTGGTTAGAAATCCATAACATAGTCTGATACTGTTAACTTCCATTTTGTTGAGCTTCCAGCATATTTATGTGTGTTGATAAATCGCATATTTGAAATCAATCATACTGCTGAGTAGTAATTGCGTCATGGTCTTTGCCGTATCGACTTTAATGTTACAATTGCTCAATATTAGGTTCGTCTGGTTTTTAAGGTTAGCTGTTCTGTACTTCTCAATTGCTGATCTGCTGTTGCTTAGATTGCACTTTCATTTGAATTCTGGATGCATGAATATTCATCTCCAAAGGCATCTTGCTTTCATTTGCTTTGTTTCCTAACAACTGTATGCTTATGATTCTAGGTGTGGTACCCGCTGTCTAAGACATTGGCTGAAAAAACAGCTTGGGAGTTTGCCAAAGAGAATGGCTTGGATGTGGTTGTGGTGAATCCGGGCACTGTTATGGGGCCTGTTCTCCCACCAACACTAAATGCGAGCATGATTATGCTTCTTCGCCTTCTTCAAGGTAATGATGTAGTGCAGAGTGCAATTATTTTCATTCTGATGACTTCTTAACAGTTTGAATTAGTGCCACATTTTCATGCAAGGTTTTGGCCAATAGATCTATTCTAAATTTTGGCTGCCTTTTGTTTTCCACTTTAAAATATTTTTATGTGCTTGAAACAATTAACCTGCGGCTTCCTTTGTTAACATACTATAATCCTTTGGTCTTTCAAAATGGCTCCTGTTTAATGTTTGTATTCACACAAGTAACTAGACTCTTTCCAATTTTCTCGCCTTCTTGCATATGGAAAGCGAAATATGGCTCTAATTGCTGCCATATGTTTTTCATTTCAGATGACATATGCTTGAATTTTCTAGTAATAACATTGATAAAGAGCTCTTGCTTGATAATATTCTTATAACTTTCTGAACTCTTGGTCTGCGGTGTTCTGTCTTATCCTAAAATGTTTCAATTGAAAGTTTGTAATGCCCCAACTTTAAAATGCATCAACAAAGATTAATAAATATTAATGAGCGCGTGCATTTCAACTCACACTTTCATTCTTCATTATCATGTGTATTTTATACTTGTGCAAGTAACCATCTTATGTGTTGCAGTCGGATGATGATAACGAAGCTTGACAAAAAATAAATAAATAAATGGTCAATTAAATTATACCTTGTGATAACTCAGGGAATAATAATAATAATAATAATAATAATAATAATAATAATAATAATAATAATAATTCATACGCCTAAGGTTTGTAATAATTAATCAAATCGGGAATTCCTAAAATCGACACTCTTTTAACTTGTGCTTGACTATTAGGTTATTTGGGCTTGTAGAGAGTGAAGGCCCCAATAACCAAGCAAAAAAATATAATAAAATAAAATAAAAGAGGCTGGAATTCTAATCGAGGAGAGAGAAAATTTCAGGTTTCAAATTTGGCTATTTAAGCCCCAAAACGTCAAAAACCCAAACTTCATCATTTGTTCCCTTTTTCAAAGAAACCCATCTCCCTCACTCAACCCCCTCTCTATTGCCTGCGGACCACCGCCGCTAGGAGCGCCGGCCGCCATCATCGGAGCCACTTGCCGCCAGCCACTGTGGGGTTTTCTCTGTTGCACCTGGTGTTGTGCTGCCTGCTGCCGCCGCCTTCCCGCCGCCGCCAACCACCACCAGTCATTGGAGCTTCGATCAACCACCCTTCCACCATAAAAAAAACCCTCATTTTCTTGTGGGTTTTGGGTAAAAACCTCAACCTTTAACTAATAAATTCTTTTAATTTCTAAAAATAATTAGTTAGATGTTGCATGCAAGGGATTATTGTGTAAAATAAGATTTTATGAGATTGTGGATGAAAGAGACAAAAAGGTGTTGAATTAATTAGTTGGATGTTCATGGAAAAAGGAAAAATTGGACTTCTATGAATTATTTAAATTTTTTTATTATGTTGTATTAGGCCATTAGTTAGATGATGGTGAATTGTAAATTTTGGGAAAAAAATTTGGTTTGTGATGATTCAAAGCTCATTGGAGAATTTTGGAGGAATATGATATTAAGCGAGGATTTAAGAAAGAAAATAGGCATGCATGTTGAATTATAAGCATATGGATTAAATATGTGAATTAAATAGAATAGGTATGTTGGATGATTTTAAGAAGTTAAAGCAAATAAGTAGTTTTTGGGGAGATTAAAGAAAATAAGTCATTTTGGAGGGTTTAAAGAAAACTAAGTGATTTGGATGATTGAGATAAATTAAAGGAAATAATGATGTTGACAATTTAAGAACATAAGTGAGTTTAACGATCCAAAGGAAAATAAAGGATTTTAGTGACTTAAAGGAAATAAGTGGATAAGTAATTGTGGTAGTAGAAAAGAAGCAATTGATGATGTAAAGAGTTAAAGAAAATTAGCAAATTTGACGATGCGAAGAAATTAAAGGAAATGGGTTAAATTGGCCATTTATAAGAATTGGGTTAGTATGCAAGTGAAGAATTAAGTATCGTTGGAGGATTAAACAATTAAATGAGCAAGATACTTAACTTGAAAAGTGACCGATTAACACGTTAGGTGTTTTATGGAGAGTCGGTCAAGTGAACTTTATGAGCATATTGTGCGTCAAGAGGGGTTGGTATAAGTTACGAGTGTTACTTGAAAACTTCAACCTATAAAATTTAACCAACCGCTTTAACAATCTACGAAGTGATTTTGTTTTATTTAAATTCATTTCGTCATAGGAAGTTATAATAAGGAAATAATATAAGTAATAAGAGTAGCAATAATATTAGCAACGATAATAATAGGATAGTGAATTTAGTTACTAAAAGTATTAAATATATTAATGAAACACTTCATTTTGTTAAGGCATCAACGTCGTTCATCCGAGTCAGCAACTCCAAGGGGACCAAAGGAAGGATATCACTAGGATTTTAAGGAACGTTTATTGCTTGTACCTTACGAAAATCCACATGTTTGTATCAAAACCGAAATTGTTTGCTTAATCAAAAAGGAACCATTTCAAATATTATTGTCACCTAATTATGTGGTCCGCCCCATATTAATCATGTTACATCATGATCATATCATATCATATATATTTGACAATTATCAATCAGACTTTGCCGATCGGTTTGGGTATGCGCATATGTAACGAAACCGACGATCGTAAGGTGCCACTCAGATAATAAATGAATAATTGTTTTACTATATATTCTTCCTATCTGATTTTTAAATGAATTGAAATGCATCCGCTCAAATCATTATATCTTCACATAAATTATTTACAGTACATGGATAGACGTGCTGAGCTCCGGCTCATTATTTCAAAATGTTTTTCTCTGTTTTGTTTTAGGTAAGGCTAATGCAGATGAAATCAGATGTGTTCATTTTGGGTCAACGAGACTTAGAGGCTCACAGTGATAATCAGGAACGTGATATGTAGGAGTCGTGTATGTTATGTCTAAATAAGTTGTAATCCTGGTGCTCGATAACATGTTTCCCGTTTATGTTGTTATAAGTTAGGTGCCCTACGTATTGTGGACTTAACTTAATAAGTTATGTTCGTATTTTAATTCGGAAGTTGCCTTACTTTTTGTTAAAGAGCGGCGGTAACGCTTCTAACTCTCCTTTCCGCTGCTCTAATTGCTAGTTAGTCAGTTGTTATGACTAAACTAGTGATTATGGGTTTTGGGGGCGTTACAAAGTTATCCTCATTAATATGGAAATAACTGAATTGACTATGAAGTAAAAATCTGTCCAGTCTTGTCCGCTCTGCTTCTGTTGTGAGACAGAAACTCAAAGAAAGTAGACTTGCATACCATTTGGTTCCTATGTCACCTATTTCAGATTGATGTTAAGCAAAGTTTCCATCTTGTCCAGCTCTTTCTTTGACTCTTCTCCAAGAAATTTCGTTCATCAGCTTCAAGGTTGACTCCAAGAGATCCTCAAAACTCTTTGGTATCAAACTCAGGAGGCTGATTCAGTTAAGCTAGAGATAACTATACTCTTCTAAATTCTAATTGAACCACGTTCAAGTGGCCAAATTCTATAGTAACTGGTTCTTCTGATGCGGTTTCTTCATCTGAGCTGCATGTATTAGAGTTTCAATTGAAAGTTATCCTCATTAATATGGAAATAACTGAATTGATTATGAAGCAAAAATCTTATGGAAATAACTATGTGATTTCTACTCATGTAATCTTAGTAGTCACCAGTTATCAAGGTAAGCACACTGCAACTAATTATTTAGATTTAATTTGAGCTCAAGCGATACACGTAAGCTCATCTTATGCCTGCTTTGCAGCATTCTTGGGAATCTCACTACAAGAGTTTCTGCCATTTAGTGCTCATTTACTTTGGAGGAAATGGAAGAACTGTTTTGGCTCATTAACTGAGATTCATTAATATTATAAGCCACAACTAATAGTATCATGTTTGTTGCACTCATTGAGGATGGTGGAACTGTCACATGTAGAGAATAACCCATTTTCATTTACTACTTGTAGGGACTACTGCTCACCACCATTGATTGGTAGTAGCCTGCTTTTATGCCTGTGGGGCCACTGAGTTACTGGGCAATGATAAGACCTGTGCTGTGCTAGTGACCCTTCAACCCAAAGACTCACATTTTGATTAACTTGAGAAAATAGAGGGAGTGATCAGAGCAGAGAGTGAGAGATTGGCAAACTAGTGGTATATGGGTGGTGGTCCTGGTGGAAGAGTCTACGGTGGGTGGAGTCACCAAGGTTATAGTGATGAGGTTGTTAAGAGTGTCAAGGTAGGTGGAGAAGCAGCCAGAATAGAACCTGGGAGTGTCATCAGAGGGATTAAGTCGGGATCTGGTGGTCGAGGTAGGCTAGGCAGCCCTTCGAGGTGGCAGTGGGGGATGGTCCTTGGGTTATACAGAAAGAGAAAAAGAAGACAACAGAGACCAGACTGGAATTGGTGACTATGGTCAGTGGTGGTGGTGGACTGAGGGGTGGAAGTGGGAAGGAATAGTAGGAGAGGGAAAACCATGTTAGTGTAGGCGACTTGAGAGTTAGAGATAGGAGAGAGGAAAAGCAATAGAGGAAGATACGGGAAAGTCATATGTGCCACATTGTCACATCTTTTTCACTCCTTTATACCAAACATTATTAAGATTCTTCTCACTGAAAATAAAAAAATATTCCCCTGTACTCCCTTCAAAATTTGCCCTTAGCATCGAACTAAAAATGTTAAACCCGAACCATCTAGCCCAAGGTTGTACAGTTCATCCTTAAAAGCTTATGTCTAAGTTCTGATCACTTGAGCTAGCTCATTCAGGAGTCTTCAACTACCTAATTTAAGCCCTTAACCATGCTCAAGTCCTTAATTTACCTCCTTGTTTCTCAAACTGACATAGGTAGTCCCTTCACAAAGATGTGTGAAGAGTTGCCTCAATCTCAACTCTCTCAAGTATGTTGTAAAATGTAAATTGCATCAGTTGCTGCGGATTGCATGTTATTCTCTATTACTTCCCTTTACAACTTAATCACTCCAAGCTTGCTGCTGGGTTCAAGTGTTGAGTTTCTGTACAATGCAGGCTGCACCGAGACTTATCAGAACTTCTTTATGGGATCTGTCCATGTGAAGGATGTGGCCTTGGCACACATTTTGGTGTATGAAAACAAGTCCGCATCTGGAAGGCACGTGTGCGTGGAAGCTATATCTCATTATGGTGACTTTGCCGCCAAAGTTGCAGAACTTTGCCCAGAGTATAATGTCCCAAGGTAACATCACATCCTCTCAAGATACTAACCTTTTTCATATGCAAAGGTTCAAATCACCCCTGAATCCATAATTTTCGAGAAAAGTTTACTGTATTGCCAGAATCTCTGGGGAGACTTACCAGTTAGTACATAGCAGTAAGCGAAGTTAATGTTCAATGAAACTCAGATCCTCAATTCATTTTCTGATGTTAACAGGTTGCCAAGAGATACGCAGCCTGGGCTGTTGAGGGCCAAGGATGCATCAAAGAAGCTGATGAACCTGGGTCTACAATTCATACCAATGGAGCAAATAATCAAGGACTCAGTCGAGAGTTTAAAGAGCAAAGGATTTTTATCCTGAACGGCAGTTTCGCAGACTACTTCAAATTCTGCACTGTGTAGTCGTCTGAGTGACACGACTATATAAGTTTGTAGACAATGCTATTACTATTTTAGTGCTGGACACTGAACATGTAATGTATGCGCTTTTACCCGTGTTTTTGCAAATCCTAGATTATAGCCATGTAAATTAGTGCTTTATCTATGTGCTCTATGACTATATGAGCTATGACATCTCTTCCCAGAACCTGATTTTCTCTTTCCTGCTCAAGGAGTGGTAATGTCATTGCCCCCCCGATTTATGACGTCACTTGTTCATCATTGATTACATAAGCACCTACGGGATATAGATGTAGTACCGTGAAAGATCAGTTTGTGACAAATTATTTTGTCATGACATTCATCAATAATGAATGGATCCCAAATGTGGCGCTAAATACATAGTTCCTGTTTTGTTCTGAGGTAAAGTATTTACATTTATCGCTGCTCTAGAGAAAGACGGCATTGAATAAAAATATCTTAGCCTTCTGTTGATTGGGAATTCTGAAAAAAAAAAAAAAATGTTAGATTCTGATGCTGCCACCCACACATAGCTGTTAACTTATAAAGTCGGCTTTCCTGGTTTTCTCTCTCCACACTCCATCTTCTCTCATTCTCTTAGCCATGGCTTCTGATCATGACTGTTGTTTCTCTCTCCTCTTCTGCCTGGTTCTTGTGGCCTCCGTCGCTCAAGTTTGCGTAGGACGGTCCGCAATTCTGGATTCGAATTCCTCGGAGAAGGTGTCCTTGGCCTTGTACTACGAAAGCTTGTGCCCATACAGTGCCAATTTCATCGTCAATGAACTCCCCACCATTTTCGATAATGGCCTTATTGACATCGTTGACCTCAAGCTCTACCCTTGGGGCAACGCCAAGATCAGAGGCGACAACTCCATCACTTGCCAGGTCCCCTCTCTCTCTCTCTCTCTCTCTCTTCTCCATACCTAAATTTCCTCCGTAGTGATGATTCATGATGTTGAATTTGCGGAATATATAGTTGTTGGCAACGGGAAAATGTCGAATTCTTTATGTTGTGTTTGATTGGGGGTTTTGTGGGGTTCGTGTTCGTCATTTGAACAGGAAAAGATCAATTACGTCATGGATTATTTAATTTTCACAGGTTTGGCCTTTTGGAGGAACCCACTTTATAAAACTTATGAGCTAATTAATTGTGTGTGAAATGTGGACTCCAATTCTCTCTCATCCTGTCCTGTGATTTGCTCTGATGACATTGTTTTGGTGATTTCAGCATGGCCCAAATGAATGCTTACTCAACACAATCGAAGCCTGTGCAATAGATGCCTGGCCGAGTTTGGTAAGACCTTCCTTCTGTTCTGTCCCATAAATGCAACATTAAATTCACCATCCTTAAAACACTATGATATCTATATGATTAAAGTACCAGTCTGATAAGAATTTATGGATTTATGGAGTCAACAATTTTCAATATAATCTTTTGTGTGCATATCTATGTGTGTTTTTGGGTTAGTCAGCTGTAAATTGATACAAATATATATGATAATTGACAGGACGGGCACTTCCCTTTCATCTATTGTGTCGAGAAACTAGCTTATGAACGGAAGTACTATGAGTGGGAGAAGTGTTTTGAGAAGTTGAAATTGAATTCAGGTCCTGTTACTGATTGTTACAAGAGTGGACATGGCAAAGAGGTCAGTTGGTGTTATGATTCAATTTATTCTTTCAGTGTTGTGAATATGATTGGAAGTAAACATTGCCTTGTACATGTGTGTGCTGTTCAATGAACCAATTCTGTTGTGGAGTTGCTTTTACAAGCATTTTTATGAGTGCAATTGACTGATAATATGTTTGTTTCTAATGCTTTTTTGGTTTATATGAGCCACGAAGGCATTTAAATATAATGGGGTAGAGGAATTGAAGATGAGACCTAATGTACTAAGGACTTTAGTTTTAACCATTAGGTCAAGACTTCATTGGCAAGCAATATATATTTTGATGTTGTGATGTGTTAAGCAAGTAAAGAAATGATGTCATAATGATGCTCCATTAGATTGTTTTTCCTGCTCACTCAAGGAGCATGATGAGTTAGGTAAGCTATTTGCACCAACTAAAAATCCATGCGTCTAGATAAATCAAATAACTCTTCAAGATGACACTTATATCCTCTAGGCGCAACCTGTCATGCAGATGTCAGATTTTCTGTAAAATAAAATTACAAGGAATAAGCACACCATCCCTTTGGTCCATATCTACGGCTAGGCTACCCAAGGACTTATGGGCTGGGGAAGTGATGGATTCAGAAATTTTATACAATGTTGTCTCACATCTACACTTCCTAACATCCAATAATAATAAAAAATTTAAGGATTTCCATTTAGAATCTCAAACTATCTTTTCGAGTTAATGCTGTCCTGGGGTAGTGAAGCGATTAACTTCCATCTGCCCCTGGATGGGGTCATACAGGCACAGATGACCTGGACCAGCCCTTCATTGGGCTATCCATCTCTCATGCACATATCAGAGATTGGTTATGCTAGATGCAGAGGATTTTTCCTGGATTTTGGCTTGTTCAACGACCAAATGGCAAGCACTTTGTCTTGAGTATTTTGAAAATTGTTACTTGGAAGGAAAACTGACAATTGGCTATCCTACCCCGATCTCCTGTAGAGTTAAGCTGTATGTTCAAGTATTCCCCGCATTTTTTTCAAATGCAAAATCTCAAGAAATGGCTTCTGATGTGATTTTATGCCACAATTCTAAGACCTAGTCCATTTTTTCACCGCCTTTGTAAATTTCTTGCATTTCAGACGTCATGCAATTAGTGGAACTGCTGTTGTGCTCATTGTATAATGATTTTGATGTGGGGCGTGCTGCCTTTAGTCTCCCCTGCTTACTCCATTTATTTTAATTTATATTCTGACTTGAAAGTCATTGCTCTCCTCTCGATTATAAAATCTCATGAATTACATGCAGCTCGAGCTGAAGTATGCTGCTGAAACTGATTCCCTGGAACCTCCGCATGAATACGTGCCTTGGGTAGTTGTGGATGGACAACCCCTTTATGAGGTGAGAAAGGTTACTTGTTACTTTCGCTGAGTTCCTAAAGTAATCTCTTTATTCTTCGAGGATATTAAGAACTAATCCTACCAAAACTTTCCTTGTTCAAGGACTATGAGAACTTTACCAGCTACATTTGCAAGGCATACAAAGGACCAAAGCCAAGTGCTTGTGGTGAACTGTCCTCTGGCAAAGCCTTCAAACAGAAAACCGATCACATTCACCCCGTATGCTACACGGAGGAGATGGCAAGGGTTCCATTCTTGAGAAGTATTCCATCTTCTATAAAATCATGGGCTCTATGGGTGATTGATAGAGCTGGAATGTAAATGAGCTTATGTTTGTTATTTGCTGTTAAAGCTGTAAAGCTGTAAAGTTGTGATAAGTGAACTTATGTTCCTTTCTGTTTATATCAGGGAGAATCCATAATAGTATCTTGTTTCCCAGAATCTCGAAACAGGAGTTCATCTGGCTCCCCATATGGTGCCGTCTATGTACTTCTGACATGTAAGACATAGCAGTTTACATGATTTGGAAAGAATTAGAGTTCAGGTTTATGTAAGTTCCTTGGATGGTTTTCTGCTTCTGATCACAAAGGTTAGTACTATTTGGTTGTCTCACGTGTATCTCGGGAATGCTCCATACCCTTGGGTTTCTTATTCCAAGAACAAGCAATCCAAAGCCTAAATCAGATGAGATTTGTGCAATAATTAACAATCCGTGGTGACAACTGCGAAGTTTTCCTGTAGGGGTTCCTGGTAACTATGGCTGCTAATCACCTGCAAATCTGCAATAGTTTTTTAGTGATAATATTGGTAAGTTCCGTCATTGGCGTAAATATACAAGCAAGCCGAGGTTCCACCAAACAGGCTTTAAGCTTAAATTGGGAAGAAGATTGATTAAATTGGGATCAGTGAACTCTCTAAATTTATAGATTATCATAAATTTTATACAACTGATTTTTAGATAAAGTATAAATAAATTATTTTAAATACTACGTTTCTAATAAATAAGACCTTCTTACTTAAGAAATGTTGTGAGATGAATATGAATATATAACTTTTAATATTTATGAGAATAACTTATTATTTATTTAGGATGACTGACTAATAAATTAAAAAATAACATAAATTAGATTATTACCCACCCCAAAATTTAGTCGTCATCAAGAACCTCAGTTACCAAAAAACTAAAATAATTTTGTGTTGTCTGTTGGTGTCAGTGATAGAATTTTATATAATTATAATAAGAAAAGAGAAGGTAGGCTTCCAACTGTCGATATGTCCGAGTGGTTAAGGAGACAGACTCGAAATCTGTTGGGCTTTGCCTGCGCAGGTTCGAATCCTGCTGTCGACGTTGTTTTTAATTTCGTTGTTCTTCTCTACTCTTTTTTCACCAAAACGCCGCCATTTCACGTAAACCCTTGAATACACTTTTAGAGCTAAAATAGGTTAGGCTCGTCAGGTTTGTATTTGTAACGCCCCGACCCTTAGGTAGGGACACCACATCGCCAGAGCCTTTTCGAGGATCCTTAAGGCTGATATAGGGAACAACTTGGCAAACATAACTTGTTTTCTAAACTATTGGAAGTTGAGGTAGAAACCCATTTTTTTTTTCCGATAGACAAGTTGCGATGAATCTTGAACCCACACGGCTTCAGGTTAAACTTTTGGGCTCATACAACCTTACTTCATAAAACAAAGTACAATAATGACAGGGTTTTGGTGGGGGCCACCGAGTCTAAATAAGAGCGTCTGCAAATGTCAACAAACCTCTAGTTACAGACATGCCTGATTACCAAATAAATCTTACACATCATACTCAAAAGCACGCATAATTAAACTTAAGTAACCAATGTACTAAAGTTTCTTGTAGCTAAGAGAGCATCAAAACGGCCTCCAATATGACAAAGATTTCTAGGAACCTTACTATTGCTCTGGATCTGAAAATATGAAAAGGTAGGGGGATGAGCAACCACAGCTCAATGGGAGTCCTTCGCCTCCCGAAAACCAAAATAACTTTGCATGCATACATATATATAGATATAATAGCAATCAATACATAATGACCATGATATTAGTAGTCAAGTCGCATCATAAAGATAATCTTACCTTACTCCATCCTTAATCGAATGGGAAAACCATGATGCATTAAAACTCAAGTGAACCACATTTCCTCCAGAAATGTGATCAATCAATTCCCAATATGGAACTTAGCTTAATTTTTATCATCTTTAATTTCCTTGGGGAAAAATGTGTACCCTGGTACTCAAATGACGCCTGTGAGTTGACCCAACGTACCACGGTACAGGGATTCGAAACCACTCACGCGTATACCCAAGTTTACTACCCGGAAGGACTCGTAATCTAGGAGTGAAAGCCGCTACCCGTGGTTCGGAATGTGTTACCTTCCTAGACTTGGTATTTCGACGCCTGTGAGCCGACCCAATGTACGACGATATAAGGATTCGGAAACACCCACGCGTATACTCAAGTTTCCTATCCGGGAGGACTCGTAATCTAGGAGTGAAGGTCGCTGCCCTCAGGTTGGAATAAGTCACCTTCCTAGATTTCGTATTTTGACGCCTGTGAGCCGACCCAACGTACTACGGTACTGGGACTCGGAACCACTCACGCGTATACCCAAGTTTACTACCCGGAAGGACTCATGATCTAGGAGTGAAAGCCGCTACTCGTAGGCCGGAATATCATCTCATGTCACCTTCCTAGATTTCGTACCGGTAAAATGCTCAAACCCAAGAAATCAACTTCCCGTTTAACGTTATGATTGTTATCTTTATCATTTCTTCACATATGTATTTAATAAATTATTTCATGAGGTAAAAGGCCATACTTCAAGTCTTAGACTCGCTTTCGACACAACATACAAGGTTTACAAGCATCACGGGAATAAGTCCTCAGGTTGTGGGAGTTCAAAATTACTTTGGAGGTCTCCACGAACACTCCCACGGGCGGTGGAGGTCAATGGTTGGCTCTAAAGGTCAGCAAGGGCCTTCCCACGGTTAGTGGGGATTTCTGGTGGCCACCACGGGCTACCCCACGACCTGTGGGAGCACCCGCGGTGGATATTTTAGGTCAATTAAATCACTACTTGCCCCCACGGCCTGCCCCACAGCCTGTGGGGACATTCGTGGTGGGTATTTTAGATTAATTAAATCGCTGCTGGCCACCACGGCCTGCCCTACACCCTGTGGGGACACCCGTGGTGGGTGGCAGTGGCTCCCAAAACTCCATTTCTTATCTCGTACCTATCTTATCTTTGTGGGATGTCTATGAAAGGTTCGTTTTATAAATTTTCCAACATTCTAAGTATCATATTAGCTCAATAAAACCCATTAAAATGCACATGTAAGATGCCTACTTCTCATACCAAATTTTGGGTAAACACACATTTCCAATTATCGATCCCCAAGAGCATTATATCAAATATATTCTCTAACAAATGTCAAACCCAAACCTCAACAAAATCACAGTTTTCACAAAGATTTAAACATATTTGATACACTTCCATCTTCATGCATGAAATTATAGCAATAAAAGAGAAGTATAACCAAGTACATGATGATTGATCATGTCTCCACTCCTTTTCCCTCTCTAACATCCTCTTAGCATATTTGTATCAATGAACCACTCCAAAACACATGCATGCAACAATTTCTTAAAATTTTAAGCATTCAAGGTTGGTCTACAAGCATACTTACGAAATTCATTTTGGTTGGAAAGCAATATACATTGGGGAGAAGAAGGAAACCCACCTTAATTATGATTGGTGTTAAGTCCTTGATAGTTGTATTCTTGACCCTTCCTTCAATTTTTCTACCTTTATTCTTGCCTCTATCCTCAGTGAAAATGATTAAAGATGAAGGAGTTGAAACTTGGAACAAGGGAGGTTGAAGAAAAATGTCTCCTTTGATTTCCCTTCCTTTCTCTCTCTCTTCTCTCCTCCCTCTATTTGGAGTTTCTGGATTTCCTCCTTCCAGATAAAATGAGCCATCCCTTTTGGTTTGTGCCTTACCTTTCATCCATGCACCAGATTTGGAGTGGGTGCAATGATGGTGAAGCACGGGGACTAGGAGTTAGTAGGTTAGGGATGATGGTTGCAGTAATAGGCCAAGAAAAGGGTACAAGCTATCAGATTTTTTTCTTCCCCTTTTTGCCTAAATGCTCAGATTTTGGGAAGATATGAGCATGTTTTGCATGTTTAAAACTTAGATGTTAATCAAGCTATAGTACTATTCCATCTAAGCAATTAGCAAGCCAAATAAATATTTTCTAAGCTTACTCCTAATATTATTTCCAACTAAGTTAACCGTTAATTAACAAATTTGTAGATAAACACATATATATAAGCTAATTAGCACATTATGAATTTTATTGTAACCAATTATTAAATTAAGTCGCTTAGAGAATAAATCATATATATTAATCAATTATTTTTTTCTTAATATTTTTTAGGGCGTTACAGTATTAGCGTTGAACTTAAACGAAAAATGTCGATATAAATTAACTTATTTATTAAATAAGTTGAAAATTTTAATTTATAATTATTTAATTTTTAAATATATTAATGTAAAATTGAATCGTTTTATACGTTTATTTTAAGTTGAGACTATTTAAATGCCACAAAATTATTAGTATAAGAAATAATTCTTACATTTTGTTCATCATATGACCATTATACAAACTCTCCTTACCAGAAAAATGTAAGAAACCTCTATTTTTACATTTTTAGTTCCACAGTGACTCTTTCCCTTTAATTTTCAATTTTCTTCCCTCTCATTTTTAAAAATCACAAAAATACTTTTATTTTATTTCTTTAAAAATAAACAAATTAAATATATTATTATTATGTTAATAATCTTAATTTAAATTTAACTCAATTAATTAAACAGGTATAAACGTATCAAACTACCTTTATAAATAAAAGTGTGCAGATTCTCTATCTAAACTCTGCTAGTCGAATTTATATTGATAATAATATTAGATTAGCGTTTTTTAACTCTATTAAATTCGAGGACCTATATAAACTAGCGCTGGTAAAAAATCGGGTTCGGGTCAATTCGGGTTTGGACAATTCAGATATTTGGACAAATTACAGATTCGGACACACCGACCGGACCCGAACCAGAACCTGAATGTCCGATGTCCGAACTCTAATATCCGAATTTTTGATATAAACTTTTGAAAATTGAACTGAAATTATGTATGTGACCGAACCCGAACCCGAATTTTCGATGTCCGAACCAGAATGTCCGAATATTTTATTGAAAATTTTGTAGATTTTGGACTAAATTATACCTAAACCCGAATAACCGAATGTTTAAACCAGATTGTTCAATTGTCCGATTTTGACCGAACCGAAAAAGTCATAAAATTCGGACAACCCGAACCCGACCGAATTTTAATTCGGACATGACCGATTGTCTAAATTTAAAATTCAGACAAAAAATTTATGATTGGACCCAATTTTTTCAAATCGGACAAATTCGATTATCGGATCGAATATGAGCTTATATAAACTATCGGATTAGCCTTTGCTCCTCTAGTTGGAGAACCTTTGCTCTTTTACTGGCGGGAGAAAATAATACCAAGCGAAACCCTAATTCCCGGTGAAACCCTCGAACCCCGATTGCCTCCCCTCCCTTCTGTCTCCTCTCTCTCGGAAACCATGGCGAGCGGCGGCCCGAACTTAGAGTGCAGAATGTACGAAGTGAAGTACCCGGAGGTGGACATGGCGGTGATGATACAGGTGAAGAACATCGCCGACATGGGCGCCTACGTTTCGCTGCTCGAGTATAACAACATTGAAGGGATGATTCTCTTCTCGGAGCTCTCTCGCCGTCGGATTCGGAGTGTCAACAGCCTCATCAGGGTGGGTCGAATAGAGCCGGTGATGGTGCTTAGGGTTGATAAAGAGAAGGGCTACATCGATCTCAGCAAGCGTAGGGTCTCTGAGGAGGATATTGCTCAGTGTGAGGAAAGGTACAATAAGAGCAAGCTTGTGCATTCCATTATGCGCCATGTTGCTGAGACTATGAATATGGATTTGGAGGTATTTTTGCTTCTCTCTTATTGGGTAATTCAATCCATCCTCTTTGTAATGTGATTCAGCTCTTTCTTCATTAATGCTTTTGGAGGGGAGGGATTTGGTATTCAGTGACAATTGACGCTGTTTTTGTGCCTTTTTTAATTGGGTATCATTCAATCTCTTGCAGCTATGTCGAGACTCTTGCTGCTTGTTTCTTAGTTTCTTCTTTTAATTTGATTATAGAGTTTCTTTTTGTTGTTGAACTACGGCCCGTCTCTTGTTGCTTGAGGGGGTGTTAGTTACATTTTAGGAGGCATGCTGTTATTTTTGTTGTTTGTAGTGTGATTATGAGAATTTTGATATGGCGCATGAGATTAGTTGTGCTCTTACTTTTGAGAAAATGGTCAATTACACAAAATGCCACGGAGAATCTTTGCTTAAAACCTTGTTTTGTTTTGTTGGAGGGTTGGGTGGGTGGATTGTTTTAGGAGTGAATTGCTGTTGTGTTGGTGAAAGCAATTGAGCTTGATCAAGCTGTCCTATTTTCTGAGATGGGACATGTGGAAGACATTGGGAAAGAGTGTTATATGGATGCTAAATGTAAGATCGTCCCTGTCTTTATAGATGTATGAACACTAGCATCACATAGTAAATACAGTTTGTGAGGAATAATGCCAACTTGGTAATAGATGAGGTACGATTATAATTCCTCTTTTTGTGTGTTTTTAATTATCTGCATTCACCTCCTTCGATTGCCACACTTATCGTTACTGGTGCTTCTTGTTAATTTCATATTTGTTAGATGGTGTTGAATGTCTCATCATTCCATTTGTATTTATCCTTTGTAGATTCCAATTGCTTATCATGGAGGGATCCTGGGATGAAGCACTAAGAAGCTGATCATATCCCTTTCAAGTTATGCTGATACCTAATAAACTGCAGTGGAAATGGTGTTGTATTGGCTATTTGGATGGTAAATGAATTTTATACTCTCTCTAGGAGGGAAAACTGCTACTTGATTTTATGGGGTGAAATATGAGGAAATATTTAGATTTGCATAAAATCATACAAGTAGTAGTTAGTTAAAGTACTGGAAATACTTAAGGACAGTATCAGAAAATGGAGAATAGATCATAACTAACATAAGGAACTTGATATTCTTGTCAAACTGAACTAAGATAGCAATCTTCTGCAAATTGGTGGCAGATACTCGGAGTCAAAATCAATTGCTTGTTCTCCTATTGGGAGAGTGCTCTTTTGGGTCATCTATGTGAATTGGTTGTGTGAGCTTGTGACGTATGAAAGGAAGATAGATTAAGATATGTCCTTGTGGGAAAGTTCGGGTTGATGTTTTGTTATATCTGAGCTTCTTACCTGTAACATCATGCCTTTGTAGCCATGCGTCAGCACTGCCTGTCACAAATCTGCTTTTTAAAAAGCTTAGCCGGCAAGATGTAGGATGGCATATTTATCTCATGCTATGTTCTTGTTTTTGTGATATTTTGCTTTCCCAAACTGTGGTAAAGATGTAAAAGCTGTTTCTGTTATGGCAAAGATGTCCTTTAGTGAGACAAAAATCTTGCTGCTTGACCATAATTAAAGGCTTTCAGTTTTACGTTCTTTGCCGTCTCTTTTTGTTCTTTTTTTTTTGGGGGTCTTTTGGTTTTGCTAGACCTAGAGAGATACTATGAGTCCACTGTCCCAGAGTAAGTGATTCTTTGCTAACACCGCCATATTTAAGTTACTTAACCTTTCTAAATCCAATACCAAATCCATGCCTTGGATTTCTCTTTAAGCAGGGTGTCAGAGGAGTAGGTGTAGCAGCCTTACCCGTAGATTGCTGAGAGACTGTTTTCTTTGGTTCTTAGATTAAAATCTTTTAATTACCTACTAGAAAACATGTAGAGGCCCATTTCAAGAGGCATTTTTCACTAATTTCCATAATTCAAACCCCAAAAAATTGCCCAAAAGTGGCATGTCAGCGCTTGGAAAAGCAGCATTCATATGACTGCTTTTATCTCATTGGAGATACTTTCTGTGTGAGATTTGGGTGTGATATAGTACTTGGAGATGTGATGTGGATGTGTTTGTTGATAATTGTATCTGTATTGCTTATATTCTAGTCATTAGAGATATTTTTTGAGGAGCTTGGCTAAACTAGTGGTGAGACAGTTGATGGGGACACATTCCATTTACGTTTCATATGGCTGATAGGACTAGCTTGAGGTTTTCCTCTTTGTGATTGTTATTTGATGAACCTATTAGACTGGTCCGAGATGATGTGCTCTGGTGTTTGCTATTTGGTAATTATATATAATTGGGTGGTGAGACTCAGTTTGGTTGCTGGTGGGAACCCTGTCTACAGTCCGACTGATGCTGGTGGTCGTCAACTTTTTGATGAAATGTTGCAGTGTGATCTCTGGTGAAATGATAGCTATTTTCTTTATATCGTGTTTCTTGAAGCACGTCCTCTATTTGTGCAGGAATTGTATATAGGCATTGGATGGCCCCTATATCAGAAGTATGGACATGCTTTTGAGGTAAGCCTTGGTTTTTGCAGCATTTGCCTGTTTTGTTCTATTTCAGAACTCATTTGTTGTAGTGTGTTTGATAGATCAATTAAAAAACTATATATTGTATTATTGTAGGCATTCAAGATAATTGTGACTGATCCTGATTCAGTTTTGGATCCACTTACTTATGAAGTCAAAGAAACTGGTCCTGATGGACAGGAGGTAAATGACATGCGCTTACTTCCTAGATGAAGTTTTGGGCATATATCTCATATATTGCCCATGCTTCAGGTTACGAAAGTTGTCCCTGCTGTGACTCCAGATATCAAGGATGCTTTGGTAAAGAACGTAAGGCGAAGAATGACCCCTCAGCCTCTGAAAATTCGTGCTGATATAGAAATGAAATGTTTCCAGTTTGACGGGGTTCTTCATATAAAGGTATAACCTTTTATTTCTTTGAAGTTTTGGTTTAGGGACAGAATTCATGTGTGTAGAGTCACATTTGTGAAGGTCTTGGAGGAGCTTAATCCTATTTGCTAATTAATGGAACCTCTGTTGGCAGAGACTAAAGTGTGTTGGAGATGTTGATAACCTGTGTGGTATCATTATATATGTAGATGATTGCTTTGGTGGTGTTCTCTTTTTGGCTTTAATATTCTGGGGTTTCTATATACATATTTGATCTCTAACCTACTCTTGTTTCTGATAGTACCCTATAATATTGCCATGGACCTTGCTAGTTATCTTTGTGCTTTTTAACTTTTGGTTGCTTGATTGGTTACTTGAGTTTAGTAGTTAGTTTCTCTAAGATCAAGGTTTCTGAGGCAGGAGTGGTCTAGAAGGCAATATGATAAATGAGCAGTTGCCGTTAGCATGCTGGATAGATTCACTTTTGTATGGGACAAGGGTTTTGGTTCTTTCTATCTTTTTGCTGCTCAATGATTAGGCTTAAACTTAATTCTGTAGCAACCTTAGCTTTGGTTTATTTATTTGATAATATTGAGATGGCAGTGGGACAAGTCTGGCTTGTAAAACACACCTCATATCCAATTCTAGTTAATGCCATTTTTATTTCATTTTTGTTCAGAACTACCAGGAAGATGAGAGTATAGGAAAGAGAGATTGCGGTGGGAGTCATAGAGAGAGATGAGCTGTGGCTAGCACAGAATCGGGCTCTGGAAACACACTCACAGAGAGAGAGAGAGAGAGAGGGGTAGGGAGGGAGGGATACGAAGGACGGAAGGAGGGGACAAGCTGTAGTGGGTGAATTAATTTAAACTACCTATCTATTCTTCTATCCGTAGTACACATCTGCACGTACAAACACATATGTCTATATTTTTATATATACATACATGTATGCATGCATAGACACGCACACGTCTATCTTTATATATGTACACACGCACATATCATAATTGGGTTTATCATACAAACTACAATTTGATACTGTGACCTCCATAATAATATGTCTCTTTGGCTTCTGAGCATGTAAAATAAGTTTATGGTAATAAAGGTGTGGATAATATGGTAGGTGGCAGCTATGCCCATAACCCCTATCTGTACTCTTTTCTCTATAATGCCCCGTACCCATAGGATTTCACACCTGTTTATTAATACTTAGTGTTTATCCTTTTCTTTTGTTTTCTTTGAGAGGGGGGTTGTTTGCTTGTTTTATTGGTTTTCGGCTATATTGCCATCCTGTTCTTGTCAAGTCTGGACTATCTGTTTGGGTACAAAGATTAGCTGTTGGATTCTTTTGTGATGCTGCTTTTTGAGACAGGAAGTACGATGAAGTTTAAAATGATTGGATTTAAGATTGCACTTTTTCTTAAAAATGTGATGATCTGAGTTACGTTGTTTTGTATTTGACATGGTCATTTAATGTTGGCTAATATGTGCATTTACAGGAGGCTATGCGTAAAGCTGAAGCAGCTGGAACAGAGGACTGCCCTGTGAAAATTAAGCTTGTTGCCCCACCACTCTATGTTTTGACCACCCAAACTCTTGATAAGGTGAGTTCTTTCTTCAAGGTACACTTTAGGTTTAGGATTGGATCATCTTCGTGCTGACTTAGGTTCTTGGATATGATAGGCACCTGTAGAATAGACAGTCTGCTTGTTACATTGTTGTAAATTGTTTGGCATCTGGAATAAACTCTCAACTAACGCTGGCAAAATTTCGTCCAACTCGCTTACTTGAATTTGTCCGACCTGAAGAAATTGGGTCTAGTCACGAATTTTTTGTGCGAATTTTAAATTCAGACGGAAGATTTTCCTATTTTTGTTGTCCAAACCCAATTTTAACCCGAATTTAGGCTTGTCCGAATTGTTCGATCGGAAAAAAACTGGGTATTGGACAAAAATTTCGTCCGAGGACCGATTTGTCCAACCGATTTTGACCTGAACTGAATTTTTTCCAGCTCTACTCTCAACCAGTATACCTTTTCACCTTGTTTGTGCTTTTGCTGTGGGTTGTCATGCTGATCACCTGATGTCTGACTATTTGTAATTTTATGTTTGCTTTAGACTGAACTTTCCCTACATAATTATGGTGTTGTGCCCGTCAACAGGAGCAAGGTATTGCAACCCTCAACACGGCAATTACTGCTGCTACTGAAGAAATTGAACGCCACAAGGGTAAACTTGTGATAAAGGATGCACCAAGAACTGTAAGTGCTCCCTTCTCTCCCAGCCCTCTATTTTTAAAAAAAGATGAAATATAGTGTATCTTTCCGCTTTTGTTGAGCGACATTTATTGAGCTTGCAATCAAATCCATGCTTTGTCGATTTGTTCTTGAGACTATCTGTTGGATTCTGGGTGTAGGTGAGTGAACGGGATGACAAACTACTCCAAGAGCACATGGAGAAATTGCTTCAAGGTAATGAAGAGGTCGGTGGTGATGAGGACAGTGAAGAGGAAGAAGATACTGGAATGGGTGACGTTGATGTTGAGAACGCTGGGGTTCACGAATCTGCTGGTTGAAGCAGAGTTGACAATGATGGAGTACTTTCCGTCTTTAGTCCATTCCGTTGAGTTTTTGTACGTTTTCGTTGTTAAAACGTTGGACATATATACATGGCCAAGAAGCATTTACTTTTGGTAGTTTGAGGTCGATTCTTGATATGCAAACACAGTTGAGGATTAGTACTATATTCGAGCGGTTGACATGGTCTTTTGGTATATGGAGTAATTCTCTTTTTGCTGCCTGCATTTTACGGCTTTGAAAATCATATCGATTGTCCGTCCCTTCATTTCAATTCCAGGGTTTTAATCTCGTTCAATGGCATTTCCACTTTCCAGTTGGTTTTCCTTACCGCTCTCCTTTGCATTTTGCGTCTGTCGGACAGCCAAAACAAACCGCATTCCAATGAGTTTCTGGACTAAAAATGCTCTTATACGCCACCTCTATATATTATTTCGTGTATTTATCTTTGGCACCTTTTTTTTTTGTTTTTATCAAATTTTGGTTCTCAAATAATAACTGAGTGCCATATCATGTACTTCTTGTGTCACCTCCACAAACATATTGGATTTTTTTCCCAAAAATAATTGAGGTCTTATATCTATTGTTCGTTACAAGACACAGAAAAAAGTGATACATTGGCTTAAAACTTACATCATTTTTTTTAAATTTAAAAGAACCGCAAAATTGAATAACAAATGGATATTACTATCTATAAATTATATATAATCACTTTTTTACGAATCATAAAATTTGTTGGAGCGAATAATTATGTTGAATTCAACCAACATTAGTTTTAGGCCTCATTTGCACGAAACTTATATAATTATTTACAATTACAAAATTATAGGTATAATAATTTTTTGGCTAATACAATTGATATCATTATGATGTTATATACATTTGTCAGCCTAGATGACCATATATACTTAAAATTTACAACTTAATATTATAATAAAATTGGAATTATTGGAATTATTGGAATATATATATATATAATGTGTTCGGCAGTAACTTTTGAGATATTGATTAATGTTTTAGAGGATGTAATGCACTACTTATCTAAAAATATAAGTGTTTGGTAAAGTAGTATTTGACATAGTGATTAGATTTTAGTTAGTGTTTTCGAAAATCTACTCAAATTAACGTTTTTAAAACACTACCTATTATTTACACATAATTTCCGAAATTCTCCTTTTTATTTTTTAAAAGCTTTTATCAATTATGTCTTTTTAAGTCATTTTATACAAATATGCTACTTAAATAACTACTATTATTACCAAACACATTTATCTTAAATTACTAGTTGAACATCTAACGACTAACCACAAGTCGAGTAACAACTAATTGTTAATGAAACAGACTAAAAATTACTAAAACAGACTAACCACTATTAAAATAGTTAATTTTAAAAAAATGTCCATAATACAACTAGGGATGGCAATGGGTTGGAGTGCAGGTCGGGTCCGATCGGACCCGGACCCATTTAACTTTTAGACTTGGACCCAAACCCGATCCGGACCCGACGGGTCTGTAAAATTTGGACTGGACCCGGACCCGGTGGGTCTACGGGTCCACAGTGTCTTAAACGAGTCTAAGTATATTTTTATCATAAATAAGTTTAAAAATCAATATTTTGTGCCCTATTTTAATATTATTGTAAATTTACAAGCAATTTTGTTACATATAACCTCTTTAGCATTATACTAATCTATCTATCAACCAATCTATTGTACAAACAAAAACTTAGTTCATACAAATCGAATACACCAATATATTAAACACAAAGTTCATCAAAGTTTGACAACACAAAGTTCAAAGTCCATCAAAGTTTAACAACAAATTGTAGGAAGGGTTTCCAAATTGCACCAGGTCCAAATTTGCATGAATACTACTGTTAGAATTTTTCAAAAAAATAAAATTAGTGTTTGGGTCTTAAACGGGTCTCGGGTCGGGTCCGGGTCTTATTTTTGAGACCCGGACCCAACCCGGACCCGAGACAGTTAGACTCGGACCCGACCCGGACCCATCGGGTCCAAATTTTTGGACCTGGACCCGATTAAATGGGTCGGGTCCGGCGGGTCTAGGTCGGGTCCAGGACCCATCGCCATCCCTAAATACAACACATATTTCATGTCGTGTTGTAGAATGTTTATTAACACCATTTATTGAAACTTTTTTTATTATTTATTTTTTCCAGTGATAAATATATGTGGCATACTTCACGTTATTATGTTTCCTATTTTCATTTTAAAAATTTGAAGATAGGGATTTCACTTGGTTAAAAAAATCATATATGTGTAACAATTAAGATAAAAATCATCTAAAAACACAAATTTAAGATATCACAATTGTTCATATTAAATTTATAGAACTGATCTGATATATATAGTGACAATAATAAGTTTTTCATTTAATTATTACTTTTTTTTTTATTATTATTATTATTAAAACTTGTCATAGGATGGTGGTCATGGAGAGAACAGTGAATGATAATGACAATGGACAGAAGTTCACGGAGTCCTTGAGTCATCACCACCTTCATCAGGTATTCAAGCCCCTTGATTCCACCCCCAACGGAACACACTACACAAAACTCACATCATAAATGTTTCTTTATACCATGATTTTTAAGAGTCTTATTTCGACTTAAAAATTATTTTTAAATTAAAAGAAATTGATACAGTCTTATACATCATGAACATCATCTTTTTATTTATAATTTTTCTACAGTCTTAAAATTATACGTCTAATATATATCTTTGTTAATAGGGTTGATCCGATCAAGGTTATCATTTTGTTCCTGTAAGCATAACCAATGAATACTAAACTTTATAATCGCTAGTTATTTATAAGTTATAATTATTAAAAAGTTGATTATTCTAAATTATATAATATGTTAATTTTGGTTAAAATAAGATACTTAAGAATGAAGAGGTGTCTTATTTGGATATATATATATATATATTTCTACTGACCAACTATTTTATTAATTTGGGGGAAAAACCTACTGTGGTTTTTGTAATTTTATTAGTGAAAAATACGATTTTTTAAAAATGCAAAAATAATTAAGAGGACCCACCAAGGAAGGAAAATGAAAAATTCAAGTGAGTGGTGAGTCCTTGGTCTTCCAACAGCTTCCACTGTTTTAGGCTTTAATCTGATAAACAGGACTACTGGAGAGCCCACACATTATTGCCTCAATTTTATTACTTTTTTTTTCTACCCTATGGTTTTCATTTAATAGTAATTATAAAAGAAGGCAAACATGGTAATAGTTGAAGATCAAAGCTATTAATACTAGAGCTGGAAATGTCTAATCCGACATGATAATGCGCTATTTGTACTAGATTTGAAGTTATTGAGAGAAACACGAACCAAATTAATTTGAACAAAGTCGGAGAAACATGAACCAAACTAATTGGCACAAAGTCGATACAAAATGACTGATTATTATTAAAACATGTGTTTTCAATTTTGGAGCAAATCTAAACTATTTTGAAAATCGACACGAAGTAACCCTGTTTATTAAGTGGATCAACCCGAACAGACCCGTTTCTAAGCTCTAATTAATACCAGTCCTCGGTATTTCTAATTTAGGTCAAAAATTATATAAAAAGGTCAAATTTGATTGTTTGAACTGCGACTATCATAAATTTGTACTACCTAATTAGTTAAGTTCAAGTGGAATTTGATCTTTTAACATTCGAACCAAATTGTATAATAGTTTGAGTTTATAGCGAGAGCTTAAGTTTGATTCAGACTAAACTTGGTTGTCCTACATATGTTCGAATTTGATTTTCGATTGTCCAGATTGTTTTAAATTTACGTTCTAACTTCAAACATTTCCGACCCGTATTCCCAGCTACATCCGGGAACATTAATGCTTCCAAAATTTCTCAGATCTAGATGTACATTTATCAGATTCCGATGGATAAAATTATTACGTGCCTATGTAAAAATTAGGATTAAAGAACAAAACGTCTATATTGAGTTGTCTTTTGTTAGTGGTAAATATTTCAAATACATAATTCCCATAATCTTATCGTTTAATCTATCTTTACCTCTCCACAATCCAAGATGTGAGTCCTCTCGCACCTCCACAATGGTGCATCCGTACTTCTCTTAACGTGTCTAAATGATTTGACTCTCTTGTTTCCTATATCTTAACTTTTACAAATTATCACACTCACCTATTTTATGTCTAAACGATTTGACTCTCTTGTTTCCTACATCTTAACTTCTACAAATTATCACCCCTGCCTCTTTTATGTCTAAACGATTTGATTCTTTTTTGTCAGCCAAACTTTTGAAACCATAAAATAATGAGGTTGGAAATTAGGGATCTAGTTTTAGTGTAGTATTTGTCCTTGGAGATAGGAGGGGAATTAAGGAAACACATCGATTTTAATTATTCAATGTTATGACTTTGAAATTTATACTATGACCCTTTTTTTTTTAACCGTAAGAAGGTATAAGGTTATAAGGAATCGTAATATAGTTGTAAAGTTAGTTACAAATACACGTAAGAAATTATAAGTAAAGTTATAAGGAACTATAAGACTGTAAGAGGCAATAAAAGCGTTTTTTAAAATTTACAAATTAAAGAGCGTTTCTTTAATTTAAAGCTCTTTACATAATTATCCACAAGTATTGGCAAGCTTTGTTTATCTTTTAGGATATACGTCCAATTTCTTCCTTTTGAAAAAAATAATAAATTCTTAGCTCCAAAATGATCGATTTTTTATTTTTCTATAAGCAAATCAAGCAGTGAATCGAATAACATGAATGACCTCTTAATCTCTCGCCCAATTTTATCAGACCATAATTTCATGTCGATAATACTTTCTCAATTTTTCATGTTCATATATAATGATAATTCAAGTAAAATTCTTATATAAAAGACTAATTAAATTCCCTCTCCGTTTTCCCTCCAGTCCGAAAAAGGAGGGTTTTATAAGCTGAATAAATGACTTTTTATAGCTTTTCAGCTTCTTTCTTCTCCTCTTTGGTCGGTATCATTTCACTTGAATTCATTTAGCAAGAATCCAACTAATTTAGATAGACAGCCAGCCTCTCTCTCTCTCTCTCTCTCTCTCTCTCTCTCTCTCTCTCTCTCTCTCACCAACAAGACAAGACACGACAATAAATGCAAAGCAATGGAATTAAAGAGAGAGATAGAGATGATGGTGTTGATAGGGGTGTTACCTCCCCATCCCATTCCCTCTTGAAAGCTCCCTAATATATTGAAATGAAAAATCCAATTTCAAGGAAGCTAAGTTTTTGTGGAACCCATCCATGGATACTCCATCCCAAACCCGACTTGTGTAGTCATCATTGATATTCAACTTCTAGCTCTTGTGCCCTGTCGGCATAAATTCCATCTTCACGGACTTAGGTTATACTATGGTTTTTCTTTGTCGTAAAAGAGAGGTGCAAAGGCCGATGAAGATGAAACTCAAATTTATAAATTTCTAATTATAATCTTCACATACTTTACCGGTTACATTAATTAATATATGATTTTTAGTGAGTCGTTCTCGAGGTTGTGTAAACCTAACTAGTGAACTCGCTGACAAGAGTTACTAAAATAGATCTAACGGATGTGATATTCTGTCATTAAACCCACACAATAGAGCCTGTTCATCGGAATTTGAATCCTTATATATGAAGAGCGTAAAACTCAATTATCATATCAATCGAGCAAAGTGCTCTTAGTATTAGAAGACATATATATATATATATGTGGAAGTTGTAACCAAAAGAGGAGAGAGATTAGTGATGATTGAGGAGATGACAACCTAAGATTTGAACTGTATGTCGCCAGCAGTGGTAGTGATATGTAGTAGTAGTAGTACGTACCAATAGTTGCACGTTTTTTACGGAAGGGAGAGCCAAAGGCATCCCGTGACATGAATCAATGAGTGAACAATGCATGCCCTCAAGATCCCCGCTAGGGCTGCCTCCTCATTGAATAATTTGACATGACGTTTCTATTAGACTATCTTCCATCCACAAATATTTCATATAGGATATCAGAATATATGCTACCTTTCCTTTCATCACTCTTCTCATTTTCTACTATCCATGGGGTGTAGTTGTGCTACATGAGTTTTTACCTCAATGGTTACATTACTATTACCCTTTGCTATTATTACTTGCCCGTTGCCTCCCGGATTTTAGTCCCGGGAGGAACATTTTTCTTTATTGCGGGAGATTAATTATTGTATAGAAACCGACCCATTTGTCGTAATTTGTTTAACTTGTTCCCGTCTTTAATAGGTCTTTTCAACGAAATGTTAGTTCTGTTAGACAGGGGCTTGTGAGGCGAAGTAGTCTAACTTAGATAATCATGTTGAAAATGAATCATGAAAGTTGTAAGTGTATACACATTGCTCTTAGTATTAGAAGTGGTAGCGTGCGGTTGACTTCCACTCACATCTTTCATGCTCTTTACCATGGTTTAAATGTTAGGGAAACATTATATTTTCTTGATAGGAATGATGTTGACGAACGAGAATTGTCTTAATAGGTTCATACTTATCCTCTTTTCATAGTCTTGTAATTATTAACTGAATTGTCCTAAACTTAGGGACCCAATAAGTTGACCTTCTGCAGCCAGTGTTCCATTTAACTTTACTTATACATCTCGCTACAAATTCTTACAGCTACTTATAACACCTATCGCTTCTTACAACTTTTTAGAACTAACTTTACAAATATCTTACAACTTTTTACAATGAAAGTTTATTACCCCTTACAACCTCACAACTCTTTACAACTAAATAAAATAAGACGTTACTCACGAAAAAGAAGAAAAAAATGTAAGATAGCAGTCTACTATCATATAGTGAATTTCCCTTTTTATAAGATCCAAGTACAGCCAAAGCAACACACATGTTGAGATCACAGAGGGAAGAAAGAGGAGAAAGAGAACAAAAGAGGAGAAAAATACAATGAATGATAGATAAAGTAAAGAAGGCAGGGAGGGGGAGAGAGAGAGATAGAGGGGGTAAAATGAAAAGAAATATTCCTGAAGAGAGACCAAACGTCAATGATAGGAGTGACAAGGCGAAGTTGGACAAGACAAGACTAGTCACTGCAGGATTACCTTCCCAGTTCCCCCCATACAAATACCCCACAACCCACCCTTCACCTTTGGCCCTACCCTACCTTCTTTCTTAATGTAGGACTATCTATTTAATGACTCTAAACAAATTACCCCTCTTTTCACCATGCACGTAAATTGTTTTTCACCCTCTTCCCTCCATGTTTATTACTTCTGATTTCTCAGCAACCTCCATAATTCTGTCCTAAATTACTCAACCCAACCAACAATTCTAGTACCTACATACATAACTACCAAAAAGGCCGTATGTTGCTTGCCACAATTTGCCGCAGTTTTAATTAAAGCGATATAAAATCCGATAATACCGTTAACTAAGATTTGTCACGTTACCGTTTGTTTTTTTCAAACAGAAGCCCTCCAACATCTTTTAACCTAGACTTTTTCCAACTCCTTTCATTTTTTTCCACTCTTTGAAAATTTCCCTGATTTCTAACAATTTTTGTATATATAAGTTTTTGTTAATTATACTTATAAAATGTAATTTTTTTATATACTTATTATTATTATCGAGATTTTCTTCCGGTGTGAAGTATAGCTCAAAATGAGGACACTAAATTATCACGAATGTAAATAAATAAAAGTATCACAAATCAATCATGACATGGTATAGACACTTAATTTTTTTTTTTTGGGTACAAAGGAGTTACAAAAGCAATATACAATGGGAAAGGAGGAAATTGAGCATGGCATCAAATGCATTTAAAAATTTAATTTTATCACTCGTTCCAGACCTCATTGAATTTTGGCAATAATTATTTCTATACATTTAAGGGCAGAATATCTATTATTTAAAAAGAAAAAAGGATTGTTAATAAGTTGAAACATAATTATATTTATACGATTCACAGAAGCATTCTCATCAGCATATATTCAGTGTTTTGCAGTGCTAAATATCGCAGCTTGGATTTGAACGAGGACGTGATGCATGAATGAATCATCAATATGCATGTTATAGCTATGGCATTTGAGACCAATTGGCGATCGATTGTTGTAGCAGATTTTATCAATTGCTCTTTTTTCCTTGTTATTATATCATACGTATTTAAAATCATACTATACGTAACGTCGTTGGCGTAGTGGCAAGTAATCCACACTTTTATCCTCTTCATGAAGTTTCGAACTTTGGTGGAAATAATTTTCCTAGAAAAGTTCAATTGGATAGCTCACATTTACCATTATAAAAAACTCCGAATCCATATATTCCTAACCTGAACCCCTATAGTCAATCTGAACAGAAACAAATAGACCAGATCATAATATATTTTTTTTCCTAACTTATTTTTATAAAAGATAAAATTATTCGATGAAAATTCAAGTGTCCAAAGCTAACATGATATATGACCTAACCTAAATTTAACCCAACCCGAAAATTAAACTGAATAACCCGATCATAGAGTCTACCTCCCAGCCTATGTAGGGATCACAAACGGGCACGCACCTTGGAAGAGAGGGAGAGAGAGTAAATTGGTGGAAGTGACATATCAATCACAAGCTAGAAAAAATGGAAAAAGTATGAGAACATGCATGCATATATAGAAAGGGTTTGAAATGTGCTTTAATTCGTCCTTGCTTCGGTCTTGACGGTACGTGATGAATTACAGAACATGCAGGGATTGACTGGGCAATTGGCCCGCCCATAATAATATATAAGTGCAGCAGCAGCTATATTTTAACTGGTAATTTCCGAGAACCAATCAGCCCAGGGTTAAGAATTTCCGACTGCAAAAGTATATCATCCATCTCTCCCTTCCAAAACCACTGTCTTCTGCCCTCCTCTGCCCTTTTTGACTTTTCTTATCAACCTTTTTCTTTTCTTCTTTTTTCAGAGGATACCCTCTCTCTCTCAAAAGTTGCCTTTTATTTTAATTTTAATACTCCATATTGCCATATTTAATGAATTTAAAGTTAAAAAGAGGTGAAAAGAAATCCTCACGAGTCAATCAAGTCACAAGTCACAACCTCTCCAGGGGGAAATAGACCAAACAGGTGTAACTAGCACTACTATTTAATCGACAATCAAAACTCTCAATTCGTTACATACCGATTCAGGATTAATAAAAGCAATATCGATCCCGTATGGTTTAAATATATATAAAGTTGCTATATATATCCAATCATGGTCGATAAATTTTTTCGTAGATTTAGAGTATACTTCAAAGTTACATAAAAATCATCATCTACTTGTATTTTATGTTCATTTATACTCTTTTTTATTAATCGTTTCTCTATATTTCTATTATATGTGACTATTTATATTCGTTTTTTTTATAACTTTAAATCGATATAATATAAAGTATATATATATATATATATATATATATATATGAAAAAAAGGGGAGGAAAACGAGAAGAGTAAAAGAAAACGGTAACAATGATGGCATGTATGATTTCATTGAAGCTGATGAGGTGACATTTTAAAAAAAATTCAAAGAAGATTGCGAGGATTGTTGGTGGATCTTGCCGCTAATGATTGCCTAATAAATTAATAAGAATATTGACGATCTGATATAATTAAAAAGCAGCGTCAGAAAAGAAATTTAAGGATAATAAGCAAGGCTCGCCATTGCAGGGGTTGGCTATTGGTCCTTTTCATAGTGACCTGACGTTTTTCTCTTCCATTATTTTATCCCCCATATATATATATATATATATATATATATATATATATATATATACAAGTGCGGGGGCAAGCAATATAATGAAATGGAATAAGGTGGGAGATAGAATATAATTAAATACTTTTTCTTTTTGTAAGTGCCTGCCTCTTTGTTGTTATCTCTCTCTCTCTCCCTCTCCCTCTCGATGTTATTGTCACAGAAAAGATGGGTAGGGACGATCCAGACCAGAGAACAAGCTGGACTCTCATGCCTGTAGCTACCTATACACCATTCCAAAAGGGCATTTCCAAAACACACACAATTATTTTTAGAAATTAATTAGTTTTCAATATAAATTAAAAAAAATTAAATTTATTGTGCTCTAAGAGTCTCTCATGGGTGCCTCGTGTTGAGGTTCGGTTCTCTTTAGGTTTTGTGGGTGTGCATGTATAAATAACAGTCTCGGGTAGACCAGGATCGGGCATGTATAACATAAATATCACAATCATGGAAAAGCAAATACAGAAAAAGAGGGGATATGGAATGGATTTGGGAAAAGGGCACCTGAAACTGGAGTTATAGTAATATATATGGATAGATAGAGAGAAGCAGATCAAATCAGGGCACACGTGTATAGAGAATTTCCTCATGAGGCAGCCTTCTCATGGAAATGATCGTCTCTCTCTCTCTCTCTCTCTCTCTTATTCTCCTTTGCCTTGGCTGGGGGACCATTTCGGCAGCTAGTGAGAAAATATATAAGATCGAGTAAAGAACCTGAGACCGGGACGTCAAACACTTGATTTTGCAAAAGCTACTCCTCACTTTCGCAAATACTACCACGCACTACTACTACTACTTGTACATCGATATACGGATATACTCCATCTGCTTTGAAAATACTTATCGTTTTAAGTTTATGCGAAAATATCATCAAAACATAAAATTTATTTTAAAAGACCAGATTATCCAAACTTTCATTAAAAATAAAGGGAATACACATATATAAGACTGTATCGATTAATTTCATTCAACTTCAAGTACGTATTAAAAAACCGTAACTCTCAATTTTCTCAACATTTCACTTATTATGATTAAGAACCTTACATGTACTCCAACTTTAAAAGAAGTAAGGATATATATTATAATATTGATAATTATTAGTAATAACTTTATTTTTGTTTGGAGAATTATTTATTTATATTTGAAAATATTGCAAGGAGCAAGTCAGTTGAGAATAATGAGAAGCTCAATCCCATTTGAGGGTGCTGTGACAAGGGGTATAAAGGTCAATAAAGAGTGGAATATCTAATCAGAATAATTAGCATGGAATATGTTGGACCATTTATTACAGATAAAAATTTAAGCCAACAAAAAAAATGATATAATTAATTAATACACTAAAGAAGATTACCTACTTAAGTAAGGTTTGTGAAAATGTAGATGCATATATATAACACCACATATGGGCCAAGGCCTAAGATTAAAGCAATTAATTTGCAAGATTATAATCTTTTTTTTTCTTTTTAAAGTGAAATTTCTCATAATCAAAATTAATGCATGCAACCTTCATCATAAAAAATATACCATTCAAATAGGCCATTCCAATCCTATAGCTACATACACCCGAAGAGCCCTACGCGGGATATGGGAGACGATTATAATTTATAGGCTACGCATGCTAATAGGCATTTGATCTGCTGGTGTATATACGTATGTATAAATATGTCTATATCGTGTCAAAGCTGCTTTTGTTGGTATCAGTCCTAACTCACATTGGATTTGACCCCGAAGAGAGTCTTTTTCTTCTTTTTTCGAGGTGTTTGTAACTCGTATCAGATCCGACTAAGCATATAAAGGGCAAAAGGAAAAGGGAAACGGGCAAATTAAAATGCTAAATAGGGGAGTAGAGATAGAAATTTAAAATTAGTGAGTTTCTCGAGTCTTTATTTGGGAAATTGTAAAGAATTGGGCAATCACATCACTACAAATACTGAAAATGCACGAGAACTAATTTACCCTCTTATCAAATACAGGTAAATAACTCCCTTGTCGTGCTAGTTAATTCCATATATAGAATTACACTACCAAGTTTATATAGGCAGAAAATGGAATCACTTGCATTTCTTGACGGCACCAAACTTCTCTTTTTCTGACAAAAAACTAATTACCCCCTCTCAATTTGCATAATTAATTACAGCCCTTAACATAGTATAATCTGATATGAGAAGCAGGCAATTTGGCAGCAGATAACAGGAAAAAAAAATGGGTTAACAGCCAAATTCATTAACCAACCCTAGCTGATCCGAGGAATTACCCCAGTTCAATCTGCAAGTAAAGAGACGGATTCTAAACAGTATAGTTTTGAACTGATCCAAGGAAATTAAACAACTGTTACCTGGAATTAGCGATTGGGGATCGAGATGATGACTTGTTCCGAAGATCAGATAGATGAATCGACGTCTGAGATTGTCCGTCTGGGTTTCGCAGCTTGATCACGTAGGAAGTCACAGGCTGAGCAGTTGAGTTGAGTAGTTGATCAAGGATGAATTTTTTTGCCCAGAAAATGATGAATAGTATAAGAAAGAGTGCTTAATTTAATTTATATACAGATTGATTATGTAGAAGTAGTATTTTTGGAAATGACACAGTAGGAGGAGTTGAGGAATCTAATCTACGGCTAATTAAGCTCATGATTATAATCTCAATTAAGGCCACAGGTAGCGCGTCACAATGACAATAATTCATCCATCCAGAATAATAATATATAGTAATAATAAAGTCAAAAATATATAAAAATTCATTTTGTAAGAGTAGGAGCGGGGAAAAAAATAATACTCCAATGAATCATCATCATCATCTCATCATCATCATCAGGTAGTAGTAGTTGTGGTTGGAGGAGGACCTACGCCACCAGTGTCGCCACCAGCGCTTCCGCTTCCGCCGTCTCCCGAGGCGCCAGGAGCAGCACTGGGGGCGGCCTCAGCCTGATCAGCGGGGGAGGAGGAGGACGTTTTCGCTTCTTCTTCTCGTAGGGAATGCCGCGGGCCTTGGCCTGGGCCTCGCGGACCTCGCGGAGGTAGATACGGACGGCTCGGGCGGCGAAAGGGTTGGACTCAGGGCGGCCGCCGTTCTCCTCGTAGGCGGCGCGGAGGCGGCCGATGAGGGCGTCGAGGCTGCCCCAGGCCTGCTTGAGAGGGCAGGCGCAGGGGGCCGGGGGCTGGGGTGGCCGAAGTAAGGGCACCCGCCGACGTGGACCTTGGTCTTCCCGAACTGGTCGAGGTACTTGAGGAATTCTATCACGTGGGCCCCGCTGCACCGGGAGAGAGAGAGGGGTGGCTTGTGGTTCTTCAGGTACTGCAGGAAGGTGTTCCAGTCTCTCCTCTTCTGCGACTCGTACCTGCTCGGCGGCGCCGGGGATGATCCCCCTCCTCCTCCTCCTCCTCCTCCGCTGCTTCCTCCCTCTCCTCCTCCTCCTCCTCCCGGGGGCTGCGACGAGGAGCCGGGCTCCCCTCCTCCTGCGCTGCTGGGTTCTGATGCCGCCGTCTCCATGGAAAATTCAATCCCAATTAAGCTAATCAATTCAACACCGGGAGAAGGGATCGGATCGGATGTGGGTTTGATTGGAAGCTGAAGCTGGGTAGGTGGGTAGCTAGCATAGGAGGCTAAGGCTAAGGCTAAGGCTGAGGCTTACCTTACCCCAGCTCGATCTTTGTGTTGTGTATTATAATTTAGCGGAATTTGGTGTGGCTTTCTCAACTTCTGAGTTCTTGAGAAAGAAAGGGTAAAGTGGAAGAGGGGAGTGATGGGATATCTTTAAAAAGGGCCTGAATCGATTACTGAATATGACCTTCTTCCCTCTACTCTTAATTTTCCACTCTCTGAGTCCAGAAAAGAGAGAGAGACAGAGAGAGAGAAAGAGAGAGAGAGAGAGAGAGAGAGAGAATATTGATGAGGGAGATTAGATTATAATGAGAGAGAGAGAGAGAGAGAGAAGATCTACGAGTAGATGAGGGTGAAGGAAGTGCGTATTGGGCACCGTCAAGAGTCGTGTGAATTGAAGGGATGGGAGGGAGGGAGGAGGGAGAAGAAGAGAGAGAGAGAGAGAGAGAGAGAGGGAAAGGGAGAGAAGGAAAGAAAGAGGGGGAATAATTGAGAAGAAAGAGGAAAAAAGGAGGAATTTTAGGGATAGAGAGGAAAGATGGAAGATAGATTGCATAGCTATACTAATATAACTCACCCTCCCTCCCTCTGCTTTTCTTTACAACGACATACTCCACAACACTCTTCACTCATGCCCTTCTCACTTATCATTTTTTATTTCATTTTTTTAAATACAATATCTGTCTTCAATAAAATACAAATTTATATACTACTTCTTATGTGTCTTTTTATATTATTATATATTAAATTAAATTTTTTTATAATTTAATAGCATAAGCTCATTATTTGTTACCACTTATCAATTATATAAAAATTATATTTTATTAATGTGTATTTACTGGTAGGGTTTATCCAATTATAGTATGTATTTATTTAATGGTATGTACAATAAATATATCACAATTGATGATTAAAGATTATAATTGCCGAAAATTTTGTGATTTTGAAGTTTGTAATATATTAATTTAGATAAAAGAAAATAAGACACTTAAGTAGTATGTGTTTTAATTTATTTTTAGAAAAAAAATTAAAAATTTAATGTAAGTATTGATAATTTGGTGAATTTAGATAATGTATTTGTATACTTCTATTTTTTTCTCTAAATAATTATCTTTGTAAACTATTTTGATCTGTCTTATATTGATTGTTCTAATTATTATACTTTAATATGATTATTCACTTTTATCTTTAATTAGAACTAAATATAATTAAATACTAAAAGTAGATGATGTAAATTCAATTATTTGCAAAAAAATAATGTGTAATTAGAAAAGAAGAGGCTAATAGTAGATGGTGCACCAATAAACAAATATTTTGGTTGCTCGTATATTCTTGATAAATATATCGGAAGCTTGTAAGTCTTAAATATTTAGTCTCGAAAAAACAAATAATAGAAATTTCAAAAAATATATAAATTAATCATAAAATTACCGTGGGAATTTGAAAAAGTAATCTTAATCAGCAACACATCTAATCATCAATCACATTTCTCCTTAGTCCTTAACATATACTATGTTTCACAATTACTTGTCGTTTTTTAGCTGTAAGGAAACGTTCACGAAATATAAAATTTATGACAAAAATTGTATGAAAATACCAAGTTACTGTCCTAAAATGAAAAAAAAATAGTAAAAACCCGAGGGAGAGAACATAATTAATAAGAAAAAAATTATAAATTAGTCATTAATATATTATTGGCATTATAAAATAACAAATATTATAAAACGAAAAAAAGTTAGCTAAAGTAACACTTATTGTATGATTAGTAATTATATTTGCTCTATTTGAGATGAATAAAAACCTAATTACGCTCATCAGCTATCTTGAAATTTTAAATGCTTTTGATTATAAGATCTTAATTACTCCCTCTGTTTCAAAATACATGTCGTTTTAAGGTTATGATGGAATACTAAGAAAACGTAAAATTCATGACAAATTTTATGTTAAAAGACCAAGTTATCCTTTATATTTCATTGAAAATGAAGAAAATTAATGAAAAAATAAGAGAGACAAAGCAATTAATAAGGACAAAATTGGTAAACTAATAATTAATATGTTATTGGAATTATAAAATGAAAAATATTGTGAAACGAGAAAAATTAGTTAATTTAACATATATTTTGAAACGGAGGGGATACTATTTAGTGGGGTACTAACCAGTAAAATTTTGTGCAAGTTGCCATATTGTTCTAAAAATATAGCAAAAATTAAGATAATTAGAGTTTAAATTTCTTTTCATGTAAGGTAAAATCACTGTACTATGAGAACAATAATAATAACAAATACTCAACTCATTTTTAAAATATTGAAGAGATTAATGAAGTGTACATAATATAATCTTGCTTTTAAGAGCAAAGAGGTAAAATTAACTTTAAGAAACACGTACCATTTCAGTAAAGGGATATTTATATAATAAGAATGAAATTTATTTGAAGTTGCGAAACAACGTATAACATTCCATACTTGGCTGTTTTGATTTCTTATATTTGCTATACATGCATATCTTAAGTTAAGTTTCGATAAAGACGTTATATCTATTATAAGATTGTGAAACTTACTTATACGGTTGTACATTATAAAAATTTCCTATATTCTGATCGGATTCGTTGTATAAATATGTATACATCTTATGTGGATGATTAAGACAATTATTTGACTCCAACCATGGACTAGAAATATATCAACCAATCCTTTAAAATTTTAAAAAATTATGTTTTTTTTATAAAAATTTTCCTTCTATTTTTTTTTGGTGTTTTTTGTTTGGCACTTTTATGAATTGGTCTATTCGGACACCGGACACGAGGGGAGAGAGAGAGAGACTGAAATTATGGAGTCGGCAGAAGATCAGCTGGATCATGCATTCTGTTTGCAGGGGATTCTAAACTGTCAGATAAAAGGGTGAACCACTTCAAATGCCTTCTTCAAACTTTGAGTCGGAATCCATTATTATTCATCAGTTTCAGTCGGAAAAATTATTAAAACTTTCTTTCAGATTTTGGTTGAAGAAAAATCGACATATCATGCATTAAATGAATAACAGATCACTGAATTTAATGGTGTCGTCTAGATTATAGAAAAATTATTAATATATTCCAACCATTTTTTCAATTGTGTGATTTATTTATATACATAGGGTTGTATGATATCTTCAAATCATCTAAAACAATGAGATCATCAATGATTTTTTCTAAAATTTTTAGCGTAAAAGGTTTCATTTAGGGTTTATCTATGTTTCAATCGTATGAATAATTAAATGAGTACGACGAGAATTATAGTAGTAAGGAACAACAAGGATATGATATTGGCGAAATAAAGACGCCCTTAGAATGTCCAATATTGGTGAACATGAGGATCTATACTGCGATTATCTCGTAACCCTAACATATTTTAATTGCTAAAAAAATTATTCATGATCATGTATGAAGATAAATTTAAAGATGTCATTAAAAACACGTACCTTGTATAAATAAATTCTTTATATATAAATATTAATATCAATATAATGATGGAGAATTTGCTCTTTTATTCTTTTATATTAATATAAATATCGATTTCCATTTTAAATTAAATTAAAGCGGGTATTTTGAGAAATCCAAACATAAGTTTATGTACACAACAACACTTAGATAGATATATAAATCCAACCATAAATTTATGTACTCAATATTGGATGCATACATAGAACCATCATCCATTTTGATGTGCTTCAAGGAGTCTATGCACGACAAATACATGTCCTCTTTATGGTCTTAACTCCGATCCTACGGGTTTCACTGTGGACATGATGTTCTTGTCAATTCAATATGTCCTTTTGGTTCAACTTTTATTTTTTTTAAATAACTAGTCGATTATGAAATTACTATACAACGAATTTTAATATTAAATTTATAATTTCTTGCAGCTATTTTACACGTATTCTATAACTACCTCATGTATATGCTACAACTACCTTACAATTTTTTATACCTACTTTACACATTTCTTTTTTTCTTTTTTTAAATGATCTTACACATATTCTACCGCTACCTTACAACTAAAAAAATATAATTTTATCTTCTTTTTTTTACTTTTTAAAAAATGTATAAAAATTACGTAAGATAAAGTATTACTAGTCCTTTTATATTAGATTAATATATCATCATTCGACCATTAAAAAAGGAAAATATTATTTAAGTGTCTACCCTCCAGTACAAAAGTTTCTTAAATGCTTCTATTGATTTATATATGGAGGGTTTACTGTGATAAGTATTCGAGGAGAAATAAAGGATGGTTAACTTATTTCAAGTGTAGATCATGGTGTTCATATTTCTTCGATTGACATATGTTTGTAGAATTTGAGTCTCTTTGTACTCTCGATTTATCCTATTGGCTTAATAATAATCGGGTAAAGAAAGTTTCTTAAATATTTTTGGTAAGCGATTTCATATCAACCAATGAAATATTAGAATCCATTGCATCTAAGATTTGAAAGTTTTACTTAATTAAGTGTCAAAATTTAAGTATTTTCAGAGAGAAAATTAATGCCTTCTCTTTTTCTCTTGTTTCTTCTACTTTCCTTGATTATTGGTGGTGAAGAGAGTTTCCCTACTTATCTCATATGAGAAACCCTTTTTTTTTTTTTGTGGAAAAAGAAAAAAAAAAGGATGAGGAACTCCTTATTATATTCTCCTTTATCTTTTTGTTTGTTTGTTTGTTTGTTTTCTTCTTATGAAAAACCCTCCACATTTGTTACGTACAATTGTGTTGAACAAATAAAAACTAACAAAATTCCAATTAATTATCATGTCAAAATGAACGACTATCTGTCAGCCATAAAACAACCTTATGCATATTTTGCATATAATCACTTAGGTAAAGTTTCTACTAATTAAACACCCCATTGTCACGTACTTGACTCGAACAGTATCCAATGTGTAATTACTTCTAGCATAAGTCGTGCTATTTTTTTTCCGTTATAAGTTTAATTTGATACATATGATTGAGGACTTGCTTGTACGTAAGCAATGGCTGCTTGTACCGATAGATATATTTGAAATTTTGTGGCTGTAAAGTAGGACGAACGTTCCGATCCCATGATCAACTATTTAAACTGGTATTTCCAAAAGGTAATACATATGGGCCTTTACCAAAATAAATGATATTAGAATATATTTTTTTCAATTATTTTTAGTAAAAGGTTGAGACAAAGCAAAGAACATAGAACTAATAATAATAATAATAATAATAATAATAATAATAATAATAATAATAAAAGAGAGTACACAAATATTCCGATACAATTTCCACTTTAATACTATAAATGTTGGATTCAAAGATAAATTAAAAGCAAATGATTAGAGTGTTCCAAAAAAACTACCACTGTCAATCTATCTACTCAAATCAAACCTTTATAATGTCAAATCTTCATCTTGATTTCCCATACTTTTGTACATGTATATTTATTGTTTACTAACCCATGGCTGAGATCTTTGAATGTTTCGAATTCGAATTTTGTGAACCGTGAAAAATATATGTTCAAAAAGTTTATGTCCCTTATAAATTGAGGATTGGTTCAAGTTGCTCATGTGTGATTAATATATGGTCAAAGATTGTATAAGTCTTGAATTCGATATTTGGAACGGTGAAAAAATATATGTTCGAAGAGTTACGTCCCTTATAAATCGAGGATTACTTCAAGTTGTTCAAGTATAATTAGTATACAGTCAAAGACCGGAATGTATTTATTTTTTAAATTAAATCACAATATGCATGTCACAAAGGACCTACCACCCCGACCTCCTTAAAAAAAAAAAAAAGAATCCATGGGCCCCTGTGAATCCACATGAAATCGGGTTTAGATTAGCTAGACTACTAATCAAGTTGTTTAAAAATAATAATAAACAATATATTGTAGTGGTATGGTCGTACGATCTTCATTATCATTTTGTATTATTGCTTAAAATTGAATCATTTTCTTTAATTAATTTAAGTGGAGAAAAATGAGCATCCTATGCTTTCTTATCTGCTCACAGGTTCTGCTTAGGCCCAAAATCAGACAAACAAAAAAAAGTGAGAGATGTCAATTTCACAACCTCACAATTTCTTATCATAAATTAACAATTAAATTAATGATATCTTAAGGTCGATCAAATATGCGTTAATTATATAATTAATAAGCTAATTACCCTAGCTAATGTAGAGTAGTCCACCTATTAATCATTCATCATCAATTCGTGACATCAGATGTCATAAAGAATGCGCTAGTCTAAGCATATATATATATATGTATGTGGCGGATATTATCGACAGACTGTTGATTAAAGCGGAAGCGGTCTCACCTCGATAAAGTTGAGAATAATAGTTTAAATTCTCATAATCGTACTAGTTAGAGAGGTTTTACCTCAAACAGGATTTAAGTACATTTTTATAATTAGTTTTTATTTATTTTTACTATCCTGCATTATGATCGTGATGTTACATCTTATAAGTTATAATTTATAAATATAAGAGTAGTACTTTATTTATTATAATGCTTATTTGTTAGAAAATACGTTGATGTTGGACTATATATCAGTCATTATTATTTTGTCTTAATTATATGTGGCTTATGTGGATCAAAAGGGGGCCGAAAAATAATAATTTATGAAGGTAGCAAATCTAGGATGGATTGCCTCTGGTAAATATTTTTTTGACTCTTGTCTATGGTTTTATTTTTTTCCTTTTTTGGGAGGGAAGGGTTGGATTTCTATATTTAGAAGCTAAATTACCGTGACTTCTACTTTACATTAAATACATAATATATTTACGTTTTATATTTGGTTATTTTATTTTATGTTCGTTTATGTTTGTTTATTTCCATTTATATTTGTTTGTTTCTTATTTAACAATTCATTTTATGTTCGTTTATGTTCTTTTATATTTATTTATGTTCGTTTCTATTTATGTGCGTTTTGTATGTAAGTTCCAACAGATCCAATTTAGCTAAAGATGTGTTATCAGTGCATGCCATTTTTTTCAAATGTAAGCACAGGTTATCCAATTAGATTTCTATAATAAGGGTAATTTAAATTGGATTTGAAAGTATAAGGGTAATAAAGATACTAAGTTTAGGTCCACAATCCACTCAAACTCCTTTGCATAAATTGCAAAGAAATTATCTCCTCTAAAATCTGAACTATAAAAGGTAGGAAATATACTCAATTTGTAATTATCAGTGTATGTGGCATGTAAAAGACTCAAATTACTTATATAAATTTACTCTCTTTAAGAAAATAGCCAAACACTCAGTTCAAGATAAATTTGGATGGCTTTTCCAAGGTCGCAAGTTTCTTAATAAGGACATTTTTTACTGAAAATGTAATTATATGTATATATACATAACAATTGATGAATTAATTGATTTCTTTTCTTGGAAGGAGATTAGTACCCTGCATATCTTTATCAGGCGTTGATCATGTCAATAAGCTAACTATCCTTTTAAAGGTGTATACAAGTATACATTTAACCAGTATTACACAAGTTACCGTCAAATTTAACTCAAATTTACTATTGTTTGAATTGTCCAACCTGAAAAAATTGGATATCGGATAAAAAATTTCATTTAATGACCGTTTTATCCAACCGATTTTGACCCGAACCAACACTACTAAAGAGTATACGTTTTTGTAGCAACAAAAAGTGTAGAAGGGACGTTGGGGGAAAAAAGTGCAAATTTTTATATCAATCTGGAGCTTATATTTTATTATGTTTGATCCATAAAATCTTCTCAATTTTCTCTTTAGTCCAACCATTTCCTGACACGTGTCATGAGAGTATAAACTCGTAGGTGTATAATAGATGCGCTGAAAAAAATAAATAGAATATATGATAATTATATTTCTTTTGTTTTTATAGCCCTGAAATAATTTCCATTTTTTTTTCTAGAGACTGTATACTCTTGTTTTTATGACTCAAAGGTTCATAACCTGTAATAGAACTATGTCATTGTCGCTTAATATTCATGTCTTGTAATTAAATTATTCGTGTCACTCAATTTAAATATTTATTTTTAAAATTCCGAAGACAGGTAAATTATATACTCTATTTTGACAGACAAATATGTCAAAATTAAAATGTTACTAATAATCAGAAGTTTTTTTTTTTTTTTGGGTGTTAGGTATTAATGTTTTTGACACAACATAATTTTTTAAAAATAAAGATCTTATCTAGAACTGGCAATCTGCTCATTCGGATCGGTTTTGGTTTGGGTTAGTTTAAGATCATTAAGATTCAGTTGAGTTTTCGTTTGGTCACGGTTTGGATTGACTTGATATTTGGTCCAACAATTTTGTGGTTTTAGAGACAAACACTTTTAGGCTCTATTTGATTATAACAAAATAGGTTGGAAAGAAAATTTAAATGGAAAAAAGTTAAGGGAAAATTAATTTTTTTCTTGTGTTTGGTTCAAGGAAAAATAGAGGAAAAAAATTATAATCATTTTCTAACATTTTACCCATCCACCACATTTTCATGAAGAGAAGAGAGAAAATATTAATAGCATTGATTAATTGAGAGGAGAGAGAAAATTCTTAATGACATTACTTAATACAATTCTCTCTCTTTTGTGAAATTTTTCTTCCATTTTGCTTTCAATTTTGGACATAAAATATTATTGATCAAATTGACAAATTTTTCCATGATTTTTTCCATCAAACTCTTTTTCTCTCCTTTTTCTTCAATTCAAACAAGGAAAGAAATTCATTTTTCATATTTTTTTCTTTCCTTCTAATTTTCTTAGAATCAAATAGGCGCTTACAGAATTAGGTTCGATTCAATTCCGATTTCTTGTGATCGATTTTGGCCGGGCCATTTTGCCTTAGTCTAATCTTATCTGAGCTTGGGCATGAATGAGAGCTCGTTGTGAAGAAAAGGCTTGCCAACCCGATGAGCATCGACATTCCGGCATTTGGATGGGCCTTTGATTTAAAAGATCCGAAAGTGAAATATGGGCCGATCCAGGCCCAGATTTGGATGACAATAATCGTGGAGAGCATATAAATCCGCTTTTGGGCTACCTTGAAGCCTGCCGACTCAATTGTTTTCTGAGTTTCTAATTTTTTTTTTTTTGGTGTCCTTATTTGGCCCAAACTATGTTACGATGTGATTTCAAACTATCAAACTATAATCATCGATATTTTTATTTGCCTAACATCAGATAAGGGCCCAATTGGATAATATTATCCGTGTAAAAAAAAAAAAAAAGACGAGATATTTACTTGTAAACCGAAAATATTATTTATGTATTTCTCTGATTTGATCCCCATTCATCATTATCTATATATTATTGGCCGGATTTTATAGTTTTTAATTTAATAATAATCAAAGAAAAGTGAGAGGTGAAGAGTTACCTATGGATCCTACGAGAGTTTTTTTTTTTTTTTTTTTGCTTTTCTTAACATAAATTAATTAGGCATATGGAGGGGGAGGCCAGAAATAAAAATAAAATAATGGCAAGGGCATTAAATATTGAATTGACAATGAGTATAGTAAAGTCTAAAGCTCTTTTTGAAAACCTGCAGAAAAATGGGCCCACTAATCTTGTCTCTGAGCAATCATTATTGCTTCTCAATTATCATCATCTTTCATGCTTATAAACAAATTTGCGTAACATAAGGCCTTTCTTCAATCAGACATTCATGGATTCCATCATATTTGGCTCAATCTAAATAAAACTTACCCCATTCGTGTCATATTAATGATCTATAAACCCGAGTTTATGGAGAAATAAAAAGATTTTATGGAGGGACATTACGGGGGCATTGCATCGAGTGAGGAGATAATACCAGTTTTAATAATGGTTAGCTTGCTTTTAATCCGTTAAATAAATAAATAAATTATAAATTATCCTAAATATCAGCAATGACAATCCACGGGCTTCGAATTGCATGTAGCAACATTGTTATACAAATTTGACATTTTTTTCCAATAAGACATATTATGATAATATTTTTTATTTAATATATTATATTACATCATACTAATATATATTCGGTGTTTACTTCATTCATTTCAAAATACTTATCGTGTTAAGGTTATGAAGGATTATTAAGAAAATATTAAATTTATGATAAATTTTGTATTAAAAGACAAACTTTCCCAAGATTTCATTGAAAATGAAGAAAATCAATGAGAAAAATGAGAGAAATAAAGCAATTAATGAGGATAAAATTAGTAAATTAGTCATTGGAATTGCAAAATGACAAGTATCGTGAAACGAAAAAGTTAGCTACACCCTGTTCGGTAGGGGTGTGCAGAAAAAATTGAAACCGAAAAACCGATCCAAAAATCATTAACCGAATAAATTTTTAAAGCCCAAATTTTTTTTTCGGTTGACGGACCGGAACTTGGAAAAATTCAGTTAACCGGCGGTTAATCGAACCGATTTTTTTTATATAAAAAATCATTGGTATATAAGCCAAAAGTTTGTGGAATTGAAAAAATTATGTTTTGATAGCAAAAACTTCTTCTTTATTGTATTTTACATATGTTAGCTAGAAACTTGTGTTTTGTTGTATTTTACTTCAGTTTTATTTCATAAGTTATATTTCAAATAACGGTTAACCATTAAAACGAACCGAAAAATCGGCTGCCGATATGAAAATTCGATTAACCGAAAAAATCGGATCGGTTACGGATCGGATTTTTAACTATCCGAAAGTTCGATTAACCGAAAGTGCGGTTAACTGGTTTTGCACACCCGGCAAAATTAGTTGTTGGAGTAGTAGATAACTTGTTTGTGTATCTAATCGCTGTTTAGGTAGGTGATAGATATTATATTTTAGTCGTTAGATGATAGTCGTTCAATTGAGCGGTTGAATAAATATGTTTGGTAAATATAGTGGTTGAGTTAACTGATTATTGTAAATTGACGTAAAAGAATATTGATAATTTGCAAATATGAATTAATGAAGCGATATTTTTGTCAAAAAATATGAAATGCTACGTTTAAATGTGAAAAACTAATATTTTTATCTTTTTAGAAATAATATTTAAAGCGCTATAAATTAATGCAAACACAAGTTAAAACACTAACTTACGGAACACTAACATTTGGTTGATTAGTGTTTTGATTTGATTAAAACGATAAAAGTTACTCCGAATATTATTATCAAATAAGACCTTAAAATGCCATATATGTTCAACCGGAGGGAGTATTTTGTTAAGGTATTCAGACTAATTGTTAGTTGATAGTCTGAAGATGGTATAATAAAAACATGTCCTCAGGCATATCATGCGGTGGCAGTATCCACGCGGCATAAGTAATGAAAAATCCTACTAATTTCAATGATTGTTTCATAATTCAATCCTAAATTGTGTCTGTCTAGGCCAATACGTACCGAAGTTAAGTGTTGTGAATCATACTTATCTTATCCTTTCATATTAAGTAATGAAAATCCTACTAATTTCAATGATTGTCCATCAATTATATTAGTTATGATGAGGATTTAGCATGTCCGATGGGTATCGTGGAAGCTTATCATAATTTGTTAAAGTTTCATGTTTCACCTCCGACAATGGTTAAAAGGTTCAAGTTTCGTATCCGGAACTCGATCAAATTGTTCGAGTCAAGTTCCTAATAAAATGCGAAACTTATTTCCGAAATTATTATATAGAATCGGAATCGAAACTTCGAAGGTTATCCGGAACTTATATGTTTATTTTCTTTTTATGAAGCCCAAACCAAAATTATATATGAGAAAACTCAATTAACGAGCATAACCGAATAAAGAGGTCATTCTTATTTTTAAATTTAAATCTAGTTGTTAATTAATTTTAGTCAGTTGGTTGTGTATAATTATTATTTAGTTAATATTACAAATTATTGCTTACTTGCTCCTTGAGTTGGAGTTACATTGTGTAATGAACTTGAGTTAATTGCTTGCTAGGTTGCTTCTTTTAATTTTAAGTTTTGAAAGTTTGACATGATACTTTAGAATCAAAATCAAACCTTGCTTTTTAGTTTTATGTTCCTAAAATTCAAGAAGCGAGTCAAACAAATTCCGGTTCAAGTTTTCAAAATTCAGTAACTAGTTGAACATGTTCAAGTTTAAGTTATAGTTTTAAGAAAAAGTATTCGAAACCGCTCACCTATAATTATGACATGGTAACATATTATGACAAACACTGCTGTATATATAACTTTATGATTTTTCTAGGATTTTCAATGTTACTAACCTATTCATGTGGATGTTAGACAATAAATTTACCTTAAATTATGTCATGTTAATGAATTTATAAATAAATTTCATAATTTAAGTTATCTAATTATGACCCTTTGACACTTCTCCTCAAATGCTACTAGATTGCATGGAGATGAGATGTTGTGTGTGTTTGGACCGGTGGCCTAAGATTTTTTCTAAATTTTGATATTTCTCTGTTTTGGGCCTTTATGGTTTATTGAGTTGTCTCGAAATAGGACCCAATAAATTGGTCAGTTTATCTTGTAAAAATTACATAAGAACTTTTATTATTTTTAACCCTTACAATTTGGATGGAGGTTAGAGAGAGTAGGGGAATAAAAGGAGGGTTATTTATCTCCTTTTACCTTTGTTTGGAAAAATTAAAAAAGAGGTAAAAGAAGGGAAGGGAGGGGAACATTTCACCCCCTTTCCCCTCGTTTCCTCAATTTTTCTTCCCCTCCAAATTAGGGGGTGAATAGAGGGGAGGAAATTTTTTTTTCATGAATTCATTTTCTTTCTCCTCAATTTTCGTACATTCTAATCCAAACATGGTGAATATTTATCACCTACCCTCTTATTCCTTTCCTTTCAGTCCTCTTCTATCGGTTAACCTCCATTCCCCAACCCTTTATAAAAATCCAAACACATTGCTAGACAATGGCAAAACATAACAAATTTCAATCCTATTCCCATTAAATGACATCCAAAATGAAAATAGACAAGCCACTATGTAATCCTAAGCTCTGCAATAGCGACCGCGATGGGCTGAATAGTACCCATAAATTCGCCAATAATAGGTTAATCAATAATAAACATGAAACTATTTTAGCAGGTTGGTTCATTAATGACTAAATATCTTTCTCGACCTTCATGACATATCGGCTCAAATATATCACTAGCAATTTTTATGCTCCGTATAGTATAATAATCAATATTATACGAAGATCTCTTGTATAAATTTGCTTTATTTCAACATATAATTCAGTCTGATTCCGTCTAATACAATCCTTTAATTTACATTAGAATTCGAATTAACTAACTTTAACAATAAATTTAACCATAATCGGATCCATCCCACAATGTTAAAGAATCGAACTAAACTGAACCAGACCCGGGCCGAGCAGCCCAAGGCAAGCACAAGCACAAAGGTCCACAAGAATACAAACATCCCCTTAGTCCTACAGGCACACACACTGCTTCATCATAACCTAACAGTTGAGAGACTAAAGCCAAAAACGAAGCAAAGATGCAAAAACAGGGCCCCACAACCATCAACATCATTCACTTGATAATTAAATGCCCTCGTCTTCCTCCTCCTCCTCCTATTTATTAACCCCATCATCCTCCCATTCCCCTCCCTCTCCTCAAACCCCCCCAAAACAAAATTTAAATTTTCTTTTTAAAAAATTATCACCACCACCCCTGTAGTAAAAAAATAATAACCCCCACCAAAAAAAAAAAATTAAAAAAATTACCCATCTCCTTGCTCCCATCCCATCTCCCTACTCCTGTCCTGTCAGAACCCAAAAAAAAAAAAAAAAAGATTAAATTAAATGAAAATAGGCGAAGCTCGCAAATGGGAATAGAGATATAGAGTAGAGAGCAGCAGCAAAATCCATTCTCCGTAATCTCTCTCCTCGATTTTCCGGGGAGTGAAGCTACCAGTAGTAATTAAGCCTTTAGCCACCACGAGGGGCGGCGACGGAGGAGGAGTTCTGGAGGTGGAAATGGCGGCGGCGTTGGAATGCTGGTCGAGCCGAACGAGCACCGACGAGGACACGGTGGAGCAGGTGCTCATGAGGTCCCAGGACAGATCGGAGGGCACGGCGGAGAACTCTGCTTCCACCGCCGGAAAAGAGTCCTCCACCATGCAGAAGCGGTTCCAGAGGCTGAGCCGTAACGTTTCCGAGGCCATCGCCTCATTCAAGAACTCCCTCAACCTCGACTCCACCCGCGACCCTCCGCCGTCCAAAATAGACGGCCACCGGAAGCTTGTCTGGGGGTCCATTGTTCGCAGCCTGACCCAGCTCTACCCCGGCAGCCAACTCCCTGAGAAGCTGGTCTCTAACATTCGCAAACACTACGATTCCATGCCCTTGAGGTTAGTTTAGTTTATACTTTGTCTTTTCAATCTGGTTTTTCAAATTCAAGGGACTAGTTGCTAAATCCCCTTGATGTTGATGATTTTGACAGTTATGCTCAAGCTGGGTTTGATATGAAAGACGTGTTCGTTCATATACGGTTGATGGAGCAAGCTTGTGTTGAGGACCAGCCTGCTATTCTGATTCAAGAGGTTTCTGATGATCAAGTTCAGGGCTCGTTTTATAAGATCACATTTGCTTGTAATTCATCGATCTCGTGGCCGGCGGTGTCTGGGGCCTTGGAGACTGGTTCAATTTGTTGCAAGAAGATTCAGATCTTTGAGAAGAAGGGTTCTACTCTTGGGATTCTGCATATTTTGGTGCAATCTGGGCAGGAGAAGAATTTCAAGAACCGCATTGAGAATGCCCTGAGATCTGCTTCAAAGAAGCCTAAGCTTAGTAATATGAAGCTCCCATTTGGGCTTTGTGGGTGTCAAGAGGAGAATGGTAAGGGGAGAGATTTTGGAGAGATAGAAGAGGATGTGAGTGACCAGAGTTATAGGAACAGTATAGAGCATTCCAATGGGAGGATTGAACTCTCCGTGCCCTTACCCTCCTCTTCTTTTGTAGTATCTGTTGATGAGTGGCAGACTGTGAGAGGAGGTGGGGATGAGATTGGAAAATGGCTGTTGAATTCAGATAGCGTTGAGTTCACTGATCAGGTTGGGCCGAGCTCCTTCAAGGGGTTTTACAAGGGCAGGAGGGTTGTTATTGAGAAACTAAAAGGGTGTGATAAAGGGAATGCTTATGATTTCGAGCTTCGCAAAGATTTATTAGAGCTTATGACTTGTGGTCATAGGAACTTAGTGCCATTTTACGGTGTATGCATCGATGAGGTTCATGGGCTGTGTATTGTTACTAGATTAATGGAAGGTGGATCAGTTCATGACTTGATGATGAAGCACAAGAAGCTTCACATCAAGGATGTAATGAAGATTGCAGTAGATGTAGCTGAGGGTTTAAAGTTCATCAATGATCATGGCGTTGCTTATCGAGACCTAAACTCACAAAGAATCTTATTGGATCGCCAGGGAATGCTTGTTTAGGGGACATGGGAATAGTCACTGCGTGCAAGAGCTTAGGTGAAGCCATGGAATACGAGACTGATGGTTACCGGTGGCTCGCTCCGGAGGTATCTTCCCATTTTCAGCTAACTTTAATGCAGAAATATGGCATGCTTTGATTTCTTGCACTTGTGAATCCTTGTGTAGTTGAGGTAGATTATTAGGCAACTTTTGGGTCTAATCTATATTAGCATGTAGCATAATAGTAAGTATTCAACCTTATTGATTTTTAGGATAGGGAAACCTTTTGGCACCTATCTGCGGGTGACAAACAGTTGAATTCATAGGAGCTCTACTGCATACCACTTCTCGTGACTTCATTTATTAACTTATTATCAGAACATTAAATAAGTGTTGTTGGATGCTTGTTTAAGAAAGCGTACTATGTCATTAGTTTTTAAGTTAATAGAGCTGGTGATTTCTGAATTCTGGTTTATCATCACAAGCAATTACTTTAATGGCTCTTCACATGGTAGATGATTGAATCATTAAAAGTTTCATGTGATATACTTTACCTTTATTTCATTAGAAATGCATCTGATTGTATTGTGTTCCTTCTTGTTTTCATGATAATTGTAGTATCTCCCCTTGTTAATACTTATATAATGAATCCGGATCTATGGTCTCATGATATGCCACAATTTGGGGGACTGAATCTAGTATTTTTTATTGTTTTTTTGAAAGGGGACCATGGAAATAAGGAGTGTGTTTTAAAAAATTAAAATAAAATGTCATATACGGTAACTTAGGTCCATATGTCCGAGTTCATGGTATAGTTTGTGTACCGTTTTGTAAACACTAAATACCCATTTTTTTATATTATATCTCTGCCTTGCCTCCTCAGCCACACTTTTAATATAACTGGACAACATTGAGAGCCTCTTTCTTAAAGTTTTTACTTAGGACAGTGAATTGGCCAAAATTCTTCTGTTTACACTATTCCTTTTTGGAATTTATTCATTGAAGGCTCCCACCCCCTCCCCCTCCCAAAAAAAAAAAAAGAATAAGAGAAAAAAAAAGGATCATCTAGTCGAGGCATATACGTGTGCAATGATGCACCGTTTTGATCCATTGTACATGAGTGGGATCCATCTTCCTTTGTAAAAGTGAGGCGTTAAGCTTTATGTCACTTCAATATCATCATAGTTTGAGCATGCATTAACATGTCCCCATTATGGTTCTGCATCATAGGACTTAATTGTGCGCTTGCTTTTTATCTATTTGCTAAACACAATCATCTTTGTGTAATTCTCTTAGTGGCACCACTTAACTTCAAATGTTGGCGATTACTGATTGCTGATTAGGAGGGAAGCCACTTACATTAGGGTGAATCCTATTTTTCATCCTCACTCCCCCTCTCTTCTGATGGGGGTGGGGTGGGTTGGTTGTGACAAAGACCATGATGTATTTGATGGAGCTGCTCATTAATAGTTGCGATGATGCATATGCTGCAGCTTCCTGTTATTCAATTAAGCACACTTGTCTGGGCTTTGATATTAAACAAATTACAGTTATATGTCTTCTTTGATTCCTTGTTTGCCTCACTTCTTATATTGGGATGGATTCCAGTGGATGTTAGCAACTACATGATCAAATTATCCGCCAATCTTCCTATATATTCCTTCATTACATAAATCTAATTTATTTGCGGCAGTTTTGTTGAGGTGACTGATTTGGTTGCTTGTGTGCTCCTTTTGAAGATCATTGCAGCTGACCCTGAAAGTGTTAGCGAGACATGGATGAGTAATGTGTACAGTTTTGGCATGGTAGTTTGGGAAATGGTGACTGGTGAAGCTGCCTACTCCGCATACTCACCTGTTCAAGCCGCAGTTGGAATAGCCGCTTGTGGTCTTAGACCTGAAATCCCCAAAGACTGTCCTCAGGTACTGAAATCACTCATGAGCAAGTGCTGGAACAATTGCCCTACAAAGCGTCCTCAGTTTTCTGAAATACTCTCCGTACTTCTGCGGCCTAACATAATGAGTAGCCAAAATAGCAGGTGAACATACATGAATCTCCTTTTACATTGTTGCTATGTAATTAGCACAAGTCAATGTAAAGAAGAAGAAAGGGGATTCCTTGTTTAGTTGTTGCCCTTCAACAGATAGATGTAGTTCTGAGTTTATATTTTTGGCTAATGAAATGAAATTATAGTCATGGTTCATGGCTTGTCTACTTTGTCGACTGTTATCTCTTTGCCTCCAATCGAAACGGACTTGCCATATGCATGCATCCTCTTGTTTACTACCTGTGTGCCCATTGTTTTGGATGGATGGTTATTCCACATTTGCTGACATAAGAAGCGAGATAATTTGTAAAAGGAACGAATGAGATGAGGAAATATGTAGGCTAAAGGACCCTGCATGTTTGGAGCGATGGACGGCATAATTGGGGTTTGAATCTGTTTGTTTTATGTCGGTTTAGTGGCTAACTGAAGGACCCCAGGAGGCCCCTCTTGTTTTTACCAGTTTGTAAGATGGACAGAGACTTGTGTCAACCTGTTGGTCCGCTGTTACCCAGTTCAAATCATACATTGTTCCTGTTTCCGGCGGAAAGTTCCTTTTAATCTTCTCATCTCATTATTCTTTGGTAGGCCTCACTAGTATGCTGAAAGTCGGCATACAGAGCTTCAACACCAGAATCATGCAAGATTATAATTCTCATCCATAACGAACAATGTATTGATTAAGACAGTAGAAGGCTCATCCCGGTAAGTAGGATAACACAGGTTTCACTCTATTTTTTTAATGTTTTTTTAATTTTTACTGTTTATTAACTTTCAAACTGGATGGAAGAATTTAGCATTCCTAGAGATATGTATGTCATAGCCTCATAGGCATTGGGAGCCCAATCTGCAGTGGCATGTGCAGTAGGCCATGGAAATAGGGGAGTGCCTAACCCCCCCAAAAAAATAATTCTCGAGTATTTTATATTTTGGGGGTCTTTGGATCAAAGTCAACCAAGGGTGGTCAATGACGATGAGTTAGATCTTGTATTTATGAGGCATTTTGTGGTTTATCTTTGCTAGCTATTTATTTAATAGGGGGATTATGATGTCAATACTTGTGGATATGTAGTTAATTGAAGAATCTTGTGGGTGTCAAACCATGACATGCAGTGGATATGCATGTGGCTTTTCAGGCAAACAGTCCCTCAGCATATAAAATTTGTTAAAAATTGGAGGGCTTAAGTAAATTTAATCGGTAATATTAAGATATTTAGGTTTAAATTCTGCTTCCTTCGACGTTTGTGTTTTATTTGATTAAAAAAATTTAACATAATTTTTTAAAGCATTTTCTTTCAAAATTGAAATCAATAATAACACACAAAAAAAAAAAAAAAATCTGACACGACAAACTAAAATACGCTGAACATGATTAAATATCATTTTATCAACATTAACATATTTTGACTTGATGTCATAGAAGGTGGACGAAAGATGATGTGATTGCTAAATTGGTCAATTTGAATTCAACCTAATTATCTGCATTATTCACAGCGAAAAAAAAAAAGAAGAGACAACGTTAAACAAAAAGACGAAAAATAGTAGAAACTAAATAACCCAAATCTAGTTTTTTAATTTATTTTTTTACTTATTCTTTTGTTTACCGATAGCAATGCATATATTTTTTGGTGTATATGACACACAAGGTTAATATAACCGAATTTTTAACAATTTTCTAAGATTTTATGAATGGTTCAGTTGGTACCTACTTAACATTTTATTTTCTATGTTATTTATTTATTTATTTATCAACTTGCATCAAGTTAATATATAACATGGGCCTATCAATGAGGTCATAGTTTAGTAATCAAAATTGAGATTTTGAGTGTATTAGGTCTCGCTTCGATTCTACCCTCGCTTTGTTTGTATGCCATTTCTGACACCTCTACACCCAAAATATATATATATATATATATATATATATATAACACGGGCCTTTGCATTGTAGTGAGTTAGTGGACTGGGCCGCTAATGGGCTGTTGGTGACTAACTGACTACTCTTTATGGTAGCAGTACACATAGTTGCTCCCACAATTTATGGCCTCTTTCATACACTTTTCTCCATGTGTTACAGAAAAAGAAGTTTTTTAGAAGACGACTTTTTCTTATATTTCGAACTTGTTAATGGTAATAAATTTACTTCTTAAAAAAGTAATTAAAGATAAAAAATTTCTCTCACTTTACCTCGTCCTACTACCCCATTAACTTCCATCTTATCCCCCAAAATTTTTTTAGACTTACCTTTTGGGCGTTAGCTGGATGGAATTGCCCACCTTCTTAACAATCATACTCATGTCACGTCTTAATAAAACTTCAATGGTAACATCACAATTCCTAAAGTTAGCTCAAAATAGACCCATAAAATTTTTAAATATAAATAATGTGAAATAATATCGTAATAAATTTGAATTAAAAAAATACCACATTAAATTTGAGTCTAGACCATCAACAACAGGTATGTATAATGTATTATCATATCAAATATTAATTATAAATTATTAAAATGTATTATTTTAAAAATTTTAAATATAAATATTAAAAGTCGAATATAAAGTGAAGGTAATTGGCCATGGAAGAGTAGCTTAAGCCTTCCAAAAAAGAAAGAAAAAGAATTGAGACAATTTTCTTTTGCGGGCCTTATAACGGGAAAGAATTAGAGTTAAGACTATGAAAGTCCGGCCCAAAGCCCGATGTTAAGTGAGGAAAGAAAAGGACAATCGAAAAGGGCATTGACAGAAGACGACGTATGAGTGGCATGTCATGAGCTGACTTTATCCGACTCCTCTCATGCAATCTGCCTCCGCATCTGCTCACCAACCACAGCTCTTTTTATATGCATATGAGAATATCTCGCTCTTTATCATATATCACGAGATAATGGGACAAATAAAAAAATAGGAGAAATTTACAGGCCTAATATTTCTTTCTCTCTACTAAAAGTATATGTTATCGGAAGCATTTCAGAATTGGCACACCAAACACGCTTCCCATTCTCTCTCTTCCGAGTGCAAATCAACTTATTATATACTCATAGGAGTATATGTTCATCGTCATATATTAATAGATAGTTAGATAACTAAAAACATAAGGAAAATTTTATATAGCTAATCTCCCTCTTTCCTGAAAGTTCCTAGAAACATTTCTAAATTTGCACAAACGAACTAGTCCGAATCCGGCAAGAGAGAGAGACCGAGGATGATTAGGAAGAGCCCGGACATCGACAATTTGACAAAATTGACTCAAAATTTAAAATTTTAATCGAATAATTTCTATCCATTTTCTACCTTGTGTTTTAAATTATTAATCTACAGTAGATCTCGAAGATTTTTATCTGAATATATTTTTCTTTGCAACATAAATTTATTGGAACGGATAATAAATTGACATGAATTTAACAGAATAAAAACGACTCAACCTGGAATTAAAATTGATCATAATCTTATTGATTGAAATACAATTAGATTCAAATTTAATTCAAACCGAAATCAACCTAGCAGTGCACAGGAGTAATAAAATTAAATTAAATTGTAAAATATAAAATTGTAAAATTAAATTAATTAAAAAAATAAAAAATTATAAATAACTGAAAAAAAGATTATAAATTAAAATTAAATAAAATGGGGGCCATCGTAACCCTACTAGGCCTGGCTACTGCATGTAGATATTGCACATGGAAATTTTCCATAAATACCCCTTCTCATCTCTTCTACAGTCTCACTCTTAAAATAAATAATACTATCAAGCTTCTTCTGGTCAGCTGTGCTACAGAGCTTACGATACGGACCAGAAGCAGAATTCATATATATATTTTGCCAACTTCCTTCTTCAAGCTTCACTTTCTGATTCGCTCATCTCTCTCTCTCTCTCTCAACTTGGATTCCATTCTTCGGTAATCGGCGTTCTCAAAGGTATGTGCTTTTCTTCTCTCCCTTTCTCATTCTCTCTCCAATTACGTGGTAATCTAATCTGTCATTAGCTTCTTACTCTAACTTTGGAATCAATTTAGAATTATAACTGTTGAAAATGGAGTTTTCGAGATTGAGGTTGGGGATTGTGTTCATGATCGTCGTCGGATTTGCGTGTGGGGACAGTTTTGGTGTTTGTTCTGATCTGACCTTGTTTTTCTTGCTGTTCTTCCTTTGTAAATTGATTTTTTCCGCAATGGTTTGTGGTCGGCGATTTTTGAGCAGTTGCTTGCTCTATATGCTTCCAAGAAAGAGAGCTGCTGCTGGAGCTCATGGTGATGGTGAAGATCGGGTAGTCCACGCAACAGCTTCTTCTTCTCCAACTTCTTGTCTCTCCTCTCTCAAGAAGAGTCGCATAGAAGGTTTGAACTCTGCTTCTGGAAGTGTCGAAGCCACTTCCTCTTCCAAGGCCGCCGACGCCGACGAGAACGATACAAATTCCGGCGACGTCAAATTCAGCGGTGGAAACAGTAACAGCGGCGGCGCCGACACCGGAGTTTCTATCAGCATGGCCATGGGAGATGGAAACGCTCCCGACATTGATGAGGATCTTCACAGCCGCCAGCTCGCCGTCTATGGACGTGAGACGCTGAGGCGCCTTTTCGGCTCTAAAGTCCTCATCTCTGGAATGCAAGGCCTCGGAGCTGAAATTGGTAAACTTTTCGCGGTTTTTTCGTTTAGGCTTTATTTTACTATCTATACCGCCACGTTTCAGAATTCACTGTTTTTGTGTCATAGGATGATCAGTTGGTCGTTGTGATTCGAGTTTAGATGACTGTTGTTTGCTTCTTGAATGCCTTTTGTATGAGCTTTAGTTGGCACTGCTCTTTAGCTTGCCAAATCATGCGAATAAGATTTAATTGTGGATTCCCTGCCCCAGTTTTCCTTATTTGATTCTCTGTTTTGCTGGGAGAGTGCGGAAACAAGTTTTCATGAGTGAGATGGATGATGCCGAGATTGGTTGATTTGTGTCCTGTGAACATACTTACTGGCATGGGCTCATTTTGTGTAATTCTGTAGCATTTATGACTTGAAAACTTCCCATCCCTCAGCCTGTAACAAAGATTTTTTTTTTTTTTTTTTTTTTGTGAATTTGCAGCTAAGAACCTTATCCTCGCCGGTGTTAAGTCGGTCACATTGCATGATGAAGGGACAGTGGAGTTATGGGATCTATCCAGCAATTTTGTTTTTACCGAAAATGATGTTGGAAAGAACAGGGCTCTTGCTAGTGTTCAGAAGTTGCAAGAATTAAACAATGCTGTCCTTGTTTCATCCTTAACAACAAATTTGAGCAAAGAGCAGCTTTCTAACTTTCAGGTACTCGCTTAACCTTGCCGTCCATCTGTTTCTCTATCCTGTTATTGAGAATCATGCAGATCATAGATATTATCTTTGCTTCTGATATTTTAGATGATCATTGGGCATAAAGTTGCCACAAGATATGATCATCAGTTTTGTATTTCATAGCCCCCTCCTTTTTGGCTCTGTATGTTTCATTGCTTAGACTATAATGGGAAGGCATGTCCTTTCTGGAATTTTTATTAGCCCGCCATTCATGCTAACTGTCACTCTAATGTAATGAGCTCTCACGGTTCCTGGTTTGCAGGTTGTTGTGTTTACAGACATCAGCTTGGACAAGGCCATTGAGTTCAATGACTACTGCCACAGCCACCAACCCCTATTGCCTTCATTAAAGCTGAAGTGAGGGGTCTTTTTGGTAGTGTGTTCTGCGATTTCGGGCCTGGGTTCACTGTGTTTGATGTCGATGGAGAGGAACCACGCACTGGTATAATTGCTTCCATCAGTAATGACAACCCTGCACTTGTATCATGTGTGGACGATGAAAGACTGGAGTTTCAGGATGGTGATCTAGTTGTGTTTTCTGAGGTCCAAGGGATGACAGAGTTAAATGATGGGAAGCCGAGGAAGATCATAAATGCAAGGCCTTATTCTTTCACACTGGAGGAGGACACCACAAATTATGGTGTGTACCGAAAAGGTGGTATTGTGACACAAGTGAAACAGCCAAAGGTTTTGCATTTCAAATCTTTGAGAGAGGCACTCAGAGATCCTGGTGACTTCCTCTTGAGTGATTATTCTAAATTCGACCGTCCACCTTTGCTACATTTGGCGTTCCAAGCATTGGACAAATTTGTGTGCAAGCTAGGACGTTATCCAAGTGCTGGTTCTGAAGAGGATGCTCAAAAGCTGATCTCCATAGCTAGTGAAATGAATGAGGGCCTAGGGGTTGGCAGGCTAGAAGATGTTAACCTCAAACTTTTGAGGCATTTTGCTTTTGGGGCCAGGGCAATACTAAATCCTATGGCTGCCATGTTTGGTGGCATTATTGGTCTGGAGGTTGTGAAGGCCTGCTCTGGAAAGTTCCATCCTCTTTTTCAGGTTGTTAATTGTTCTTTTGGCATCATCAATCAGTTCTTGCTTGGCTAAACCTCCATTTCTTTCCTGTTAACTGTAATCTGTCTGTGTTTGTAGTTCTTTTATTTTGATTCAGTTGAGTCACTCCCTGCTGAACTGCTGGAACCAAGTGATTTAGCTCCACGAAATTGCCGTTACGATGCCCAGATTTCAGTTTTTGGATCAAAACTCCAAAAGAAACTAGAATGTGCTAAAGTGTTTGTCGTAGGATCCGGTGCTCTTGGGTGTGAATTCTTGAAGAATTTGGCTTTGATGGGAGTTTGTTGTGGTAGCCAGGGAAAGTTGACAGTTACTGATGATGATGTGATTGAGAAAAGCAACCTTAGTAGGCAGTTTCTGTTCCATGATTGGAACATTGGACAGGCAAAATCTACTGTTGCTGCCGCTGCTGCAACATCAATAAATCCTCAGCTCCATATTGAAGCCTTGCAGAATCGTGTTGGCCCTGAAACTGAAAATGTGTTTGACGACAATTTCTGGGAGAATCTTAGTGTTGTAATCAATGCACTGGACAATGTCAATGCTAGGCTGTATGTTGACCAGAGGTGCTTATATTTCCAGAAACCACTCCTTGAATCAGGAACTTTAGGTGCCAAATGCAATACACAGGTGGTTATTCCTCATCTGACTGAAAATTATGGAGCCTCAAGAGATCCACCAGAGAAGCAAGCACCTATGTGCACAGTGCACTCTTTTCCACACAATATTGACCATTGCCTGACTTGGGCTCGGTCGGAATTTGAGGGTTTACTTGAGAAAACTCCGGCTGAGGTGAATGCATATCTTTCAAATCCTAATGAATATACATCAACTATGAGAAATGGTGGTGATGCTCAAGCAAGGGATACTCTGGAACGAGTTCTTGAATGCCTTGAAAAAGAAAGATGCGAAACATTTGAGGATTGCATTGCTTGGGCTAGGCTGAAGTATGCATCTGACTGATAGCTATGTTTTTTGTGATCTTAGGTGATTTGTCTCATTCATCTCTAACACTCTGTTTACGAACAGGTTTGAAGATTACTTTGCCAACCGCGTTAAGCAGCTAACATATACATTCCCTGAAGATGCTGCAACCAGTACTGGAGCTCCATTCTGGTCAGCCCCTAAGAGATTTCCTCATCCACTGCAGTTCTCGGCATCCGATCCTTCCCATCTTCATTTTATCATGGCTGCATCAATATTACGGGCTGAAACATTTGGAATTCCCATCCCTGATTGGGCCACAAATCCTAAAAAGTTGGCTGAGGTCGTGGACGAAGTTATAGTCCCAGAATTTCAGCCAAGAAAAGATGCAAAAATTGTGACTGATGAGAAGGCTACGACCTTCTCGTCATCTTCTGTTGACGATGCAGCAGTCATCGATGAGCTTATCAATAAATTGGAGCATTGCCGAAGGAGTCTGCCGCCAGATTTCAGGATGAAACCCGTCCAGTTTGAGAAGGTATGTTTCTCATCTGTAATTTCTGTATAGCGGTTTTCAGCCTTGTTTCAATAAAGTGATTAAATGCGGCCTCTCTGCCCTCCTGGTCTTCCATATACCAAAGCCTAGTTTAATAAGATTAATGACTTAGAGCATGAAAACATGGAAGAGGAGAAGTGCTTGTGGAAAGAGTTGGGAATGATACGTGAGCAGGTTGACATAAAACCCTACTGTACTGTCTCCCCACCCCCCAAAAAAAAGGGAAAAGGTTATCTGATAATCGAAGAAATATGCTCATGGAAAAGAAATATAGTTCTTGTCATATCTGGCAGTTCTCATCTGCCAAACCAAACCTCTTACTGGGGGAATGAACATTTGTTCATTCTGGACAGAGAGTAAAGCTTTGCCTGACAAAACCTCCTTCTGTTATCTCCTTCCATAATCTGAGTCGAAAAAGCATCAATTAAGTTCATCTTTCTTGCGTGTAACCTCCAAGATTAATTTATAAACCAGTGATGTTTTCTTGCAATATTTGCAGGATGATGACACAAACTATCACATGGACTTTATAGCAGCTCTGGCCAACATGAGGGCTAGAAACTACAACATTGCTGAAGTTGACAAGTTGAAGGCAAAATTCATCGCTGGTAGGATCATTCCTGCTATTGCAACCTCAACTGCATTAGCAACTGGCTTGGTCTGCTTGGAGTTGTACAAGGTCTTGAATGGGGGCCACAAACGAGAGGATTACCGGAATACATTTGCAAATTTGGCATTGCCTCTCTTCTCAATGGCTGAACCAGTCCCACCGAAGGTCTTTAAGCACCGCGACATGAGCTGGACTGTTTGGGACAGGTGGGTCGTGAAAGGCAACCCTACTCTCAGGGAACTTCTGCAGTGGCTCATGGACAAGGGTTTGAACGCTTATAGCGTTTCTTGTGGAAGCTGCTTGCTTTACAACAGTATGTTCCCACGGCACAAAGAGAGGATGGACAAAAAGGTTGTGGTTCTAGCTAGGGATGTGGCAAAAGTGGAAATTCCTCCATATCGTCGCCACTTGGATGTTGTAGTGGCATGTGAGGATGATGAGGGTAATGATATCGACATCCCTCTCGTATCAGTCTACTTCCGTTAAGGTTCTTTTTAGAAAAATATGTATTTATGGGAGTCGGTATTAGATTTGGGAGGATGAGCTGTTAGAAAATGGGACAAAATGTTTTAAGCTTCTGCAGCGTATAGCAATAGCAGCACATCCGCCTGTTACATAAAAACTGAGGGAGAATAGGTGTCATTCATATTTGACTACTCGTAGTTGCCTGGAGAAATGAATTATTGAGCATATGTACCGAAAGTGTCCCAAACAAGGAGTATTACCAATAGCTTCAATTCAGGATTTTACTAGTCTATGCTAGTGGCAAACTTTCAAGTTCAGGCGGCAAATCTAATAGGCCTAACTTTGGGTAAAAATCAGCTGTGGACGGGCATTATGATTTAAAATTTGGACTAAAAAATATTCATGATCATATCTGGTGTTTTTTTCCTTCTGGGATGGATATGGCAGCGCTATTGACTGTATGCAGGCAGCGAGAACGCAAAAGTATATTTGGGATGCTGCCACGAATTGAAATGCCAAAAGTTGTGCCATTCATGCTCGTCGTGATTGTCGAAGTTGGCAGTGTCTCTCGTGATTAAAGGCGCTGATGCTATGTCTACGACTCATCTGAGCAAGGCAGTCTCCAATATTTCCGTAGAACATTTCTTGTTAAGGCTAGAAATGTTACTGCATCGGCATTAGGTCACCCTTTTGACATTTGTGAATACAAAGTCAATGTTATGAAACACTCCGAAACAACCCCAATTTCTTTAAAATTTTCCCTTTGTTTCATAAGGTTTCACTATGTTACATAATATTCCACACTTGTATGGAATCTAAATCTAGGACAATCTCCATTGTCCATTGAAGAGGTGGACAACTAAGTCCCAAGGGGCCTATTTGTAAAGCATCAATCAAGTTTCCAAGCAAAATAATACACAAAAAATTCTCCCAAACTCTGTAAGTTTTCCATTGCTTACTTGGTTTTTCCACAAGCTAAAGTGAAACGATCTCAAATGCTTGCTAGCAAGTTAAGAAGGGTTTTAAAAGTAGTTTGCTAGCGTCACATAAGTATTGAATTCGTGTGAATTATCACCCTGTGACACCAAGCACTAGCTAAGACACCTCAATAAGTTGACATAAATCATATAATCATAAACAAGACAAATTCATTTGACTGATACAGTACGCCAATTGTGTTTTTTCAGTTGTTATATGGGGCAAAAAAATGTCGAAAACCGCTTTGTACATCCATCTCAATAAATATAAGCCAATGTGGTTTTGGTACAAGACGCTAGTTTCTCTAGGAAAAGTCTTCGAACGAACAATAGGTGAAGCAATCATATCTCCCCTTGATATCGATATATGTGGCGCTTTGCTGTCAGTCCTTATCAGCACCTTCATCAAAATCAGCAGCACCGCTAGCTCGAAAATCCAGCTGCTTTTGGTGTTTCAGGCGCCGCCGCTCATCAAATTCATCCCATCCCTCAACCTGGGACACAGATACCAACTTACTAACATACTTTTAACATATAAGACATCAGTCAATTGCGGAAGCAAGCAAGGAAGCGGGATACCTGACGGAGGACGTCCATTGTAACCTGAGTTCCATGCAGGTTGATAGTTGAGAGCTTGACACACTTTCTAAATAGAGTGGATGGCAATGATTTGAGTCCATTATTACTGAGATGCAATGTCTGTATAGCAAAATAGACATTATTAAGCTATATGAAAAAGGCAATAAATGACAATGTAATCACGAATTAGCAAGAGAATTGCATGGACCACGATAACCTTCAAATTCTGGAGATTTCCAAATGTCTCTGGTAGTTCTGTCAAAAGATTTGAAGAGAGATCAACCTGGGATACGGAAAGTGTCAAGTAAAGAAAACGACCAATAAGCATCACAAATTCAGGACCTTGTTAAGGTGTTAAAACTTGAGGTTGCGAAAGTGTTCTTGTGAACAACTGACGAAGAATTGGGAAGAAGGGAAGACACAATTCTACCTCAATCAAAGAGCCGCAATCACCTATGCAAGCTGGTACTGTACTTATCCTGGCCAATAAAATTGGATACAAGTCATATAGGGGAAAAAAATATAACCACACTATCTCAAATTATAATGAACATAAGAGACCCTGTTTACCCTGTTTGACAAACAGGTAAAGTTGTTAGGAGTTCATATTAGCTGTTTGAATTAACTCTGTTTAGTTGTTTCTTGAAAAGGTGTGGGGTAATATTAGTTGTTCTAGGAAAAGATGTTTCGTGAAATTTTATTTATGTTCTTATCTCTAAGTAGTGTTTTAACTGAATCTATGTTTTTTATTGATCATTTTTATTTTCTTTTCAAACATAATTATATTTATTTCAAGTATACAATTTAACTTCATTCATAAAACCTTTTCTTATTAGTTTTACAAAATTTATTTCCATTATCTATCTAATATAATCTTTATCATATTCAATTTAAATAAAAAATAATGTCAAGGTTAATGGAAAGAGTTGTTTGAGAAAGAGTTGTTTACAGCTCTGTGAAACTATTTACCAAACACACATTGAGCTGTTACCAAACAACATTTCAGTTGTTACCAACCAGCTCTTTTTCCCCAACCAAAAACCCCTGTGGAAAGTGAGTAGAAAACCAAAAGAAATGAAAAAAAGGTTAATTACCTATTATTGTTGACTTTCAAAACCTCAAGCCGAGTCAGATGACCTATTTCTATTGGAAGACTACCCAGTTTGTTGCCTGCAATATGCAGTTGCTCCAGAGAAGTGACTGAACCCAAGGAAGGAGGCAGATACGTTATTCTACATAAGATGAACATTATGAATCAGTTGATCATATCAGTTATGTTATATACTAAGAAACAAATACAAATATATGAACAAGAGTTGAAATTACAAAAAGAATGGCAAAATGGCTAAAAACTAATATATGAATTGAATTTAAATATCACAAAACCAAGAAAGGAACATGTTCTTCAACTAGAACTCCCCAGTCCCTCTCCGAGACTGAGATTGTTCTTTTGGCACGATGAAAGTACCAAGCAGCAAAAACTCTCTAGCAAACGCTCTCTGGCCGCACAAAAAGGTTATAGAGAGTGTTTTGTCCAAGGTTCTCTTCTCATATAAGTTTTCAAGATGATGTTATAGCGATCACACACAAAAGCAAATTAAGAAATCTGGAACATAAGATAAGATGTATCACTAGCAATAAATAGAATACTTACAGGTTTTGGTTCAGAGAAAGATATGTTAGATTCTTCAGCTCAGTTAGACCTTGCCAACAAATAGAATCATCCAAGATTTGATTCGAATTCAAGATTAATTTCTACAAAACCAGAAGAGAGGGATCACCAACTTAACATAATTAACAGCAATTCTCTTCATGACACCTAAAGAAAAGGTGTAGTATAATGGCTTGTTTCATTTAGCTCTAAGAAGCTCTAAGGCTGTAAGAAACTCTAAAATAGTTGTAAAGCTAGTTAAAAAAAAAAAAAACTTTAAGGAGCTGCGAGAAATTTTTAGGTTGTAAGCCAAAGCTAAATGGAACGGGGCTTACTAACCTGGATAGATGTCAGGCAGCCAATTTTGATGGGTACATCGCATATATGATTATTGCCGAGATCAAGCACTCTAGCCGAAGATCCACATTCCCATACTTCATCAGGTATAGTCTTCCAAGAAACAAGACTTAAAGTAATGAGATTCACATAGTAAAGCACTTATCCAAATAATACCATCTGGGGTACAAAGAAAGTATCATCTCTCCCCTTAGTAACAACAAAGAAGTCAGTTTGCTGCTCTAAGCAAGAAGATTTGTTAGAATACGCATCAGAAATACACACTGCATAATGCAAGATTATCATCATAACACATATTCAATCAAAACCAACACACTGCATAATGTGAGATTATCATCATAGCACATGTTCAATGAAAACCAACACACTGCATAATGTGAGATTATCATCATAGTACATGTTCAATGAAAACCAACACACTGAATAATGCGAGATTATCATCATAACACACATTCAATCAAAACCAACACACTGCATAATGTGAGATTATCATCATAACACACATTCAATCAAAACCAACACGCTGCATAATGCGAGATTATCATCCTAACACATATTCAATCAAAACCAACACACTACATAATGCAAGATTATGATCATAACGCATATTCAATCATCGAGAATATCAAATAAATGGACAATAAGAGCCCAACCAATCATAGAGTGAAAATATGAAACAGAAGACACACAATCTCTTTCAGTAAAAAAAGCATATTATGTAATAGGAATTAAATTTGAGGAACAATTCCATAAAATTGAAGAAGGGTACCTTGAGATTGGATTCAGAAAGGGCAACTACACCAGTGATCTTCCACCGTTCAACTCTGGTCTTAACCACTGGGGCTTGTTCGATGGGGGCTTTAATCGGCTTCCTATCCACATTCATAATCTTCCTGTAATTTGAAACCACTGCCTCATCCTTTATCTTTGGACCATCCTTTCCAACCAAATCGAATTTAACAATGGAAAAACCCTCTCATCAGTCGCATAAAAATCAGAAAAATGGAAAGGAAAACGGAACAAGAAAGCAAGAGATACCCCTTGGTGAAGGCCTTGAGTAGCCATAAGCATGATTTTAGAGCCATTGGTGATATCCGAGGACCTCAATGTCTGGGAATCCACTAGAATCTTACCTGTGAAGGGTGTCATCAATGGTCAATTTCAAGAAAGCTTCTTTGGGCCTAAGGCAGAGAGGGAGAGAAAAAGAGGGTACCTTTGTGAATGAGCTTCTGGCCGCGAGGGAGGACATTGGTGGAGGACTGGAGATGGGATTTGAGTTGGGAGATGGTGGAGTCGGGAGAGAGAGAAAGGGGAATAGTCTGACCTCCGAACTTGATCTGGAGTTTCACGACTTCGCCACCACCGCCGGCGGTAGCTGCTTCCTTTTCCATTTTCTAACTCTTCTCCGTGGAGAGACTGTTGTCGGATCGGAGTATTTTTTGTTACCTTCCCGGCGGCTACATATCCGAACTACTCACTACTATCTGACTTTCATTCGATCCCACACACAAGACAAGTAACGTCAAAACTGGATTGATCGCTCAATAGACAGATAATATCATTTATTAGATATATTAATTTAATTTTTAAAAATATTTTCATTAAAAAATATGCTTTAAATTAAATAATTACTATGAAGAATATAAATAACGAAGATATTAAAATTTATTAAAATAAATTAATGATAACTTTGAATAATCAAATAACATCTTTTTTCAATTTAAAAAAAAACATAATAGGAAGAGGTTAAGATTAAAAAAAAATATCCCCGAAGATATGATTGAAGGCGAAGTTAGTGCTTGGCTTGAGGTAAGATTAAAAGAGGGATCCCAATCAATCGAGGGGCTTATTCTGAGTATCATCCGGAACATTTGGAGAGCAAGGAATTCATGGGTGTTTGAAAATAAATTAATCCAACCTCTAGAAATTACTACACAAACGATCGACTTTTATCATGCTTACATTTTAGCCCAGTCTACAGGTATTACACATCAAAATGAGGTGCCCGATTCTAAACTACTCGACAAATGGCGCCCACCAACGAAGCTAGTTTCAAGGTGAATGTTGATGCTTGAAGGGATATGAATGGCCATGGAAGTATGGCGGCGATGAATCGGGGACGAGAGAGGTGATGTGGTGGGAGCGCAACACTGCTTTTTAGAGGTGGGATGGGAGATCAAAGCTCGGAAGTTGGAGCGATTCGGTTGGGTCCGAAGCTTGCTCGGAGCCGCATCTCGGATGCATAGAGTTGGAAACATACTGTCATTGTGTGCATACTTATTATCTCGTTTATTTTATTTTTGCTTAAAGACTACTTGTTAGCTTGTGTCACCAAAGCTAGACATGACCTGGTATGGTGAATGCCAAGGACTATTACTGATGTAGTCTTTCTCGACAAACAAATTTATGATTAATCATAATTATCCGATCTTTACCTAAAAAAATTAGAGTAGATAGACAGACATTTAGCAATATATTTACTTTTTTATGATAAATGATTTCACTTCATATTTTTTTACTGTAAAGGATATATTGATTACAAAATGTGGTATAAACTTCATTTAAGCGGACTAATAAATTTCCAAAAATCCAGAGAGAGAGAGAGAGAGAGAGAGAGACATGTCACGTGAAAAGGGTGATATCCTAACGAACACGAGCAACGCTTTTTCAGAATGCACCCAACCAACCCCAACCCCATTCCCCACCTCACTTTGATATCCTTCCTTCCTCTTCATCTTTTTTATTTGTACTTTCATTTTTATCTTTTCTATTTGAGCTTTGAAGTTACATCACGCACGCACGCGCTCGCGCACACACATCGATTCTCTTTTAATATATCCCTTTATCTTTTCGGAGTTATATCGTCTCGTATAAAAATTATTGTGAGACAAAAAAATAATAACTTTTTAAAAGTTTTGAATTGGTTGTTGATATATTATAGACTTTAAACTTTTGGTTATACTAATAGTTTATCTCGATAGTGATTTTTAGTGTAGTCATTCGTAAATGAACTATTAAACACTCCAATATCATTAAAAGTTATCATAAAAGTGTCGGTCTCGTGATATGTCATATATAAGACAATTTTATACAAGACTTATTGTTCGCTCCGAAAAAGTTATTACAACCTCTCACCATCTTAAAATAAACCCCTTTTAAACTGGACCGGACTAATCACATTCAATCGATCCGCTATCCACAAAATTTTCTTGTTCGGTTTTCCGTCCAATCTGGTCCGGTTAGATCCACCGAGTCTTCGATCCGAACCAAGGACCAAATGAGTTTGGCCTATTTAAAACTCAATTCTTTATTCAAATTTTAGCATTTTTCGAGTTGGTCGATGTCTAATCGTGCGATTATCTCTAATTGATTCACTTCGTTCCGAGTCCAGTGTTTCTTTCGTCTAGTCCAGTCCGGACCGAAAATTATTCGATTCGATCCTCAATCCGTTAATTTCTGTTATTTAGTTTTTTGTCCAACCCGATCCGACCCAGGTTTAGGTTTGGACCTATAAAACCCCTCCTCATTGGTCCTATCATATTACTTTATTAAGAGTAAAAATGAATATGTAAATACTCAATTTTGAATTCAGTGGACATAAATTAATAAGAGTATTAATAGTTAAATCATAGAATGACAATGAGATTAACATAATGATGTAGGGAAGCTCTTGTACTCAACAATCATCCAAAAAGATTGAGCAAAGGACATGCCGCCCACGAGGAGAGACAGACGAACACAAACATTTGACCCGGTCAAATTTCTTTAAACAATGCTTAATTAGTTCAGAGATCACTAATCTTTCACGTTAATCCACTCATTCTTCATTTTTCCTGCACTCCTCAACACAAACTTAATTACATAACCACTTGTTTTTATGTAAATTAATCTTAGTTACCATAATCGTCACATAAACATGAACTTATACTCCTAAATTTTAGATAAAGTCGTATCGTGTCGGAGATATTGTAATAATGGATAATTTATGGTAATTTTTAATAATTAGTTCACTGAATAATAATTTATTTAGATTTTGATTTAAATAAAATTTATAGGAGTATTTAAAGAAAATGTTAATCATCCTAAATAAAAAAATCACTTTTAGAAAATCTTCCTAAAAATTAATTGTTGAATTTATATGGGTTAATTTCACTCGCAAATTTTTAAATAATAATAATAATAATAATAATAATAATTTCGATTTAATTCAAGTTAACATCTCTACCAAACTCATACATTAAAATTTACATTTTTGGATGAACAAAGTAGTAAAAAGTTTATGTTGTATTTTTCTTTTTTATTGCTTCTATTTTATTTTTTCAGCAAGGCATTTATATTTCCGATAAAAGAATGAATTTATATTTACCTTGTAGTTAGAGTATCTTTTCTTCGTCCAAATATACATTTATTTTCGAATAAAATAGCGGGGCAAAAAAAAAAATGAAATGAGTACTACACAAACACTAGAGTTGGAAATGAGCCAAACCGACTTGACAAGTCCTCAAGTTCGGATCAAGCTCAATTTGACTAAAAGTCGACTCGGCTCGAGCTTAGCAAGCCAAGCCCAAGCATAGCGACATTCTATTCAACTTGTTGAACTCCTCTATTTACTGTGTATTTTGACAGTAAAATTAGAGTATACTTTCGTACTTATAATTTTGACATTGATATTATAACTTTAAATCATATTACTGATTATTAATTTGAACTTCATATGATTGTATTTTTTTAGACAATTTGATAACTTTATAGTATTCCTCAACTAATGGTAATTTGGTACGTGGGGATATTTTCTAATCGACGAAAAGATTTATTAGTATTTTTTTTTAAATTTTTTTGTTTTGTTTTGTTTTGGGAGCTTGGAGAAGAAGACGAAGACCCCAACGCCCCAAAGCCAAAGAAGCAGTAGAACTCAACCAACTTAACAACCAGCCAAACCTAATGAGCTGAGCCTGAGCTGAACCCCCGCGGCTCATACTCCATATTCCCTCCTCCTCCTCAGTCCCTCACAATCCCCCGCCACTCCCCTTCCTCGAGGAGCTCAATCGCTATTTTCTCTCCCCTCCACTTCCCGATATTCACCCCCTCGTCAATTCAGTTTCTGGGCCCGATGTCAATGTGGCGGCCATGGCCTAAATCCTCTCCGAGAAAATCTGAGCCTCCTTCTCCTTCCTCCATTTTCCGATGCTCCTCCTTTAAAGACATCGAAAACCTCTGCCTCGACTCCCCGGAAGAGCCCAATTCCAAGCACCACCTCCTCCACCGCCACCAGCACCAACCACCTTCCACTCCCCGCCGCTCCATCTTCCACCGCGTCCGCACTGCCAACACCCTCCTCCGCCATTGGGCACCGGCCAGATCCCAACCCCCGATTCCCGAACCCGAATCCGACTCCGAGGATCCGCGAATCGTCGTCTACTACACCAGCCTCCGGGTGGTCCGCTCCACGTTCGAGGCGTGCCGTACCGTCCTCTCCATTTTGCAGGGCTTCCGGGTCGACATCGACGAGCGCGACGTCGCCATGGATTCGGGTTTCATGTCGGAGCTCCGCGAGCGGCTCGGGTCGAAGGAGAACGCGGTGGCGCTTCCGAGGGTGTTCATTGGCGGCCGATACATCGGCGGTGCCGACGAGGTCCTGCAGCTAAACGAGATCGGGGAGCTGAAGAAGCTCCTCCAAGGTCTCCCCGCGGCCCGCGGCGGCGCGTGTGGCGCGTGCGGAGGGTACAGGTTTATCCTCTGCGGCGAGTGTAACGGAAGCCACAAGATTTTCTCGCACAAAGTGGGGCTTCGCTCGTGTGCGGCGTGCAATGAGAACGGTCTGATCAGGTGCCCACGCTGCTGTTGTCCTCTTCCTCACCGTCCGATCTTAGCCCACCGATATGCTTCTTGACTAACAGGTCATCTTTTTTTTTTTTTTTCTTTTTAAAACTTTTGCCCATAGTTTTGTTTTGGGCCTTTTTGAGTCGTTGGTTTTTTGTTAGTATGTCTAGGGCCCGTAATTAGGATTAGACAAATCAATTCAAAAAATTGGAAAAATAGTTGTTGACTTGTTTTGTGTCACTGTGGGGTAAAGGAAATATGACATAACCGAGGATCAGAAAAGTAGGGCTCTTTTCACAAATCTAATTTGGATTTAACTGCTTCTCATTATAGATATATATATGATGATTATAAATGTAGTTCGAATCGGGTGAGACTGTCTTACGGAAACTTATCGGCTCGGAACTTGCATTATATACCCGTGTTGGGTTAGATGTGGACCGACGGATTAGTTTGGTGGGTTTTGTTTATTTTCTTATGACTTTTATTTGGTGGTCTTGTGAATTCTTAAATTATTGATAGAGATGGGACTTGGGAGACGTGTTTGGTTAGTGCATGCCTACTAGTATGGTAGTAAATGAGAGCATATTAGCATATTTTGCATGAATGTGCTGTGTTTGAATGTGTGATTGAGAGAGCAAAGTCAAGAAAAGGGAGGTGTAGTCCCTACCAGAATTGAAAAGAACAGGAGCTATTGAAAGCCTCAATGAATCATGTTATGTGATTTGTACTCGATCTACTTGTAAGTTGTACCATATACACTATATATCATGTATTTTTTGTCTATCATGTTTTTTACTGTAGGAGCGGGTGTCGTTGAATGAATTTTATCCAGTTTTTGTTTTTTTTTTTGGGGGGTGGGGGTGGATGTGGACAATTGGACATGATACTGGCTCATTCCGACCTAGAATCACACGTATGTGAGCCAATGTTTTTTAGGGGGATGGAGGGAGTTCTATGTTTAATAACCCTCGTGATTGTTATTGTAACCTTTAGGGCTGCTTTTGATGCAACATTGCCATTCTGATTGCAAATTGGCTTCCTACGGCCACATAGCAGGCTTTGGTAAAGCTTCCTGTTCATGTTCTTTTGCTTGTGTCTGTCTAGTCTAGTTTAGCCGACTCTGTGATATCGGTTGGGGTTTTGACGGAGACGGTTACAACTCGTAGAACAAAAGAGATCGCATCAAGTGCGATTCCTGTCAGGGTATCAAATGATAGGTTTGATGCTGCTTGTGGATCTGCTGGACCTTGACACCTTTTAGAGGAGCAATGCTGGTTGGGTTTCAGAAGAAAATGCTTCATTTAGGGTTTGTTTGAAATTACATGAAAAATAGAATCTATTTATGTTTATGTTTATTTATGTTGTTTTATGTTCTTTTATATTCCTTTATGTTCGTACTTTTAACAACTCATCTATGATCGTTTATGTTCTTTTACGTTCGTTTACTTTCGTTTACTGGTCTTTTATGTTCGTTTATGTTATTTTATATTCATTTCTGTTCGTTTATGCCCTTTTATATTCGTTTATGTTCTTTTATATTTGTTTCTATTTATCTTTATATTTATGTGTGTTTTGTATGGAAGTTCAAACATGCCTTGCTTTGGAATAAGTAAGCCAATTACTGAATAGGTTATGGAACAACTGAAATGTAAGATCCGAGTCTTGTTGTAATTGTGGCATCTGATCTGAGTGTGTCCAAGGCTTTTCAGTATCATGGGGATGGATCGATCATCCATTGGACGAGGGAAAAAGAATTAAACCCATGACTCTCATTGCCTGACATTTTGATTTTTTTTTTTTTAAGTCAACAACAGTTTGATTAATTCAGGGTCATCTGATGTGAATAGAATAATCAGTCTGAACCTTGACCTTGCTGTCAGTTCCGGATTGAATCTAGTCTTTGAAAATATTTCAGCGTCATTACAAAATTCCTTTTTATTTTTCCCCTCTAAATTCTTCCCTAATTTCTTTTCTCTTCTTTTATTTGTGTTGCGGAAGCACATTGTACTCTAAAAATTATAACTTCCAGCGAAATTGCTTGTATAATGATTGGGTGATATAAATGTCTTGTGGTAAGATAGTGTTTTGCCGTAAGTTTAAATAAATATATTTTATGATTTAAAATTACCAAATTAATTATTAGTTGTAAAGTTCTAATATTCGTTGGTTATGCCAACAGGTACCAATGTTACTCTAATTGGTCAACTCTGTCAAGAAGCAAGTATTATTTATGTAATTTTATAATTACGAAAAATTATTGATAAAAATGTGAACATGAGTGGTAATCCTTCCTGTATTTAATCATTTCCTTTTTTTAAATTTAATATACACGATAATATAATTTTTAATTCAATAAAAGACGCTTAACAAGTGTTTTTCAACATGACATTTATAATGTATATTAATTAGAATGATAATTGGGCTAATAGTGCTATGTATGGGGTAGCTACTAGCTATGGGGAGTTTGGGCTGCTTAGGTCGGAAGTTCGGGCTTTCAGGCCCAATACTTGATTCCTCAATCTTGGTCTGTTACATGAATGAAATCAGCCTCTTGGGCCCAGGCCCAAAACATGGTGATATGGATATGTAATTTGCAAAGCCATTAGTTATTAGTTGTTAATTAGTTGGAGAATTATTTTTTTAAATTCAATTAATTTTTTAATTAATAATCACTTATATTAGCTATTTTTGAAAAAAAGGAGGTCAGTAAAATTAGCTACTTTTTAAAATAAATGTTTGGTGGAAGACTAACGATACGTGTCAGCTTTTTTTTTTTGTAAATTTACCAAACAATTGAAGAAGTTATTATGTTAAACAATTAGTTTGAATTTAAAGAATTAGTGTTAGATTAAAATCTTTTTCATTTTCGACATTGTGACGCTATAAGAAGTCGTAATATAGTTGTAAAATACTCGTATAAGAAGTTGTAAACAATTATAAAAGCTGTAAGCAAGTATACTACACCAAGAAATGTGTTAATAACTTTCATTTAGAGCTACGTACAAACACACGTTCAAAAACACATACTTCCGTTCTTGAACTTTTCTATGAATGTAGATGTTAGAAGTTAACAATTCATAAGTTACGGCAACAAATACAAGGAACAATATGTCATCCTAATAAATTAAACATACTGCTAAAAGAAGAATCTTTCGTATAATCTTAAAATTAAAAAAAGTTATCAATAATATAGTGATTTTATATGATATACAAGTACTACCATCTTACACTACCAAATCTAACAGTTCTTCTTCATTAATCAAATGCATAATAACCCATATAAATAATTAAATTAAAATAAAAAAAGAATTTAAAAAATTAAGATTTAAAAAGTTGAGTCAAGGGTGTTTGGTCTAGGTATCAAATGCATGACGAGGGGTTGACCATGTCGATAAGTGGCTGCTCTTTGTGAAAAAAAATGGAAAAGAAAAATGTTGTGGGGCTAAAAGGCTCACCACTAGCTTATTCTAGGATTAGGACAAGTATTAGGTTGCTAAATCACGATTTGAAAGGGTCACTTAATTTAATTATTAATTTCATAAGTTGAGGCATACATTAAACTAAACCCATTATGTATGTGAGAATCCAAGGTTGGTTGTTCAAGATTGTCAATTATACATAGATGGTCAATCTTGAACGAGCCCACTTTTAGAGTTTTTGGCCCATTCAAGTTCAACCCTTAGCATAGAAAAAAGGAAACTTGATAATTTTCTAAAAATAATCGATATAAAAATATCAAAATCGGTATTTATTTCAACACAATTATTGATAAAAACATTGTTATGGATACAAGTCGTATTCTTTGACTTCAACTCTCCAGCCAAATTATCTCAATTCAAGTGCAAACATATCAATGCAAGTTGGTTCAAGTGATTTGATACTTGTTTTATTTAGATAAGATATCGGGTTCTACCGTTTTAATATCATAAATGAAGCAAATTTATAATTTAAAAGTTTTATTTTTTATGAATTAATAGTAACTCGATTTTAATCAAATGGAGATGGATTAATGTGCAATCTAAGTTTCTTGAAAGGTGGGTTGGGGGAGTGCATAACATGGGCATGGGCATGGCCACACCCCACATGGTGATCATAAAAAGTGTTACATAGCCTCTCTTTGAATGCACCCAATAATAACCTTTGTATAGAAATACAACCAAGGAAGGTCCATTCTCTTGAAGTGAACCACAATTAAAGTGCACACCCAGCATATCATATATACACCCAATAATTATCAAACCCCACTCTCACTCCCACTCTCACCTCTTTATATACTTCAATATGCAATTCTCATCACTCTCCAACTCCCATTGTCGGCTGCCTCTCTCCTCTCTCCTCAATTTTTCCGAACATAATTCCTTTTAGACCACGAATGTTTTCGAGAATTTAAATTTATATTCTCCTCATTATCTAGATGAAACTAATACTATCTTAACCAATATTTTATTAATTTTTATTTTATTTTCGTTTAATTCAAAAACTTTTCTTCTAATTTCACGAGATTTTATACAAAAATTACTTACATATAATAGTAATAATAATGATGATAAACATGATAAAATCTCTGAAAGTGAATACTAAGTTTTGAAAAAGTTGTAAGTTGGACTCAAAAAAAAAAAAAAACAGAGAAAATGAAGTAGATGATGAATAAAGCCAGTTGGTGGGTAGAAAATACAAAGTCAAAGTAGGTAGATGGTATGTTGATGCGCCCCATGCCATGTCCATGTCCATGTGTCTAGTTTAGGCATAATAGTCGGCATAAGACATGGAAATTAACTAATTCCTATTTATATGATAAAATCACTATAATTACATGATTAATTTTAATTATCCCCTTTAATTACAATTTACAAAGACGGCAACCGCCTCCAGAAACTATTTATTAATCAATACATTCATCAAACATTCTCTCCGGACCCTCTAATCATTTTTAACGACTTCTAGCCACTTAAACTACGATTCTAGATCCTCCAAATCTCAGGGATATTAATATTCCCTTCGTTTCAAATTACTTGTCTATTTTTTTTTATGAATGAATATTAAGAAACCGCAAAATATACAAAATTGGTAAACTAGTCATTAATCTGTCGTTGGAATCACGAAGTGACATATATTATGAAATGAGAAAAAGTTATTTAAAATGATATATATAATAAAACAAAATGAGGGGGTAAACTTATGATAATCATTGTTATATATATCTCTAGTATTAGACACATTTGAGAAATTACATAAATAGTTTGGTTTTCTTTTTATGCAATTAAAATGTAAAGATCCATGAAAGCAAGATTCAAATCAGGTTTCTACTAATAAATTTTAGAAATTTTACCGGTTAAGATAACCGACATCAACGTAAATAGTTAGTTTCGATGCCTATTCGGAACCTATTTTACTCTTCTATTTCAATCTAATCTTAATAATTTTTGTTTAATATCTCACAGTTTAGCTACAATGTTGAAGTTATACAGGAGAACAACTTAAAATAGGAGCAAATATGTTTGCATTGTGCATTTTTTTAATGAAAAACTCGAAATGAATTATAAATTAATATTTGTATGTAACGCATGCCAAAAGTGGATTAGATGGTACAAGAAAATATGGAAGATATAAAAGAATCGGTCCAATATTTCAATAACAATTTGATAACAAATTTTGTTTTAATTATTTAAATGAAGCGTAGAGATTAATGTATTAATTTTATAAATGCAAATTTCTAATACTCGTGTCATTTGTCATAATTCGATGAATGAAGCTAATTAGCTAACTAACCTCACAATTTTAAATCATATATTTAAGATCGATAAAAAATTAGATAGCATGTTAATTTCGTCCCGGTTCTCTTTCATTTATTTTTCTAGACTTTATACATCAATTCTTTGTCGAATTCAGATTTTTTTCCTTTAAATTTTCATTGAAATTGAAATATTGAATTTCCCATCTTTGTGAAACAAATTAATTAAAAATTTTCAACTTCAAACATAGCCCATATGTTTGTTATGAAGCATAGAAATTTAAGAAAAAAAATGGAGTTGGAAAAATGAAAATGACCATCCACCATGCATATATCATATTTTGTATAGTGGTAAGGAGTCATGATTATCATTGGACACCATCGACAATCTTAAAAAGATTTTTTTAAAAAAAATAATCAATAAGGTATTAACATTTAGAATGGATGAAAAATAGTTGGTGAAAAAGATTATGTAATTAAAAGACATTTTCATATATCTTATGTTAGTAAATTTTAATAATTATAATTAAATATTAGTTATTAAATTTGGATATTTGTCAGTTTCGTCAAAAAAAAAAAAATACAAAAGAGAGTTTAATAGAATCAACACTATTGATAAGAAAAATATCATAGTATAAATTAGAATTTTATAAATGTGAAAATTATGGGTAGTTTACATATATAATACCACTCACATTAAAAAAATTATACTGTTTGATATTTTATAGTCTTCAATCTGCATATCACTTAGGTATAGATTTTTAACATTATGTAATATAATATTAAAATCACAATATTATGTTATAATGAAAGTATTTTTTTAAAAAATAAATCAAATAATAGTTGTTTCATATTGTAAATCAATATATACTTTGGTAAATTAACGGCCAACATCATTTATAAATTTTGGTATATGTTGGAATATATAAAGTAAAATTATCCCACATTGACAAAGTAAAAGGTGCTGAACATGTATATAAGCTAGTAAATTATTCTACCTTTAAATATTTTTAAAATTGATCGAATACGAATATTCTATTTCGGTGCAACGTAGATTTTTGACATTTTTATATATGATATAGTAAGTTTTTAGGCTACGAGTAGGATGTTTTTGTGTGTTACAGTATATAATAAGTTTTTTTTTCTTTTTATCATTTATGACGTAAAATTTAGAATTATGAAATATTGTATTAGAGTGGATAAAATTGTGATATTGACTATTGAGTTGCGGCCAGATTACGTTGGTAGAGAGAGAGAGAGGACGGCGACTTTTAGGCTGGAGTGAGTCACCTGCGCGAATGAGAAACATGTTATTTTAGAGCTTGGGCGGCTCCTGATCGCGGCCTGAGTTTGACTCGACGTTGTCTCCACGCCCACAATCCTATTCATATATTCTCACAGAGAGAGAGAGAGAGAGACGTGGTCTGGGTCTGGAATGGTCACCTGCTCTGAACCAGATCAACATTCGACCAATCCCCAGTAAATATAAACTAAACAGTGCTGAAATAAGAACAGTGAAAAAAAAAAGGCAGAGAGAGAGAAGGGAATTGGTGGGGGTGGGGCAATGCAATGCCCAGATAGAGCCCAGAAGATGAAGTAATATTTACATTTTACACCGACGCGGCTTTGGCTCTTTTCCTCGCAATTCTCCTGCTCTTCAATCCGCTATTTCACACGCTTCCCTTCCTCTTTCTTTACTACTTTTACCATCAACATCACTTGTATTTCCAAACCCCATTTCCTCCCAAAATTAAAACCAACATACGCCTTCACTCCACGCGTTTTCTTCCCTTCTCTCTCTCCTCCCCATCAGTCATCTCCCCTTCCCCTCATCCTCTTATCATTCTCCCTCTATCTCCTTCTGAGCCCATTGCTCAGAGTTCGTTATACAGAAAAGGAATTTGTTCTGCACTTTGAAGATTGGATTTTGTATGTTTCCGGTGCCCACTTCGATCTTTGCTGCGTTGGAAACTTCACAGACTTGTAGTTTAAAGAACAAAAATTGAACAAATATGGCCATGGATAGATGGCTTTATTGGGAACCCTATGGATTTAAGAATATAAGCGTCTGCTGCTTTGTTTTGCTGCTTCTGTTTCATCCAAACCTCCTTCTCCCCTGTTCTTCTCTCAACTCCGAAGGTATAATTCTGCACCAAAACTTCTTCTTCTTCTCCTCCTTAAACCCAGAAACTGATTTGATTGATTTTGGTTGGGGCAGGGTTGGCCTTGTTGAGATTTAGGGAGAGAGTGGTGAAAGATCCCTTCAATGCCCTCTCCAATTGGAGCGCTCAAGATGATCGTTTTGATCATTGTTCCTGGCTTGGAGTCCATTGCTCCGACGACGGCAAAGTTGTTGTCTTGTATGTTCTCTCTCTCTTTCTGCCATTTATCTGCTTCTGGTTTCGGTTTTGACTTTGATGCGTTTATATGAGACTGTCTCACCTAAGACAAACTATATCTCGATGATGGGGCTCATAACTCTTACTTGGATCCCCAGAAACAGATGTCAAAAATAAACTTGTTAATTGGGTGTACTATATTGTATTTATCAGTGTACATTTCTTCGCTGCAGAAATTTGAAGGACTTTTGTCTGGAAGGGACAATAGCCCCTGGACTCGGAAACTTACCTTACCTTAAATCTATGTAAGCACATTAGTTTTGAGTCCACACTCTTTGCATGTTCCAACTGTCACTTTGCCTCTTGAATTTCCAGATTTCCTTCAACCTTTCAGCAATTTGTCCTGTAATTATCCTCCTCATAAATGTTATCGTTTTTCCTTATTTGAAGCATACTTCGAAACAATTCCTTTAGCGGGATCATTCCGAGTGACATTGGTGACTTGAAAGAACTGGAGGTGTTAGACCTGGGTTACAACAATTTCAGTGGTCCGGTTCCATCTAACCTTGGCAACAATTTCTCACTATCAATTCTGTGAGTAGATTCTATCGATATATCACTCCTTATTGAGATCAATGCTCTTATGGTTTTTCTTATTCTCACCTAAATTTGGTGCAGTCTTCTGGACAATAATGAACTCCTTGGTGGCTTGTCTCCGGAGCTCGATCAACTTCAGGTGGTGTCTGAACATCAGGTGGATGAGAGTCAGCTACGTGCTGCGTCTTCTAAGGCTAGATGTGGCAGCAGATCTTTTCCTTGGTGAGTTTAACCTTGGCTCCCCTGTGTCACATTTGTCTCTTTTGATATTCTACATTGTACTGTTGAGAAAAAAAAATGCATGAAGGGATCGTTTTGCCATCTCCCCTTTCCTCTTCTCCATTACATTGCCACGGTAAAAAGAGCCAAGTTATCTGTGACTTCTCTTCCGGTGTGCTAACAGCTTCATAAAACCTCCCGCTACATCTGAATGATGGTCTCGCAAGCAATATTGGTTACCTGTCTATTTGGTCATACATTCATGAACAATGAACTTTAACTGAATATTTGATGTTATTATCACTGTAATAACCACCCGCTAGACCACAAGAAAAAGGGTATTCACAACTCCGGTATGATTAAAGTTGGTAGAGGTTAATTTGAGGCACTTGTGACCACCATTTCATGGCCTCAAGAGAGATAGTCTCTGTTAGTAGGACCCAGAGAGCAGTACAATACTGCATATGCAGCAACTGAAGGTGGAACAAAGGATCTAATGTTCTAAGTCTCTCAATCTTTGCCGCTAGGCTAAACCTTAATGGCCTCTGTCTTGCTTTGAATGATCTAATATCATATTGGTCCTTTGCCTCTTGATCAGGTACACTATTAGTCAGCCAGAGGAATTTGTCAGAAGGAGCCTACTGCAGCAACAAAATGCGGGGAGGCCGAACAGGAGGGTTAACAGAGGTAGAGATGCTGCTGCCTTATCAGAAGCGCCATCACCAAGTCATTCCCCATCTCCAGCTCCGTCCGCCTCTCACTCACGTGTATTTAAATCTCGTACCCGATCACCATCACCATCACCATCACCATCACCATCACCATCGCCATCACCGGCATTTGCTCCATCACCGTCTCCATTTGCTTCTCCATCTCCATCACCATTAAACGACTCCCCCTCACCGGCACCTTCCCCAGTGGTATTATCACCATCACATTCTCCTTCCCCATCTCCAGCAAATCCGACATCAGCACAGGCTGCCAGAGTCCCTAGATCTCCATCTCCTTCCAGTGAAAATGGGAAAGTAGAAATTGCCTCTAGACCAAAGCATCACAATGTTGTAATTTGGGCCTCTATCGCTGGGGCCTCTGCATTTCTTATTATTTCAGCAGCTGCTGTTCTCATCTGTCGAAGCAGTAAGGTAGTTACTGTCAAACCTTGGGCCACCGGGCTAAGTGGGCAGCTTCAGAAAGCATTTGTGTCAGGTATTTCTCGATCTGTACTACCATTTTGCTAAAATAACATTATTTTATATTTTATTACTTTTGATGCGCAAATGCAATGCTCCAAGAAGCTCTTTCTAATATTTTTGCACTGCAGGTGTACCAAAGCTTAAGAGAACAGAACTTGAAGTAGCTTGTGAAGATTTCAGCAACATTATTGGCTCTTTGAATGATGGGGTTGTCTACAAAGGCACTCTTTCCAGTGGAGTTGAAATAGCTGTCGTGAAAAGTACGGTAAAATCTCGAGAGGAGTGGTCGAGGAATCTGGAAGCCCAGTTTAGGAGGAAGGTATGAATACGATGCCCCTAATGACTACACTGTAATTGTCTAAAAATGTCACAGATGGTTCTGAATTTTGTATTCTTGCTCATGTTTACAGATAGAAACGTTGTCGAAAGTGAACCACAAGAACTTCGTGAACCTCATTGGTTATTGTGAAGAGGAGAAGCCATTCACGAGAATGATGGTTTTTGAGTACGCTCCAAATGGGACACTCTTTGAGCATCTGCACAGTAAGCATCGAATTCTCTTCCCATTTAGCTCTCTATTTTCATTCAAAACAACAAAGGATGTCTATGTGTTCCTTTGGCTTATTTCTCTCAATGCAATGTCTTTTTGCAGTAAAAGAAGCGGAACGTTTGGACTGGGGCATGCGATTACGTATAATTATGGGTATGGCTTACTGCCTTGAGCATATGCACCAGCTGGACCCACCCATACCTCACAGAGACCTCCAATCGGGTTCTATTTATCTGTCAGAAGATTACGCCACTAAAATATCAGATTTCAGCTTCTGGAACGAGGGAACAGGAGCTAAGATGAGATCACCCTCTTTGCAGTTGTTAGAGGCAACATTGACAGACATAGAGAGCAATGTCTTCAACTTTGGGGTTGTCCTCTTTGAAATGATCACTGGTAGAATCCCTTTCTTGGAGGACAATTGCTCTCTAGCAGACTGGGTTTTGGACTACCTGGAGAACGATCACATACCACCGGAACTTGTCGATCCAACATTGAGTTCATTCCAAGAAGAGGAGGTCCAGAGATTGTTTTACATAATAAAAGATTGTATGCATCCTGATCCAAAAGAGAGACCGAGAATAAGAGACGTCGCAGCCCGTTTGAGAGAGATTACGAGGATGGGCCCTGATGGTGCAATCCCGAAATTATCTCCTCTTTGGTGGGCAGAGCTTGAGGTTTTGTCCATAGAAGCAAATTGAAGGGGTTGATTCTGTAAGTAGTATAAGCTTATGGTGAGTTTTGCTCTGCTTGATTCTGGGTTTTCATCTCAATCCACGGGTCATGTTAGGATAGATGCCATTGATATTTAGAGAAGTAAAAGATAAACACGAGTACCGGTCCCTTAACCTCAAGGAATGGAGCTGAACTCTCAGCTTGAGAAGTTCTGCAATCGGGGCCAAATACTTGTTAATTTTAGTGTTTATAGAATGAGTGGTTATTTTTTATGTATATATGAGTGAGAAAACAGAGGAAATTCATTTTGTTGTTTACTGTGTTTTTCTGCTTTCTCACAGTCAAGCTACAGCAGCCTTTTTTTTTTTTTTTTTTCCTTCAAAAAAATGCTATGGTGAAATGGAATAAGTACAAATTGATTCTTTTCTTTTAAAAGAATTTCTGGTTGAATTTCAATGTATGGTTAGGATGATATTCTCTGAGATTGAGAGGAGACTTGTGTTATAAAAAGCCATATCTGAGGGCATTGTCAACTTTGACAGCTTATCATCCCTGTCATGCTGAATTGTCAAAGTATATATATATATATATATATATATATATATATATATATATATATTAATATCCGTACTCCTTTTAGTATGTTGCAATCATTTTTCTACCCATGTTCTATTAAAAATTATTTTCAAACCCCTAACCTTATTAACATATTAAAATTGTAGGTAAATTTAAGATTTTAAGTTGACCGAAGATGTCAAAAAGACGAAAATACCCTCTTGCCCTAATTCATATATTTATTGAATCTTTTTCATTGCCTCCATTAGACTATGAGTGATTCCCTTCCCCCCCAAAAAACCCTTCTTACACAGGAGCCCCAAAAGGTGCAATGACCATTGATGTTTGATTAGACCCATTAAAAGGAAAAAACTAGCTCAAAAAAATCAAAAACAAAATATCATAAGAATTCAATATTAACTTGATACAAAGTTAATGTCCATAAAAAATAACTCACATTGTTTCATAATTAATCCAATCTGGCATATTGGTTAGCCCCCAAAATTACAGCAAAAGCAAAACAGAGTGTTCTGCATTCAATTCCGAACCCCAAATCCCCTCACAATAATCAATCAATTCGGTTAAGCCTAACAACTCAAATCCTAAAACTCAAAATACCAATAATCTAACCACACAAGATAACCCTAGTAAGTTATAACCACCAAAACAAGGCAGCAGAGAGAGAAGAACAGAGAAATAAAATCCCTAACCAGACCATTTCCTCACTGCCTTGCTCTCAATCCTTCAACATATCAAATTCGACCCCCTCCTTTTTCAATTCATTGACACGGTTCCCAAGAAGCTTTCTGTCTTCTTTCACTCTCTCTAGGAGCTTCTCGAGGTGGGTCTCGACGTCGGTCTTGTATTGAATTGCCCGGATGATGGAGACCAAGAAGACGAAGGAGCAGATCGAGGGGATTCATGATTTCCGGCAGACGGGCAGTGGGGAAGAGAGAGAGAAGAGGAGGAGGAGAGAGAGTGAGTGGAAGAGGAAGAACAAAGTGTAGAGGTTTCGAGCTCTTTACAAACTTCATCAATTTGGTTCTCTTTTAGGGAAATTCAATTGTGAATCGGGTCTTTTTCTTTGAGCCATTGCTTGAGGAGGAGCTTGTGCGCTGGGAATTCAGCTATTTGATCGAAGATAGCATTAGCCTGACGAAGGAGAAAGAGATTGAGAGAGAGAGAGAGAGGGAGAGAAGGAGGGATAGGAGAGAGACTCAGATATGGTGGTCAATTGTGTCTGTGAGAGTAATGAAGAAAGAGATAAAGTATTTTAGGGTTAAATAAATAAATAAAATATGAGTGTAGTGGGGTACAGTTTTGTAAGGGCAATTTCGTCTTTTAACGTCTCCGGTCAACTTAAAATTCCAATTTTACCTACAACTCTAATATGTTGGTAAGGTCAAGGGGCTCGAAAATAATTTTCAATAGGATATGGGTAGAAAAATTATTGTAACATAGTACTCGAGGTATAGATGTAAATATATATATGTGTGTGTGTATAATGTATGCACCAAGTGAAAACAGCAATTACTTGAATGGCAGACTTAAACAAATTACAGATGGTACGTCATTACAGAAAATTAAGTCTTTTTTTTTATAAGAAGAAAATGAAGTCTAAAGATAAATAAAACTCTAAAATAATACAGTAACTAAAAAAAATGTCCCAACTATCAGTCAATTTGACCTTTTCATTTGCATTGGAAGAAATTGTGGACTGTGTCAAGGCTACTGATAGATGCAACCCATCATTTTTTTGTATTTTTATCTTTTGGCATAGAAAATTAACTTACCATTTTATATTTATTTATGCCTAGTGTGTATATAATAAAAAGTAGGCTGGTTGGTGCGTGGTGCTTTTCATTTGGTGGTTAATTTAAAATTATAGAGGAGGGGTCATAGTCATATATACAACTATTTGCAATGTAAAATACTAGCAATGCTTTCAATGAGATGACCAAGTCTAACGGATCAAACTCGACACACTGCTTAAAGGGAAAACCGGAAAAATAGCTACAGAGAGGAAAAAAAAAAAGAAAAAAAAAGAAGGTAAGTTTAGACACTCACTGACCAGGGAGTTTTAGCATTGAAGCACACATTATTCACAAGGCAAGCAAATACTCAGATCATGTGTTGAACACGTTCTGTATATTAAGGTGCATCCACATTTTGGTAGAGTCGATAACAAGATGTACAACTTATACGAATATATACACTACATCCTGGACACGAAAATTACACAAAATTTGCCTTCACAACTTTATGCAACTCTTGGATCTCTCAGATCAGGCGGATTCCTGTCTAAGCAGCATACATGACCATGGCTCCAGTATCCAAGAGCTCCTAGCAACACACTTTTGGGCTGTAATGCTACCAAAACGCCACATCATTATCTACACCATTTTCACAATCCAAAGCCTGTACTTCTTTATATACATGTACATGAGACAAGGTCCAATCAACTCAGCATCTGAGAGGTGTTTGCAAAACCTGAGATAGGTCTCAACATGCCCTGGTTGCTGGATCTTTCGTCTAAGTCCCTGTAGAACAGCAATCCTGTCCAACTGATCTGGGCTCAATCCCAAGTCGAGCATTTTGGTTATTGTTTCCGCAGCATCCTCAAAATTCCCGCCCTTTATATAACCTCTCAGTAACCACGTTAGAGTCTTCTTTTACCAGAAGCACTTGTGGCTTCCAATGTAGTTAGCAATCTTGCGACAGCTCCAGCTTCACCCTGTGAAGCACAGATGGCTAGGACTATGTCGTAAAAGTATCTCTCGACCTCTTTCCCTATAACCTTCATTTCCCAGAGTTGTCTTTCAGCTTCAAGTCCACGGCCAGCACATATGTACATTGCGAGTAACTTCTCGTGAATCAAACTGTGGACAGAAGGATTGGCCTCTTGGGCCAACCAGCTTGCCATTTGTATCCCTTCTTCCAGCACATCAGACTGGTACTTCTCAACAAGCTTAATATTTTCATCATCCAGTCCTTCAACAAGACCAGCTTTTGCAAAGCCCTTCAATTTACGCAGAGCTTTTGCAACTTCATTCAACTCTTTAACCACAGCTGTCATTGCAATGAGGAAGCTGTAGGTTTCAGGATTTAGCCCAGTTTCCTTGAGGCGAATCACCAGTTTCACAGCATCTCTGTAATTTCCTTCTTCCTAACAGAGCAAATTATAAACTGATCACCATTGTGACGCCATAAAAACCATTGTACGGAAAACAACAAATGCGCAACTGAGTCCAGACAAAGCTTTGCACAAACAAAGAAGTCAATAACCATATAATAGTGGCCCTGTCTCCTCCAAGGGATGCCCCAACACCCCCAAAACAACCAAGGTGAACTTACATTCCCTTGCATCAATAGGACCATGAAAGGGGATATTTAGTGGTATAACCCACCTTCCCATGTAGGGGTAATCCCAATACGTGAAAAGGTAAATATCCCTCCCCCAAACCCTCTCCCTCCCTCACTCGAAAGGAGGGGGTCCTCATGATGAGCCCTTAGATGGATCATCTTACCCTCTCCACCCACCCACTGCCCAAAAACCAGAAAAGAAATAGAAGGTAAAGAAATCTTAACAAAGGCAAGGCATTCCTATAATCCCGCAGGGAAAAAAATGCAGTATTCAGCAAATATTCGTTTTAATTCCAGTAAGAAGATATGGATTAACATGATCACATCCTCAAATAGGCAGCTTACAATATGCATATACTAAAAGATTTTTATTAGTTTTGACAGTAAAAATGATAATAATATTGGATTTTTTTATTGGTTTTGACAGTAAAAATGATAACCACATCAGATTCCACCTTGTTTCCAATTACATAGTTCACAAGTAATTCATGAGTAACATGACTCAACAAACATAACCATACACCACAGTCCAACCTAGGGCAGGAATTTCAGGGGCAAGGGACTTGCAACCTTATGCTATAATTGAATTGTAGAGCCATTGTTCTCGTTAGCGCCCTAGATTTAAAAGTGGCTGATTGCCTATTAATCCATCACAAAAGAGGTAGAAGACTATTAAAACTTGTAAGATGTACATAATTGCATTAAGGAAAACTCACCATTATCTTCCAAGCAAGGTAACCAGCAGGACCTCCCTTGTGTCTATCATCTCCACCTTCCTCTAAGCACGGAATTCCCCGAGCCAGAACTTCCCGGACGAAAGAGACAGCATGATCCTTCTTCCCCAAATCCCAGTACACAGAAATGGCCTTCTCCATCATACTGAAATTGGGTTTAAGACCGACACAATCCATGTCAACCAAGAGATCAACAACTTCTCTCACATCGTTTTCAGATTCAATCATCTTCTTCACCCACCCACACATGATTGAAACCATCAACTCCATGGTCTCCTTATCAACCTTATTCTCTTTCTTGAGCCACTCAAACACCTCCAAAGCACACCATGAGTCCCTCCCCTCCTGAGAAAAGTAGACTAGCACAAGCTGCAATTCCCGGGCTGATAGCCGATCATTCATCTCTTCCAGAATGTCAGACGGTTCTCGGGTCATCCGCTCTAACTCTTCAATTGCTTCGAAAAACCCTTCCCCCATTTCATCCTCATCCCCACTCGTCAAAACTCGGTCCAACTCCACCGAGTTAAACAGCCGAAATTCCCTTGCTTTACTTCGAATTGGGACTATGAATTTGACTTTTTATCTCCAGTTTGGCTTGTGGGAACCCAAGAGAACGCTTCAATTCTCAAATTTCTATGAGCAACAGGGTCTAGATACCCAGGAAAAGGGGATTTTAGATAGTTTAATGATGCAAAACCACTTGCAAGGGACATTTCTGGAACAAAAGGACCCCAAAGCCAACAACTTTCAAACTTGGAGGTTCTGGGTATGAAATTCGAATAAAATCCAAAAACCCAGTTCGAGGTTTATGAAGACAGATAAGTGGAATTGGGCAGAGATGACAAGTACAAGAGAAGTTTGGCAAAGACCACTCAAAGCTCAGCTTTCAATAATGATCATCCACCAACCGAGAGAGAGAGATAGTTACCCTGGTGGGTGGAATTGAATATTGCGGGGGAAGAGGAAGAGAGACAATTACCCAGGTGAGTGGAGTTGAATATTGAGGGGGAACCGGGGGGAAGAGGAAGAGATAAACCCAGAAAAATGAGAGGGGGAGGTAGGAAGGCAAAAGGGGAAGCGGTGGCGATAATATGAGACAGTTACCTGCTGCTCCACTCTCTCTCCTAACCACCAGTGGCCCTTCCTTCCCCTTTCGCGTCCGCTGAGGCTCTCAGAGAGACGACAGAGATTTTCCTTTTTTTCCTTTTGTTTTTTTGGGTTGTGTTTTGGGGAGCGAACGCCGAAGATTGGAGATAATGCAGTCTTAATTTTCCACTCTCTCTCTCTCTGTTCGTGGACTGTGGTTTGAAGGTTGAAGAAACATAATAATGGGCCTACTTGGGCTTTTTGGGCCCAAAACCCAGATAGTTAGCCTTTTTTAATTGGGTTAGCAAAGAATAATCCACTCTCTCTCTCTCTCTCTCTCTCTCTTTTTAAAAAAAATTTAGGGTTGCTTTTACTTGGGTTTTAATCCTCTTCTTCAACACTCTTGCCTTGCTTCCTCAAACATTCTTGAAAAAAAAAAACCCCCTCAATTTTTTCAAGGAATTGCAAGTCCATCACACTTCAATGCCAAGTTATCATTCTTAAAAACCATAAAAAATAATTGAAATAGTGATTAAATTTTTCGAAAAAATAAATACAAGTATTCAAACACCTCAGTTAAGTGACAGTTTTCTATTACGTCCTATTTACAACAATGCACATACTTAAAATTGATACATATATATGTCCTAACATTCTAAAAGCATATCATAATAGATTATTCTGTCGTGAAAGATATGTCACAAGATTTAGATGTTGACCCAATTGCTAAAATATCTTTTAATTTACTTTGTATTTATGATACACTTGCAACATAATTTTAGTTTCATTCTTGAGGTTTTCATTTATTCTTATTTTTCTTTGTATTTCAAGAATCCATTCTCCATTATTTTTAGTCGTATTTTGAATTAATTCGGACAATATTAATAAAATAAAAGGAACAATATAAAAGCATTAATAAGGTAACAGTAAGATAAAGAAAACAATGCCACTAGGTGCTTGATGAAAACCACTAAACAAGATCCCAAGTTTCCAACCATGCCCTAGTTCTAAAAAAAAAAAAATCAGTTGAAACTACTTCCTATAAGTTTACCTCGAATCTCAAACTGATTGCATATGAATTTTACGATCCTGGTCCATTTATTTGTAAGGATGTAAGGAAGTATAAGAAATTGTAAAGAGTTGTAAGATAATTATAACGTTAGTTATAAAACCCGTAAGGAGTTGTAAGGTTGTAAACTATAGTTAAACGGAATAAGACCTATATATCAAACTTTGAAAGATAAGTTGGTTAAGAACACCAAGCGAGCGTTGGCATATTGGTAGACATTTTTCACTTTCACCCTCTTTTTCAGGGTTTGAACATTAGAGAAATAATTTTCTTACAAGTTATGCAAAACAAATTAGGGTGAGTTGTGAGCTCGAACTTTAAAGTTGGACTTAGTATTTCTATCTTTTTCGATCTTTTAAATTTAAATAGAATTATCCTTAAAATAATAATTTAATGGAGCGATACACATTTACACTTGTAAAAGAGAAAAATAATAATAAAGTCGTTGAGACTACACCCTTAAAATTTAAAGCTAATGAGGTGTTTATTGGCTTTTGTGAGGGAGCTAGATGGCTGCAAACTAATTTGACAAGTGTTAGTTGGTGCCCTTTTTTATTTTGATATTTCGTCGGCTATTTTGTTGCCCTTTTTTTTTATTAATAATAATCTAAAAAATATATATATTCGGACGTGGTTTTAATTAATTTATTTCAATTCCATGAATCCTTGGATTGGAAGAATAAAATAACTATTTACATATTATTCTACTTTTAAATCCTTCAGTGATTAAGACGAATTCTTTCTTTCTTTTTTCCTCTTCGAATTATTTGGGGCTAAAAAACCCCTAAGAGTAGGTCATCAAGAATGAAAATGTCCGACCAAAAAAAAAAAAAAAAACTACCAAAATATTAAATATATTTTCCTTGTCTTTTTGCCTTCTTTCTCAACCCATGATAGCCAAGTATTAGCTCCAATTCTAAGTCCAAAATTTTAAGGGAACCACATCAAGACTAGTTGTAATCATATGATACTTTTTCGAATTTGGTTGGTTCCAAATCGGAGTCTAGCGGCTCGGGGGTTTTTTTTTCCTGCATCGGGTTGTGATTAACTTTTTTGGTTCACTCTTAAATTTAAAAAAAAAAACGCAAGATAGTTGGGGGTGAGTTGGTTGTGAGATACAAATCGAATCAACAAATACACTCATTTAAGTTGATTTACTCAAAATTGTAAAATCATAGTTTTGTGATAAGAAAGTCAAAATGGCAAAGGGTACAAGTAAAATAGTAGAACAAAAATCGGAAAACAAAATACCAATCAACGACACAAAAAAACCACCTCTTACCATACTAACATTATGCTAAACGGTCACATATATTATTTTTAGTTTAAAATCAAATTATGTTATGTCAAAATTTATAATTTATTAATAACTTATATAATATAGTTCGTGTCGTGTTAATGTATATAGGGAATTTTAATTTGGACCTGTGTAAAAATTTTAGAAATAATTTTTATTAAAATTTATCTTGTTATTGTAATGTGGAAAATAAATGATTTTTTTTTTTTTGGATGACTAGAAAATAAATGATTGGAATTGAGCCAATGGTATTCATATACGTATAGCCAGGAATTCAAAGTTGAGATTCATCGCTTTCTGCCAGTAGCTTCTGTGTAGTTTCCATAATCAAAATCATTAATATTTAAAAATGTGAATTATGGTCGGTTATTAATATTATATGCACCAACCAAAAAAAAAAAAAGAAAGAAAAAAGGGAGTTATATTAATATAGTTTATGTGGAGAACAGCTGCTAATGGCTCTCCCTCAGCTGTTTATTATTGGTCCAGCAACCATAGGCTGCAAAGTGAGCGCGTAATCACTATTCACTGATCAACATTTTTTATTTTTTTTTACGTACTCGTTTCTGCATTATGTTTTATGTTCGATTCGTTCTAGTTTATTGTATTATAACTCGATTATTCTATTATTTGACCTATTTGAATTGACGAAAAATAAATTTATTATCAATTTTTCTAAAAAATTATAGTTATATAGATTTTGTTTCATTAACTTTAATTTAAAACCTTACGATTCTTTATAACTTCTTACAAGTACTTACGGATCCTTAACGAGCTTCCTACAACTTTGCTTTACAACTCCTTACGGATAAATGGAACAAGGCCATAGTCTCTCTTAACAGTGCAATTAGAACTAGCAAATCTTAAGTTAGGTTAGATTTATGTCATGTCTAAATTAAATATGTTAATAATCCCTCTGAATTGGCCGGAAAGTCTTGACATATAGCTGTTTAATTTTTAAACATATTGACATGAATTTGATTTATTTATCCGTTTAAGAAAAACAAACCACGTTTATATCACCAATTTACTTATTTAACATATAGAATTAGTAAATTTAGTAAGGTTGAGTATTTTGTACGAAAAAAAAAATATGTATAGGAAGAGTTTTATCCTTTACATGGGTCAACAAGTAGTCTAAGGCCCTGTTCGACAACGGCGTTTGAGGTAGCTTTTAGCGTTTTGACAAATTCAAAACACTAATCAACCAAATATTAGTGTTTGGTAAGGTAGTGTTTTAACTAGCGTTTGCAATAACTTTTAGCGTTTTAAGTAGTGTTTATGAAAAGCTAAGAATATTAGCTTTTCACATTTGAAAGTAGCGTTTCATCTTTTTTGACAAAAAAGCCCTTCATTCATTTATATTTGACAAATTATTTATATCCGTTTACGTCAATTTACAATAATCGCCTAACTCAACCGCTAAATTTATCGAACACATTTTAACTCAATGTAGAATTATCTCGCTATTGCCCAAAACTTTCTTGATTTATCATAATTCACATTTTAATTTCTAAATAAAATAGTTTTACATGAGACAAACAAAGAGAAAAATAGTAGTGAATTCTTATTACACTATCAACCACCCGTCAACGCATTGTCCACAATCAATAAATGATTTTAGAATAATAATAGTGCCTTAATACTATCTCTAATCTCTTACTTTAACTTTTGATCATTTGAGATCCACTTATATATGGGGCAATTATATTTTTGATAGATTGCATCGTATATATATCCTTTACTTCGTGCCGAGTAAAAGGTAAAAATTTATCGGTGTTGTGTTTCGGTGTCAAGATGTTTGATTCACTTAGCCGCTTGTTTTAAAAAAACGTTAATATATTATGAAAAAGTTTCGATTATTAGACGGGTCACTTAAGGACATAATTTTCTTTTGGTCCATCTAATTCGTATGCCCCCTTTCGACATTTCAATAATGAGGTCATCTTATAAGCTTACATAAGGTTTACCTGTTCGAAATTACATAAAGAATGCATATAAACGAAACGAATATAAAAGAGCATAAACGAACATAAACGATCGAAATGAGTTGTTAGAATATAAATGAACGAACATAAAGGAACAAAAACGAATGTAAAACATAGATAGAAAACTTATAAATAATTTTTTTTTGTTTAAAAATTAGTTGACCAAATTAGCCCCTTCATTTAACGTGGCATGCAATGCATGAAACACCTCAAAAAAGAAAAAGAAAAAAAGCGGCTCCGGCTAACTAAACCTAAACAGCGTGGCTTTTGCTAAGCATTTTGCTAATTGCGTCAAATCAAACTCCTTCCCAAAAAAAAAAAAAATAAAAATCCTTCAAAGATTATCCCACTAAGTTGATCCCCAAAAAAAAAAAAAAAATCTCACCTAATTTTTTTAAATTTAAATTCAGAAATGTAGTTTCGTATTTCTCTTGGCTATTAACTATTGCCCTTCTTTTCAGGAACGGAAAAATTATAAATGCAAATTTGAAAATTTATTACTTGTATTATCAATTCTGATATCAAAAAAAAAACCAACCCAACCCAGTCCGGCCCGGCCCAGCTTAGCTCAGCTCTTGAAAAGGAACAAACTCGAAAAAGTTAGATAGAGAGAGAGAGAGAGAGAGAGAGAGAGAGAGAGAGAGAGAGTTAAGAGTGGTTTTGTTGTTGAATTTTTGATTTTTGAAAAACATCCTGACAATCTAAGAGGGGTTTTGTCGTTGGATAAAAATCTTGTCCAAATTTCATATTCTTATTTGTCAATTTTTGTTGGGTCGAATTCTTGGGGCCTCTCTCTCTCTCTCTCTGTTCAAGCACACGGAGTTCTGGGAGAGCAAGAAGAAGATGAGTTGTTTCTTTGGGTGTTCTGGGAATTCAAAGCAGAAGCAGAGATCAGGTAGCCCCAATTCTCAGGATGTTGTCAACAGTGTTAAAAAGAAAGCTGAGAATCGAAAGCCATCCATTGCTGGTATTGAACTCCTTCTCCCTTCCCCGGAAATTCGTATCCCTTCCCCCTTTTCTTCGATTTCTGAGCAGTGGGATTGCATGGATTAGGTTTAAAAAGAGGATTTCCTTTTTCAATTTCATTGGGTACTCCTATACTGTTCGTAATTCTTGCGATTATTTTGACCCACTTTGCTTTTTGTTTGAATCGGAATCAGGGGCATTTCAATCAAACCTTTGAATATTTTTTTGGGTTCTTTTTCTTGTTCTTTTTAACTTTATTCTGATTTCTTGGGTTGAATTATGGTGATTTTTCAACTTGTAGATTCACAGCACTTGTTTCTTTCTTTAAATTTTATATGATGGGGTCGCTGTTTGCTTTCTTGTTTGTGTTCTTGCCTCCATGCATGCTTGGCTTCTCCACGAAATGATTGCTCAATTATTCTCTCTCATTCCATGCTCATATAGTGTCATATGTCTCTTCTTTACTCATTTGTTTTGACTTCATTCTATCATTACCCTTCTTATCTCAATTATGAATTTTGTCTTTGATTGTTGACAAGTATCGGGTGTCATTTGCTAGTTTCCATTGGTTACATTGTTGTTACATAGGAGTACAAGAAAATGAAGTTTTGTCCATTTGTGTGCTTAAATTTTCGCCTCCATATATACAGTCTTGGTTGGTCTTTCATATTCTTATATGCAAAATTCTGTTCTATGTTGTTTCTACAGATGCAGCAGGAGTCAAACAGCAGTCAGACTCGGAGGACCCGAGTAAGAAGAAAGACAGTTGTAGGCATGAGAATACATCTCAAGATGCTAGACATATAGATATAAGGGGTGATAGTATGGAAGGAAACCCAACTAACTGCCGAACATTTACATACCGGGAGCTTGTGGATGCCACTGGAAACTTCCGGTCTGATTGTTTCATTGGTGAAGGTGGATTTGGTAAAGTGTATAAAGGAAGGTTGCCAGGCACTAGTGAGGTTGGTTTGATGGACGTGGTCCTTAGATTGCACTAGACATCCTTGTTTCCCAAGTTGACATTCATCTTGATCATACCCTCCTCTTTTGTATTGTATGCCAAATGAAGATATTGTTGAATTTTGTCACCCTAGCTGGGTCTTTTCTAAGCCTAACAATCTTCTCTTCCAAATGTAGGTTGTTGCCATCAAGCAACTTGATCGTAATGGCTTGCAGGGCATCAGGGAATTTGTTGTGGAAGTGTTGACACTTAGTCAAGCAGATCACCCTAACCTTGTGAAATTAATTGGATTCTGTGCTGAGGGTGATCATAGGCTATTGGTATATGAGTATATGCCATTAGGATCCTTGGAAAGCCATCTACATGGTAAGAAATTTGGTTTCTGCAAGCTATACCTCTCTCTATCATGCCATGTTCATTGTGTCTTTCCCATCATAGACCAGTTCAATTGCTCATTCCTTGCTCCGAACCTGTTTGTACAGACCTCAAACCTAATCAAAAGGCGCTTGATTGGAACACAAGAATGAAAATAGCTGCTGGGGCTGCCAGGGGCCTGGAGTATTTGCATGACAGGATGAACCCACCTGTTATATACCGTGATTTGAAATGCTCAAACATCTTGCTTGGGGAGGGTTATCACCCTAAACTATCAGATTTTGGGTTGGCCAAAGTGGGTCCTGTTGGTGATAAGACCCATGTCTCAACCAGGGTGATGGGCACATATGGTTATTGTGCACCGGACTACGCAATGACTGGTCAGCTGACTTTTAAATCAGATATATACAGCTTTGGCGTTGTTCTGTTGGAGCTCATCACTGGAAGAAAGGCAATTGATACTACAGAAGATGGTAGGGAGCAGAATCTTGTTGCATGGGTAAGATGACTGGCTTCTCTCTTTCTATTTGGTCTTTTGTTGTTTTGATGACTGCTATCGTGATGTCTGTGTTAAGGTTATGGTGACTTATAGTTCTGCACTCCTTCCCCTAAATGGTTGTTTGGTTAATCTTTGTCACTGTTGTTAAATCTGTGGCATTTGATTTTGTGAATGCTAGTGTTTCCCATACAAAATTCGAGTGGTCGGATGATCAGTTCGTGTATCTGGCCTATCGAAAATGGAAACTGAAAATTAATAAGTCCCATGTCCTACACAGCTGGTAATCTCTGTTGTCCTGGAATTGCACATTGTTTTCGAGAAAATTTCATCGTAAGCTTTAGATTGTTCGATCTTTTGAATTGGGAAGTTTCATGTTCTGCTTAGCTGATGATAACCTGTGATTACAGCATAGGCAAGTTTGAGGTCCATCAATTGAAATGTGACTTCACATATCAAGGACACATAAAATCCTGTTGTGTTGTTAATTCTGATAAATCAATGGCAATCACTGTAAGTGTTTTGCCCTGCATTCACTTTGAGTTGTTCAATGACCGTCTTCCCCTCCCCCAAAATTAAAAAACCCTACTGTAAGGATTGAGTTATTTTTGCATCTTGAAAATGGATAAGATTATTCTGAAAAAATTACATATGGGTCAATCGTGGTTTGATATAATAATTTAAGGAACCCACAATGTTAGATAAATAATTATAAAACATATGAGGTTTGGTTAAACGTTATGGGGGACCAATTCTAGAGATAAACTTTATTTTTCGGTTAAAAAACTGATACGACAGTTGTAAATTTAGTGGCCATATCAGTTTTTTAACCGGAAAATAATGTTTGTCTCTGGAATTGGTCTCCCATAATATTTAATCAAACCTCATAGGCTCCATAATTATTTATCTAAAATTGTGGTTCCATAAATTATCATATCAAACCACAATGGACCCATATGTAGTCTTTACAGAACTAACATGACAGTTGTAAATTTAGCTGCCATATTAGTTTTTTAACCGAAAAATAATGTTTGTCTCCGAAATTGGCCGCCCATAGTATTTAATCAAACCTCATATGCTCCATAATTATTTATCTAAAATTGTGGTTCCATAAATTATTATATCAAACCACAATGGACCCATATGTAATCTTTTCAAATTATTCTACTCGATGAATTACCTCCGGAACTTGGGTTTGGAACGCAGTGACAAACAATTTGACTTTGACTGAGGACATAAACTGCGTGTTTTAGATGATAATTAGGTCGAGGATCCACCAACTCTTTAGGATCATCATGTTCAGTAGCCAACCTTTTCTTGAGTTTATGACTCCACAGATTTGGAGCTACTCCAACTGGAGCAATTGATAGCCTAAGTTTGTATTAGTATTCCTTTTTTGAAACCTGGAAACATGCAATTGTGCATGATTGCATGACATGCTACCTGTTTTTCTTGTGCAATGTAAGTTGGTTAAACATGTAGTGTGTTGATCCCAGGCACGACCAATGTTCAAAGACCGGAGGAAGTTCCCTCAAATGGCAGACCCGACACTTCAAGGTCAATATCCGATGAGGGGGTTGTACCAGGCATTGGCAATTGCTGCAATGTGTGTTCAGGAACAGCCCAGTATGAGGCCTCTCATAGCTGATGTAGTAACAGCTCTTAACTACCTCGCATCTCAAAAATACGATACTCAGAAGCAAAACAGTCATCATCAAAGAAACTTGTCAACTCCCAGGGCCTGAAGGGATTACAGCAATGAGAGTGACAGAGCTGATGGCAAAGCAGAGAATGCACAAGACAGTAACTAGATGGGAAAGTGAATATTTCATGCATAGTTCCTCCATTTGAGAAAAGAAAAGAGAGATACTTTGAATACACAATATGGTGCCGTGTTATCGAATTTTGTGTTGTGCAGATAACAGGTACTACTTGGATACAATATTCATAGGATATGCGTCCTTCTTGCCCGTTTCCCTTTTCGCTCGCTCTCTGTACATGTGAGCTATGGCTTTCCTTTTTTTTTTTTTTTCTTTTTTTTTGTAATTTTAGTTTATTATTGTGGGGCAGAGTTGGATGCCTATCTATGATCGATGTAGGTAGTGTTGAAGATAGAGCAAAAAGACACTGTAATGAATGAGTGAGAAGGAACCAGTGGTTCACTTCACTTTCACCTGTCTAATATTGTCATTTTGTCATGGGCAGATTGGTTATGAGTGTTGTACCATTACTCCATAAGGCATTAGCTAATGTGGTGGTTATGAGTGTTTCTACCATGAACCCGACACTACTCCCAACCCGGGGACTTTGCCCAACGAGAGGAAGTTGCTGCAACAACAATGGGCCTTGGTTTGGTTTGTGTCATCTCGTTTCCCTGGTTTGCAGTATCCCCTACTTGAGTCAACCCAGGAACGGCAATGGGAGAGAGTTTTTTTGGGGGGAGCCATTGCCAAATATATAAGACGATTAAAGATATTACGTTCAGATATAAGATTAATCCATAACTATATCTAATTTTTTTATACCTCTCAAATATATACGGTTGGGCAGAGAATTTGTTTTGGCCTGCAGTTGGTAGAAAAAACTTCTTTAATCTACATATATATACTAAGGATTAATAATATATAAGAATGATAAGTTAGACATGTCATGATTAAAAATCAAATTAACAAACACTTAAGGTGATAGCGGCTTCATCCGATAAAAAAACACAAATTTGAATTAAAAAAAAACTCCCAGCTCAAAAGATATTATACCCTTAAAAAATTGATTAAGCCAGAAAAAAGGGGCGAGGGGATTTGGGGGTTAATCATGTAATTCCCGTACGGAGCTTCCCCTTCCCGCCAGAAATTCGTTGGAAGGCGTAACGAACAGAGATCAGCGCTCAAAAACGGAACCCAGTCTGTTGGTTTCTCTCTCCTCTGATCCTCTCCCCCAAAATTCCAGTCTGCCATTCCCACCTGGCACTCTCTCTCTCTCTCTCTCTCTGAAAATGCAGAGGGCAGTGGGTTCCGGAAGAGATGCTGATCTGGAGAAGCAGCGCATCAATGCGATGGAGCACCACATTGAAATCCCTCACCAGCAGCAGCAGCAGCAGCAGACAGAGCAGCAGAAGAGCCCTCCAATGGCCACAAGGAGATGGAGTCGGAGCAAGAAGACCCCACCCACCACTGCCCTTCTTCCCGTCTTCCTCAACTCCCGCCCAAGGCACCCCCTCCACTCTCTCACTCTGCATCTTATTCCTCTCCTCATCTTCCTCTCTTTCTTCCTCCTCTGGTGGTTCTCTAACCCGGGTATCAATATCATCCCTCTTTTCAATCTTTACCGTATCAGATTATGTTCATGTTTGTGGCATTCTTGTTTATCCTCTTCTATTTGATGAAATGTTATGTCTATCTTGCTTGAGCTATTGAGTTAATGTGATTGAAGATGGTGATCGTATCATCTTTCAGATGAATTCTTGATTACTTTTTGAGTAGAGTTTATCAATTTTGTTCAATTCTTATCAATGCCTGATTAGGATGATATGGGAAATGAATTGCAGTGAGTTTGGTGGTCAATGATGGAAGGACGACACAGGTTCGCCCGATTGAAAGGCATCGTTTCCTGAACAAGACAGACACAGTCTTTGATTTGGGGCGTCTGACTATCTTGGCAGTGTCCACTCCCCGAATCCCTCTGTTGAGCTCACCCTCACAATCACAGATAATAAAACAGTCCATGCCCTTCCACCGAGTGGCTACACCATCTGAAGTCTCTTCTGATTGCTGTGGATGTGCAAACTTGGCTTTGAAGATGTGTAGTTTTCATCTTACCTTCTCCTAACTAGAGTTGCATTCATTTTCTACCGGTTTCTGTTCCGATAGTCTGAAACATTACGGCTGTGGTCGAGTACGTTCATGGTCTCATAAAGTCATAATAATACTGTGAAATATCATATTCTCATGCTCTGAGGCATTAGAATGAAACCAGATGTTACATCATATATGGCATGAAGTTTTTGCCAATGTAAATACTCAACTGAAAATTTTTTCTAATACACATGGCTTGGAGTTCTTTCTGTGTATGTTGCTGAAGCCAAAAAGAACCTCTTTGTTTTTTTTTTCGGTTTTTTTTCTCTTCCATGCTGCATACAGTGTCCGGGATACTCGTTCCGTCTTTCCCTTTTCCCGTGGTGGAAACTGGCGTGTGGGCAGACGGACAGAGAGACAGAGAGAGATTACAAGGGTTGGAGGAGTGAACTACAATTCACTAACCTCCCCAAGGTGACAATTGCCCACCCTTACGTATAAAACCGAGCTCTTCCTTGTAGGTATGACTCTACAACAATCTCTCCTTGGTGACTGCATCAACAGGCATAACAGAATATATGGTTAGATGCTTTAAGATTCAGTTCAGGCATAAAATTCTAGGTCATCCAAACTTGGGACAGGGACATATGTACGACAAATTACAGCATTACCTTCTGCCAACGTCGGGGATCTGTCTTCTTTAGGACAACAACTGAGTCAATCTTTTCTGGGCTTTCCATCTTCCACCGGCAATAGGGGTGCTGATACCTGTTATAAGCCTGATAAACTCCGATGGTGTGCCTCCTACCCTCATCATACCTTGTTCTGCTCATGTAGAAAATGTAGGGAGACTGGCAGGGATGCCTGGTCACTGGCCTTGTATTGAATGAATATCCAGTGTAATCAGCTCTCTTGTACCAATTCAGGAAGGTTCGGGCTGGCATCTCCAACTCCCGGGGAGAGATCACTCCCATCATAATCTGAACTGTATACCCCCATGAGACCATGATGGACCAGTATCTTCTCTTGTCATAGCAGATGGACTGCTGCATTATACTCGCTGCATCCAGGTTAATGGATTCAGATAGGTGTTTTAGTGCTTGAGGCTGGGTCATGTCCGGAAATATGGGCTCCACCACATCGAGGTGATGAAGTGAAGCAAGTGGGGTCACCGGATGAGCAGCCAGAAGGCCCAATAGGTTTCCATACACATCATACTGCAATTCACATCCACAATCATAAAATTTAGGTACTTAGCGTCTCTATAGTTTCACACCAAAAAAAGCTTCTCTACAATATGTAATACCTGATGAAACAAAATCAATACTGATCCTGAATCAGGTGAGTTGATAAGATAATGTTGTATTTGACATGAACTGAACTAAACTCAACTTAACGGGAGTATGATAATAATATGTAATACCTGATGAAAGCCGAGCTCTTTAGTAAGGGGGACGCCTAATTCAGCCATACAGGCCTGAATTCGGTCATCACTACCGTACAAAGCGGGGTACCTCTGTATGCAACGGTCCTGCATTTTAGCCAGCTCCTTAGCCAGAGGATAGCTTATAGCGAAACCTCCCCTCCATAGGCCATGGCATAAGAGAATATGATGTTCTGGACGTGACTTTCAGAATTGCTTCCAATGTAATAGTATTGGGTATGGTCATATTTGGAGAGGATCCTGACCACATTGTCGACAATGAAGACCGTGTCATCATCTCCCATGACAAACCACCTGACATTGGGCAGGTCGAGGCTGAGGGTCTCAGAAACAACCCTTGATATCCTGAGGGCAGCTCGGCTCCCTCTGCTGTTGGTGTACCTCAAGTTGGTGGTGTCAGTTGAGATGCGAATCTCAGGAAGCTTTTCATCTTTGTTGGTTTGGACAGGATTATCTAGCCAGACAGCCCCCTGGTCTCACCAGGCCTCCACCATATTTTTATGTACTCTTTTCTCTTCTCCCAGAGATCAGATGAACCCGCGATCCCGAACACTATGTGTTTGAGCTGTGTTTCTTCGTCTTCTTCCTCTTGGTCTTTGGGTAATGCAAGACGGGTTGTGATTTGTTGGTCACCACCATCTGTGGCGGAGTTATTTGGCAAGGAGATGAAGGCATTGGTAGTTTCAATGTTTTCAAAGGCCGATAGGTTGTTGTTTGATGCGGCGGCGGTGGCCAGAGACGTGGTGGTGATGGTGGTGATGGAGGGGCATTCAGGGTTACGTACGACAATCTGATTGGAGGCGTAGAAGAAACAGAAGGCGGATGTGATGATGATGATCCAAGCTACTAGCTTATAAATCATATTGCTGGTTTTTTTTATCATACATGCAACATTCATATCACTACTCTGCCTTCTTCTCCTGATCAAAGAATTTCCGAGCTGATCAAACCTTCCATGGCGAGAGAGACAGAGAGAGAGAGAGAGAGAGAGAGAGAGAGAGAGGAGTTAGTTAAGGAATTAACGAAGGTGAAGGCTAGTCTTTCTCCCATTCTCAATTCTTACAGTATATTAGTCCCATTACTAATTATGTGTTGCCTTCCAATTATGGGCTGTTGGTACCCGAATTAGCTTTAAAATCCCACTTCATCACTGCTTTTCTGATTTGTTAATATTTATGTGACCCAAAAAAGAACAGAATTTGTCATGTTTATCAATCAGTAATACCGTGACCATTATATGTCAATATTCAATACAAAATAAAATCAGTAATACCGCGAGTGTACTATGTAACGATTAAAAAGAAAAAGCTGATTCGTTTTATTCGGTCACTATATGATGAAATACAACATACACACATTACAATACAATACAATACAATACAACGAAAGAGATTTCGGGAGTAGAGTTTATATGAACAACATAGCAGCAAGTTAATTTGAAGAATCCGGGGCAGGGCAGCGTGGCTGTCGGGCTGGTCTGTGGACCATTGATATTGTTGAATTTATAGTTTCAGACAATACCCTGCAAGTCACATTCAAGCAGATGGAAAAAATTGAGGTTAAAGAAGCAGAAGCAAATCTATCTGAACTGCACTATGACTGCATCGTATATTTGGTTAAGGAGACAGATTCGTTACCAGGTTACGCCTCTTGTAGATCTTAATGTTCAGCTCTGGATCCCATTTGGTTTGTCTGAATGCCTCCACTGTATCCAATGCCTGCGCCCAATTTCAAGTTAATTACATTTCGATTACCATCACCATTAGTAGTACTACATAACTTAACCATTTGAATGACTTAATTCCCTCATCTCTTAGCTTGGGTATTCTTTATGTTACAGTGCTTTATTAACTTAGACCAACAACCCCCCAAAACAAAAAAAAAAAGGCGACTTCAAGAACTGATATTGTTCAACACATAGAGCTGCAGAATGACATTCATTTATACAAGTGTAAACAATATACCTTGAGCCAAGCGGCCAACTTGGGCCTTCCTTCTGTAATGTCATAGTTGTGCAGCTCTAGAAACAAGGGATGGTATCTTTGCATCATTGGAGCATACACAATATCAGCCTGCAATTGGAAGTATATATACTCAGATGCTCATAAATTTAAGAGAATTGTCAGAGATCAGAGACTGAAGTCACTGAACGACCTATAAGCTCAATAAGGATGCAGAAAAGACATGGATGTATATCTGAATATGATGACACAATGTATTGAACCATGATAAAACATACGCGCATTTGCTAAAATGGTTTAGTCTGACTTACAGCACTGAATTTGGCACCAAGGAGGAAAGGCCCTTCCTCATTGTATTTCGAGAAATATTCCTCTAATTTATCCAAAGAAGCCCCTAAAACAAAGGAATGATAACAAATTCATTATTTCTCAGTGAATAATTGTCAAACTAATTACTGAATTAAAGTTATTAGTAATTCTGTTATGTTTGTAGCAGTGGACAAGATCGGAAAAATTGATACTTACTGACTTCACTCTCAGAAACTTTCCCTTGGAGGTAAAAGAAGAGAGGTCCAGTGCATTTGTCACTGAACTTGAACAACTCCTCTGTAAATTCTCTCTTTTCAGGCTCCTGCATTTCAGTAACTATATAAGCACAGCAGAATATGTCTAACACAAAACCCTTTTTGTTTTTGCAGTGGATTAACAAACCAGATGGTGAAAAAGCATCACAGTTGGACTTACATCAGGGAAAAGAGAGGGTCCTTCAAAGTGAGAATCTATGTACTTAATCAAATCGAGGCTCTGTCCGATCACCTTCTTGTTGTGCTCCAAAGCCGGAACCTGTAATTTCATACACAGAAAATTCTAACTAACGAGTTCCCACCAAAGATCTAGTGAGTCATGGTTGATCAAAGGACATTTCAGTGCAGAAAGACTGACCTGGTTAGGAGGGTACACCTTCTCCCTGTACCAAACTGGTCTGTCATCTAGATCGATTGCTACTAGCTCGATTTTGTCTTGCAGTCCCTACATTATGCAATGCAATTCAGATTTAAGATAGACATTGATGAAATAATAAATGGGAATTAAATTTAGAAGGGGAGGTGGTTGAAATCTATGAAAAAATTGAGCAACTGACCTTGAAGTTCCGAGCTAACCAGGCACGTTGTGCAAAAGGGCAATAGTAGGTCGTGTACAGCCTATATCATCGAATCATTTAAAACAATAAGAAAAAGAAAGAAAACAATGTGGAACTTTACTGATAATGAGAGATCAGAAAGAGCCTAATAATTTGTACAATATTTTGAGGATATCCTTCTTTATCTAGCCTGATATCAAAACAATTAAGGTAGCTCATTACAGGCCATTTGGGGAAGCTCGAGCACACAAACTAGACCAGGTGCGCTTTAATCACTAACAGTCTCCCACAGAGCCTCGCACAAGGAAGTCATGTAGGTTTGGAGATGAAAGAATGAGAAAAGTACCTCGTGGTTCCATCAAACAGAGATGGGGGCTCAGAATTTGAACCCTGAAATGGCGGAAGAACCTCTTCACTGTGACTGCAATCACCATAAAAAGTAAAAAAAAAAAAAAAACAAAGTAAATATTTGACTACAAACCATCTTCACAAGCTTAGACAAAAAAAAGAAAAAGAAAATCTTATGAAGTGAAGGGGTATTACAAGGTGGCCATGGATGGAAGTATGGAACTGAATTTGGGATACTTGGCTTGGGATAATCTGTGTCTATATGATTGAGAGAAACTGGGTAATTTGGATAGGAAAGAACTCCTCAAAGGCTCCATTTATAGTTTGAATTTTTTCAAAGATTTTAATTTTAGTCATTTCTTTTAAAATTCTTGTTGGGATGATTCATTTGACCCAACTTCTGAATGACTACAAGTTGTCAACTAAGGCCATATTCCCAGTTTTTTGACCAGGAAACTTCTCTATGACTTTTTTTGCCCTCCAAAGACATCATATCTTGTGATGAATTTAATGCCAAAAACTATGCCAAATTCCTACGCGTAGGAAATTTAGGCGATGTCTAGTCCGCCAAGTTGGGCCGACTATAAATGTTCTTAAGATTTTCAGACTGATAATAATGTATGGGATATTTTCATTCCATAATGCAGAGCATAAGCAATCTCTGGCAAAATTTCATTCGATCCGATTACTCGAATTTGTCCGATCCGAAAAATCGAATTTGGCCATAAATTTTTCATCTAAATTTCAAATTTGGACTAAAAATTTCCTCTTTCCATGATCCGAACTCAAATTTAGACTTGTTCGAATTATCCGACCCAAAAAATCATATATCGGACGAAAAAAAATCATCGGAATTTTAGAATTTGATTTATTTATTTGACCCAATTTTGAACCAAACTCAAATATTTGTCTACTATTTCTCAGTTCTCACTTTTAAAATTTTTGCCCAATTTTGTTTAGTGGAGGTTCGGGCTTCATCTGGAAGGTACGACTATATGGTTGTAGTAGCTAATTAGACTTGCAGACAATGACATTTTTTTCCAAAAATATTGTTATACTGTCCTTTTATCTCATTTTGTTTGCATTTTTTGATATACATATTACGAATTTAATTAAAAAGGTATTATATTTGTCAATTATGCGGATATAGTGGTTGCTATAAAATGGTAACGATGATAACCACGATAACTCCCGCAATATGAACAAGCACAAGTGTTTTGATTTAATGTTAACCATTAAATTTTCAACCTTTAATTTGGTTAAAATATAAACAAACAACGAAAAACTACCGAACTAATAATTAATTAGTTAAGAAAACAAAAGATGTTATGTACATTAAATTGTGAGTATTAGCAACTAATTACAATTTTCGAATAAGAAACCAACTAATTAGAATTTACAAGTGGTGCGATCCATGGCTTCTGAAAGAGTTAATGTTTTCACTGTGAATGCTTAATGTGTCATAGTCATCCTTGCCGCTTCTTGAGCTGTTCATGGTCTTATTATCGATCCGCGGCTGTTGTTGCACCACCAAGATGGAGAACTTGAAGTCATCGGAAGTAGCCAACATATCCCCCAGTGTCCCTACTTCCGAGCTCTCGCTCCAGTCTGTAAGGCCTAGGAATGCCGGACAATCTGGCTCATGGTATCTCCCTACTATGAACAGATCGACATTTAGCATCGAGAGTATGATTTTTGTGGTTCCTATTCCGTCCTCTACTAGCTTTTCCCTATACACAATGCCCTCTTGTCCAATCGATCTCATGTGGAAATCCCTCATTGCTCTCACATCTTCTTGGCCATCATGCAGTTGGGGTTGGTAGTCGTTTGATTTGAGCCAGATGACGGTGAGCTTAACATTAGGATGCTCTCCCATACGCCTAGCTAGTGCGAGTGCCTCATGGTCATCGTTCCCTCCAATAAACAACATGACGATTTGGTAGGTAGAAGGGCTGGCATTAGGCACCATGTTGAAATAGAGGCCCCTACTTGTACCAACCCCTTTGTCGATGAGGATGGCAACCGAGCAAGGGGATTTTCTAAGCACCCTTATATTCACGGCTCTTATTTGTGGGCAAGTGGTGTATACTTTCCCATCTACACCCCATTCTATGTGAAAGGGGAGGATGATGATGCTTATTCTCTTGTCATGTGCCAGGGCACATATGTCGTTGTGCATGGTTTTGTAGGGAGCCACTGAAACAAAGTGTTGGACCGTGGCATATCCCTGGCTTTGCTCCTCAAAGTGTCGGAAGGCATTGGCCGCTTGATCAACATGGTTCAAGTGGCAAGGGGATTTGTTGTACTTATGGAGGGGTTCTAGGATGGGCATTCCACTGCCTGTCAATTGTATGAGTTGGAGGGCGAATACAGAAATATAACCAATGGCTCGGTTGAACTTGGACATAATATCTACAAGGTTAACGAGAGGGGGCACATTCTCTTGCTTGTGGATGCAAACTAAGATTTGGATATCACTGTTATCTGAACATCCCATCAGTCCCCTCTTCTTGACGGTTTTGTACTTCGCAGAAGGGTCATATATATGTTGTATGAGAGGGTAGGCCATGCCATTGAAGAGCACTACGTTTAGCATCGACAGAGTATACAATTGATCGTCCAACACCTATACATTCAATCGCAGGGTCAAGTTAACAAAAGTTAGGAATATTTCTGATCATACACATTTATGTACTCAATTACAGTGTGCTGAGTGGCTTAGACTTACAGCATGGTCCTTCCAAATACTAAACAAGGCGATCTCGACAACGCCTTTGAGTGACATCATAAAGGCAAGGGTTACTGCATTTTCGATGGTCACTCCAAGCGCCATGGAGGAGACGCTAGTGCCAATGAACTTGCCAAGGTGGCCTATGACAAAGATGAGCTCCACAACCCAAACAGTGGATCTCTCCATCAATGACTGTACACTCACCCTCCAACCATTCATGGTACAAAACACGGGAAGCAGTACTCCTGAAGTGAAGGTCTCTAGCTTCTGCACCAGCTCGGACCCCAATGGGGGTCCGTCAGGCAGAGACAGCCCAAACAAGAACGTGTGAAATCTCTGCCCCACGTACTCCCCCGATCCATGCAAATAGTAAGACGATCAAGATCATAACGACATGTGTCTGTTTCATGGGCGTACCTTCTGGGGTTCTATGCAGAATGTGAAGCACTAAAGGCCTTAGCACAGTGAATAATACCAGATAGTAAAGGCCCGTATAGAGGAGGCAAACATAAGTAGGTAGCACATTGACATGGTCGTTCCTAGGGGCTAACAAGATGAGGGCAATGATTGAAGCAAACATCCCAAAAGCATCTATCACCAAGGAGGAAGAGGCCGCCAATCTACCCATGTCGGAGTTCGACAGCTTGAGGTCATGGACATACGTGTTGGTCACCATGAAGAAGGTGAGTGAATTGAAGAGGATAAGGACCCGGATCCCTGCATATTGGGTCTGCTCAAGCTCTGTCACCTGTCGAACTACAAAGAAAGCCAGTTCTGCAAAGAGAACAGAGCAGATAAGGCCGGAGAATCCAATCACCAATGACTTGATACCGCTGCTTCTAAGGGAAGACATGTCAATCTTAACTCCCAAGACGAACAAATGAATCATGAAGCCAAAGGTGGACAAAGTCTTAAGAATGTATCTTCCCGGGGAGGGAACAACTTGTTCGACAGTCCAGGATCGTGGCATAGCAGTGACCTTCCTATTAGGATTCCGGCCACAATCTGAGCCACGATCATGCTCTGGCGGAGGGGAAGAAGAGCCAAGTAGGTGAGGCGGTTGGAGATGAAGATGATGGTGATTTGAAACATGAATAGAGGGGTTGGATAATCCAAAGGGTTGTGCCCTACCCACAGTCCATGGGAGGTCCCTGCCTTTGCATATTGGCACACCATTCTGTCCTTGAATATGCTTCCACTCGTCCACCATTTTTTGGTATTACTCCTCCTGCTTCTGCTCCTGCCTTTGCTAATGCCTCGTCCTCCATCTCTTTTATTGAATATAATTAAATTTCCCCCTCAATTCATTACATTTCCTTTCCTCTTTTCCAAGTAAAATCTAAATTACTGATTAATTTGGTTCCTCAGAAACATTTACAGGATGAATGAATGAATAGGAATAGGTGTGAAGCAATCAATGAATTAGGGGAAAATTAAAAATTAACAAAGAAAAAAAGGAAAAACTTATATACAAATCAATGGAGTAGATTTTGTGCTATTAGCCTAAATATATCATGATTAGTGAGCAAAAGGGTAAATTGGTTGGCTTATATTACTTGTAATTAAATTCAATTATTGAAAGGTATGGTCTTGGCCTTCTCCTTCAAACCAACCCCTCAATTTCGTTGTTCCTTAATTTGTTCATCGCCTCAAACACCCAAGGAAGCCCACACTCTCTCTCATCTTAATCACTAAATAATCCTAATCCATTAATAAAATAATCTAAGATGGCCTCTAGATTAGAACACTTTGAAAATTCATCTCACCCTTCAATTGTGATGTTCCTAGCCAATCACTAATTCAAGGACCATCTTATAATTTTTGTTTTTATAAGCAAGTCCATCTGTTAAGCCCCTATCTCAAGAGAAGAGTGAAAGGTTGACATGAGTCGGGAGAAGGGGATGTCGAAGGGGTACTCATACAATCTTTTTCTTTTTGTTTCTCTTTTAAGGAAATCAATCTTTTTGGTGGTGTTGATCTGCTTATGTTAGGATATAGAAGATATTAGATTAGCTAATTATTTGTAATGCCTCGGTCCTCGAATAGAGACGTCACATTTTAGGACCCTTTTTAAGGATCCTTAAGCCTATATTAGGGAACAACCAGGCTAATTTAACATACTTTTAAAGCTCTTGGAAGTCAAGCTAGCAATTTTTTTTTTTGAAAGAAAAGTTACGACGAATCTTGAATTCACAAGGCTTCAAAACTTAAAATTTCGAAACTAGTCACGCATGTACACAAGCTTCTATTTAAGAGGACTCATAATGTAGGAGTGAAAGTCACTATCCTTAGGCCGGAATACATCACTTTCTTAAATTTTGTATTTCGACGATCGTGAGTCGGCTCAATATACCAAGGTATGGGGTTCGGAACCATCCACACGTATGCACAAGTTTAATACCCGGAAGGACTCATGGTTTAGGAGTGAACGTCGCTGACCTTAGGGCGAGAATACAATCTCATGTTACCTTCTAAATTTTTGTACCAATAAAGTCTTCAAACCTAAGGAATTAACTTTTCAACTTGCATTATAGTGGTTATCTCTCTCATTTTTTACATATATGTTTATTAAATTGTCAATGACGCTGGATACCATACTTTCAAGGCTTAAATCATTTTCTAACACAAAATATAAGGCTCATAAGTACCCTAAGACAAGGCCTGCGTGTCGTATGGGTCTAAAGGATTGCTTTGGAGGCAACCACGAACTTCCCCACAATATATAAATTTTATGACCAATCATCAAATTAAATTCTTAGTGAATAAATCACATATATAACTTTAATATTTTCTTTAATCTTTCTTTTAGTTGGGACTTTACATTAATATTGTAATGGACTTAGCCACTATTATATCTTTTTTCAACTTCTTCAAATCTTATTAATGATTGAAAATAAAGGAAAACAAATTCTTTATTTGCTGTAGATATAAAATGAGGGCTGAGGGAGCACAACAACAAAGGGTACCTAATCTAGAGATCACCTATCACCTAATACCTAACAAACAACAAAATAGATAGAATTTCATAAAAAAATTAAAAACTTTTATTTTGCTTTTTTTATTGGTCCATAAAACTAAAATAAATTATTTTTCTTTTTATATATTGGTCTAAATCTAATGTTTGGTGGGTATAGAATTAGAAGGAGACATCGAAGAAGAAGATCATACCAACTAATTTTTATGTTCAAAATAACAATATTTGAGAGATGTGATGCTTTCAAGTACTATGTAAGAATAGTACGATGATATTTGTTAATTAATTTTTTTAATTTTTTATATTTTTTAAAGGTAAGTGGGTCCGTTCACTAGATTCCTTGTACATGGTGTAAATTTAGTGGACTCGCAGAGTGAGAAAGGGAAGCACAATTACTGAACTAACCCCAACGGAGACTTAGCATGTCTTCGGGGCCATTAGAAACACTGCCAGAGTCAACAAATTCCATCAAAAAATTGTGACCAACAAAATTTGAACCCAAAGAAATGCGCTTTCACATCTTCTTAACCTCGAAATGGTTGGGGAGAGGAAAGGTTCCTTTTTGAGGATACTCCAGGAACAGATCCAATAGAGGCGGGGTGGGGCTCGTAACTCGGAGGATTAGAGCATGTGGCTACGAACCACGAGTGTCGGGGTTTGAATCCTCCTCGCCCACAACCGACCCCAAAGGGAAGGACGTTTCCCCTTTGAAGGTAGGAAAATCATGATTGGGATAGAGGACCCAAAGTTATAGAATTTGATGGAGAGTGTGAAAATTTCATTCTCATACCAGTTGAACTATAGGGTATTGGTTTTCCAATTATATTTGTTGGTTTGGTGAAATCAGAAGATAATGTATTTTAGGAGGGAAAATTACATATGAGCTATTGATGCATGGTGATGACTTAATTTGCCAAAACGTGGCCCCCAAGTAATTAATTTGCTTAATCTTCTAATCTTGAGATTTAATATTATAATAATCTTTCTCTAATGATGTCACTCATGGCGCCAAGCTCATGTCACCCCCCCAATTATTCTATGCATTTTAGGTGATTGGATAATTGTTCATCATCATCGTGATCTTCTTGAGATGTGTATTTGGAGAACTATTATACATTAGTCATCAAATTATTTACACATAGTCTTTCTTTTACTTTTTTTTTTAGTTTAAAAATAAGGGACGAGGAATCGAATTTAAATTTAATATACCCAGATTCTTAATCTTAATTATTAGGTCAATATCACATTCGCTTAAATATTGACTTACAACACAAATCTAACATAAGTCTAATTAATTTTGATCTAAACTCAACACTAACTAACAGTTTACTGTTTAAAAAAAAGTTATTTTCTAAACCGATCTGTTTTCCAACTCTAATTGTATGCTGGAAAGGACATATGTCGACATAACAAACAATCCGATTATTAAATGCATAGATAAATTTAAACTAAAAACTTAACAAACAACACTAATTAACCTGATTACAAGAGTTGAGAAATCAAAGTGTGACATATGATTCCCAAATGAGAATAATTTTTTATGGAAGAAGAAGTGCATTTTACTCTGCATATGTCGACATACACAATCAATCAAGCACTGTCTCTGCCTTTATTTTAATTTGCAGTGTCTTCATCAATGGCTACGCTTGCTCCATTTATTTAACATAACATTATTGTGTCTCCATTGGTTCATATTTATTGACAATTCCTTTATGATCTTAAATTAAATTCAGATATTGAAATTTCTTGGTCGGCTCATAATATTATTATTCACACACAACAGTAGAATATCGTAACGATTCGCTCTTTTTTGAGTTCTATCGAAATTAAAACAATCATTAAAATTCGAATTTTATCCAATGTTATCCCAAAATATATTACAAACCACTTTAACTTACAACATACAATGCAATGTGCAATATAGCATTTTTTTCCTGGGAAAAAAAACCTAAATATTTGACCCAATAACCTAACCCCACCTAAATTCCTATGTTTTGAGATTGTTTCTGTACTGCAAGTATACAAACCAATCAACAAAAAAACAAACAAGAATGAAGTGTACAATCAACAAATGAATCTACAGCATTATACTGTATTTTATCTGTCAGTATGTAGTGGATAACTGGATCGACCTTGTAAAAGCCCCAAATTCCACTGGTCTCTGTCAAAATCAGCAAAGAAATGAATCAAAAAACATGTCTTGATCTTTTGGTTCTTCCTTCGCTTGAACTTGGTTCATAAACCCTATCTCTGAGAAGCCAAAACTCCCAGGGTTTTGCAGCATCTCTAATGCAAAGGGAGGTAACTGTCCTGTCCCCTGGGCTGAGGGACCTCGAACTGCATAGTTCGATGAGGACAGCCGAGGGTTTGGGTTTGGGTTAGGGTTTGGGTTAGCATTGGCTAAGCTCACATAATTTACGGCGGATGGCCTTACGGACATAGATGGCACTGGCACGGCACCTGGCCCAGAGCCATGAATGTTGTTAGCCCTGTTGATTGAACCGCTACCTCGAGCAACAGGAACATCATGGTTGTGCTTGCCTTCATAGGTGGTGATTACTGCCCTGCGATCATGGGCAGCTCTTTCCACGTGTTTCCTCACTGGACAACCCGGATGAGTGCACTTATAGTAGCTCCTGTTACATTAGCGGTAGACAATATCAGAAGATGATCTATGACCTAAAATTTCTGAAAACAGAATCATGTATGGCAAAGGTATCATAATCAATAAACCAGGAAAAGAGGAGTGACCTTGGATTAGGATTTCCTTTGACGACTTTCTGACCGTATTTCCTCCATCTGTATCCATCATCAAGAATATCAATGTCACTTGTGGTCTGAACAACCACTCTTGGTTCTCTCACTGTTCGGCTTCCATTTCCAATCCCAGTTCCGGCAGCTGCTGAGATACATTCATTCTCACCCGTGTCCCCTTTCCTGTTGCACATATTTCATGCCAAATATTTCTTAATCAGACAACCATCAATTATCTCAGAAACCCAAATTAAACCATGATCTTTTTGTTGGTTCTGGAAGGGTTGGGGGTTAGGGATTAAGTAATGCTTTTGCTGCTTACCATCTTTTGGTGTCAGGTTCATTGTCAGCATCATCATCATCATCATCAAAATCATTCTCCCCGGCTCCAGTTGATCGGCTCCTCTGAGAGCCCATGTCCAGATCATCATCCACAATCGAAATTGAGGAATTCTCTGGGGTAGCAACCGAGTCAGTTTGGCCAGATGATCCCTGTGGCACCATCCCCGAAGAAGAATGATCTTGGAAATCATTATAAGGAGGAACTGCAGAGGCTTGGAAAGATGTTGAGGCTGAGAATGAGGCTGAAGAAGATGAAGCTGATCTTCGGGTATTTACCGGCTTGGGATGGTTATGGCTACCTTTATAAACAATCTCAGTGATTTGGCCATCAAAAGCCCTCTCAATCTTCTTCTTCATGGGGCAATTGGGATATGTACACTTGTAATAACTCCGAGGGTTTTCACTCCCTTTGACCTGTTTTTGTCCGTACTTTCTCCAGTTATACCCATCATCCGACTTCCTGCTACTTTGCTCTCTTTCTCTTACATACTCAGATGCTTGGTGTGAGGAACTTTGATCCGCCTCGTATTTGATATTGTAATTATCAGATTGACCATGAGCCCGAGCCCGAGCCTGAGCCTGAGCCTGAGCCTGAGCCAGAGCCTGAGCCTGAGCCTGAAAAGTTGGCAGCTTGGGTTGATGATAATGATCACCGTGCCGTTGTTGCTGGTTTTGTACTCCCTGCAATTTTCATTGATACATTTAGCTCAACCAAACGGTAGGAAACTAACCCAAAGGCTAATCAGAGAGATTAATTTTTTAAAAAGATAACAAGTTAAGGTACTTACGGTAGCAAAAGAGGGCATGGAAGAGGGAAACATAGTGGAAGAAACATCAGAAGGCCTTCCTTGGGTTTGGAAGGTGAAATCAGAATACTTTCGGGAATTAACATCTTCCTGATTCTGACTGCTTCTGATGGGATTAGACTTCCAGTTCAAGGCTTGTGCTGCAAAAGCTCCTGTAGTGGGAGATGGCAATATCTGCAAATTCAACAAACATATCATCACTATCTGATCAATTCATGAATCCTAACAACCCAACTCAGTTCCCTTTTTAGGAATACATCATCCAGTATGAATTATCTAGGAAACCCTTGTTAGGAAGCAAATTTAATCACAAAATGGACATGAATAAACAGATCAGTTATTAGGAAGATCAGCTCATGTTTTGTCCCAAAGAAACAGAGTAATCAATAACTAATAAACCCAAAAGGGTACACAAAAAGCAGGAGAGGAGAGAAGAACTTACGTTGGAAGAGGGAGAGGAGGACGGGGAGTCCAAGAGCTCAGCTGGGCTAAGCCCAGGAGGGATTGCAAAGTAGGAGGATGGAGAGAGAGAAGGGGGTGAAATGGGAAGAGAAGGGGGCGGTAGAGACTTGAACTTGGGAATCCCAGAGGCACTCCGATCAGCTAGACGATCGGAGAAGCTCCGGGGGCAGAGGAGGGCTTGTCATCGGCGGCGGAGTTGAGGAGGTCGGTGAAGGAGGTGGTGGTCATCAATAAGTTACTGGCTGTAGTAGTAGTACTAGTGTTGGAGCTGTCCAGGGTGCCACCACCAGTGAAGAAGCCCATAAAACACAGACACAGACACAGACTATGAATTACAGAGAGAGGGAGGAGAGAGAGAGAGAGAGAGAGAGAGAGACCAAATGAAACAAGGGTGGGGGGATGAGAGTCTAATAAAGAAACAAGGTTGAAGATGAAGGAGAGGAGTGAGAAGAGAAGAACATGACGAACTTGTATTTTTCTTTTCTTTCTTTATCTTTTGTATATGAATGAGAGAGAGAGAGAGAGAGAGAGAGAGGGAAGAAGTTCACGTTCACGTAACGCGCAAGGAAAAGGCATCTTCCTGGAAGCTCAGGAGACATTTGACCGTGGAAATTACATGCCATGCCAAAATCTTTCATTTTCATTTTCATGTGTAAAACTAATACCATTAAATTAATATTCAACCTCGTGCGTTTGACTGCCTCTCCCAACCTCATTGGTGCCTTCGAATCATTTTCACAAAATATATAATTTTTTTAAAACAAAAAAGGGGCCTTCTGGAGGGCCCGGCCCGGTGGGCCAATCTAGAGATAGAGAGAGAAAGATAGGCGGCTATCCATCCACCCACCCACCCACCCAAAATCCACAAATAATAATACAATATCCCAACACAAGTAGTATGCCCATAGTCTAGTTGTTTGGTGTAAATCCAATGCCCATCCATCCATGGTGATTATGGCCCCATCTCTTCCTATTCCGTTCACATTTAACCTTTGAAAAAAAAAAAAAAAAACTCCCCACCACTACCAGTCAACCTCTTTTCCTGTTTCCCTTGCCTCCCCTAAATCCCAACTTCTATTCTCATCTAATTGGAGAAAACCACCTCTTTTGTTGTGTCTTTTGTGTATCTTGCAATCCCATATCCAACCTACCCATCTCGTTACACCAACGATATATACCGTATATATCTTAAATGATTTGCAGACCTACAATTGGAAGGAGTGAAGTAATTATCGATCATATGATGAAAATGTCTATAAGATTGTAATCTTCCTTCCGGGTACAGAGGATCTAGACTACTAAAAATAAAAACACATGATAGATGAATAGTTTTATGTAGTTTATGGCAAACTTGGGAAAAAAATCATGACAATTTAACACACTCCAAGTCACATCTTGTTGCACCATCAACAATTACTGTTTAGAACTGTCATGGATGATTAATCAATCACAATCATTTCCTTAAACTGGTAGTGAGACACAGCTTTTGGAAAGAGAATTAGGTCTGCAAAAGTCCAAAGCAAGTAAATACACTCATCCAACACCAATTACAGAAAGGTGCACCTAATCAGCATTCTAGTTGACTGGAGATTGACTGCCTAAAACCTTACCAAAACATAACAGTGTGATTTTACTACTAATATACAAGAATAAGCTTCACGATCTATGCTACTTTCTCTTTCTAAAGACTACACCCTCACTCCGTTTAACTTTAGCTTATAACCTCACAGCTCCTTACCGCTAAATGGAACAAGGCCTACTTATAATAACATGCCTTAACAGATATGTCCCTGAGAGCTTACAGTGAGCAGGGAAACCAGAATGAATTATATGTAAACACCTCCTCCAGCTTGCAGACTGCATGGATACATGTCTACCCAAACTAAATTCTACGACTCGACGAAATACTGGTTGTTTAATAAAGTTCAAAATCTTTCTATACCACTGATCCTTAAAGTCAATCAAGTGCCATATCTAACCCAATATTACAATAACCTACTTACTGACCGACAACAAAAATATCAATAAACAAATGTCTTTTGATTGTCATTGTCTGTAACAATACCAGCTCAATGGCATTTGACAATTTCTTCAACACAAGACCCCTTGACTGGAGAGGGGTTGTCTCATCTGGAAGAAACGAGAGAGTAAAATAAAGGGTAAAAACAAAAAGAAACATCAAATCTATAGAAAGTGTGTGTGCAGAGAGGTTCCGGCCGCAATTGTCAAGTGATCTGTAGGATCCTTTCCAGTGGAGCTGTGTCAGCCTGTAAAAAGTCACATAGCAACTGTTTTTCAGTCTGCAAAATATTTTATTGTAGTAATTTAATTCCAATGCTGTCTACTCAACACTAAAGTTCAATCTATATATGTGTCAAACACAGGAGGAGACAGGATCTGATGACCAGAGTCAAGTGAATAGGATGAGGGGAAAAGAATTTGAATGGAGATCAGGAAAGAGATTGGGTAAGGGGGATAACCTGAGGCTGAAATGGTTTGTCTCTCCAATGAAACACACAACCGCGGCTCTCCATGTGGTCAAGAAGAGAGGGAGGAAGCAAAGCCTTAAAGGAAGTGTGGAGCTTCACTTTCTTCAGGATTCCACAGGCTAACAGAGCAGCTGCTAACCCATTTGGGCTCAGCCCAGCCAGGTGCAATATCGTCATGTTTTGCAACCGACTTATGCTTGCTAGTGCCAATAGCCCTGCATCCGTGACTGAACAATATGACAAGTTTATCTGCAAATAAACACAACCAATCAATACGAGGAGGGTGAAAGGAGGGAGGGAGGGTTGAGTTACATCTGAGAGAATCAGTTTAGGCATACCACGAAACTCAAGTGTTAAACCATGGCATACATATTGTCATAATGAGAAGTGAAATGGAAAAGATTATACACCTGCTTGAGGTTTTGGGAGTAATGAGCCAGTGGAATCAGCCCTAAATTGTCAATTTTGTGACACTTCTTTATGTCTAGTATGGTGAGTTGCCTGCATCCTTCTGCAATGCTCGCTAGTCCCACTGATGTGATACAAGGACAACCTCTCATTTCCAATGCTTTTAATCTTGTGCATTTTGATAATAATATTAGAGATGCATCTGTAACTTTATCACAATATGCTATGTTTATGGATTCCAGACCACCACATCCCTGAGCTAGTGCTGCAATGCCTACATCAGTTACTCCCATGGCCCTGTCATAAAAATACAGCAATGTAATATGGTAATAAACGTCACAAATAGCCAGCACCTTATGATACTTGAACTTGCATCCCTATTGAGAGAGAAAATGTTTTGGAGTTCATCTTGTACACAAAGGGATTCAGTTAATTTAGCCGTCAAAAGCAGGGCTATTAACATTACCTGTATAAATCAAGCTCTTTCAGTCTAGAGCAATGCCTGCCAACATGAATCAGCCCGTCATCAGTGATGTTAAGGCATATCCCTAGCTTCAAACCCAACAGTCTGGAACATCTTGAGATGGATTTCAAGCCTGCAAGAGAGGAATTTCATAACATTAGACAACGAGGAAGACATGCAACTAAAACAAGCTCACTATATTATCTAAAAACATAGGGAAACATATAGGCATCAATGGTGAACCTTGATCATCTAAATCATCATCTGTGACGTCCAATTCCTCTAAGAATGCACAACGCTGTCCAATCAAGGTGAAAGCTTCTTTTGAGACCAGACTGCAGCCCTCCATTTTAAGGCAATTAAGAGAAGTACACGATCTTGTAATGCAGTCTATAGAGACAGAGGTGATTTTGCGGCAGCAAGTGATGTCTAATTTTCTCAGTTCATTGTGCCTCTTAACAACAGAGGAGATACCCTCATCAGTAACACCCGAGCACTTAATGAGGCTCAGTTCTCTGAGTGATGCACACCAGTTCCCTATCATCTTCAACGCAGAAGATGTGACATCGCAACCATCTAATTTAAGACATTGCAGTGTTGAGAAATTCTGGAGACATTTGACGACATCAACAGTAACCTAAACCCAGAAAGAAAGAGAAATCGGATAAACAAGCAAATCAAGCTGTAAACATGTGCAGATGGGGAAAATGTAGGAAAAGTGCTGCATACAGAGGAGTACTCACAGCTGATCCATATGACAGAGTAATCTGGTGCAAGTATCCAGCACCTTTGGTCAAACTGGACAGACCAATGTGGCTGATGTTCTGACAGTTAGACAAATCAAGTGTCTGTTGCGCAGAAAGGATCAATTTAGGTGCAAAAATAGAGGGTTGGAAGCTAGAAGAATCATAGTGGCATCATATCAGAGTATCACACAACAGGAACCAATAAAAATTCAATGAGTAATTAGAAACAAAGAATTACATACCTTGATCGTGCTGCAGCCTTGTTCGAGAGAAGCAAGGCCATCATCATCAATCCCAAGACAGCCAACTAGGATGAGGTCGTCTAGATGGGGTAATTGCAAAACATGCTTAAGGCACTTCTCCGTAATCTGTAATGCACGAAACACCAAAGTGCTTTTCAACCACAAGTAATGACTTTGAAGCTGAAAATGGTTGCAAATAATTATTCAGCCTAAATCTACTCTGTTGGTGCTTTGGGTTCATGACATCTTCTACGGCATATTCATTGCCGAGCTATTTTAGCTATATACTGGATAACTAAGCTTACAATTACCCATGAAAAACATCTTCCAATAAACAATTCTTTGATCGTGCAAACTTTTGCTAAATAATCAGAAGACTGCATTGTCACAGTTATGCAATGGGCGCTGTGAATCATTCAAGATGTCAAATTCACTACATCCCCAACCATTAACTCAAGTACATTCCATTGTTCAATTTGGGGAGGTTATTATGACACCCAAAAACAGTCAAATATTTCATCAACTAGGTAGCCCAAACCTGATTTTTCAATCTTCACGAAAAATGAAAACCGAAAATCATGCATCTTTCACCAACAGTTAAACATAGTAGCAAACTGAAAATTGAAGATGGTAAGGAGAGAGAGAATTACAGGAACATAGGAGAGATCCAAGAAGCGAAGCTGAGTGCTCTTGAGGGCAACAAGTCCAACCCCTAAATCCGTGGCCCTTAAGCACCATCTCAAGCTCATGATCTCGAGCTTACGACAGCCGACGGCGATACACCCGATAGCCATGTCGGAGACAAGCTTACACCTCACCAACCACAACTTCCGGAGATTTCTAGCCCTAGCGATGGCGGCGGCGGCGGAGTCGGTAAGTTCCACGGCGTTGGAGAGGTCAAGCTCCGCCAGATTCGGCGCCAGATCGGAGATCCCCGCCCTGGTGACGAGCCCGCACCGGGTGAGCTTGAGGGATTGGAGAAAGTGAGCGGAGGAAGAGAGGGTTGCGAGGAGGGCATCGTCGACGCGAGGGCAGAGGGATAAGTCGAGGTGAGAGAGGCAGGGGTAGCGGCGGAGGAGTGCGGAGAGGAGGTCGGGGCGGAGGAGCTTGGCGGATCTCCGGTGGCGGGACTCCAAGGCGTGGAATGATTTGCTGCAGAGAGAGAGAGATTTCAGGGCCAGAGGGTCTTCCTTGAGGTTTTCAAGGATTGCGAATAACAGCTCTTCGTTCATTACCTCCATCTGGTTTTTCATCATCTTTGATTTTGGATTTTGGAGGCGGTATTAGTTAAGGAGTGGCGGAGGAAACCGTTATTAACCGAATTCCACGCATGGCAACGACAATGTCTCTCTCTCTCTCGCACTTCGTTCCAGTTTCAATGCTCCTCCCACCCTGTGCCAGCCAGTTTACCACATAAATCACACTCGTTTACCACTGCAAATTTTTAAATGCTCCTATATGCATATACTCCCATGAACAGTTTATTTACCGTAACAACCCGTAAATCACAATTGCTTACATGTATTTTGGGCTTATGATATGATAGATTCTTCGTCTTAAAAACAATTTGAATCAAATATTTTTATCATTTCTGTTTTTATCTGCTTTATTTAAAGTTTTTAACCATTAGAGAAAAAACCCGAAAAAAATTCTTAACACCCATTTTATTTAAAATTTTTAACAATTAGAAAAAAACCCCGAAAAAAATTTTCTTTTAACACCCAATACTCAACATGTCAACTTGGACAGTGCAATGAACCACCAATAGATGGCCTAACAGGCTAGTGTAGTATCCACATCAACTATTCAATTTGGGGTTGCGAAGTGAATATTTTCGCCTTCATTCCCTTTTCATCTCCCGTCCCCCTCCTCATCAAGAACAATGCGCTTCGTAGATGTATGAATGGATCACATTTTCTACTTTTTATTTTTTATTTTTTTAAAAAAGGTTCTAATTATTGAGCTGGGGACGCCGCCCATGTGAATTATGATTCTAATGCCTAATAAAACATACACCACAAGCCAATCACTATGCACGACTGGGACGGCTTAAACGCATAATCTTAGATTGCAATCGATATTCGAACCTGAAAATTCCTTTTACACAGTTCTTGACCACCACTGTTAAAAAGAAAATACAAAATCCCCATTCAACCACAGCCACTGTTTCTAGAATCTTCAGCTGACGTGATGTACAACAGCTCTCAACGACTTTAGACATGATTCTCGGTGGTCATTTGTTCTATCGCAGCTCTAGAGCATCCAATCGAACTCAAAAACATCCTACAAAACATCCTAGAACATTCATCATTTCTTGGCATAACTGATTTCCATGGGGTTCTGAGGCGTAACTTTGAAACCCTCGAGAGCCTGCATTGCTACTGTGGCTTGATCCTCATCTTCAAATTCTACGAAGGCAATGCCTGGCTTTGCTTCAATCATTCGCACTTCCTTGAAACCTGGGTACTGCTGGAACAGCATTTGCAGCATTATACTGGTTGTTTCATGGGGCAAATTCTGCACAAACAAAATATTGTTTGGAGCCACAGCTGCTTCCTGGCCACCAGCTTTCCGGAATGTTGCCTGCCATAGCAACAAAACATGGTGTCCATCAGTAGCAAATACAAGTATGCTAGGCTCAAGCCGAATCTCATTTCAAAAAATATCCACCATTTTTGCTGTTTTTTCTATCTGAAACTAACTGTACCCCTAGCATGGTAGGATAGCATTTTATCGTAACTTCTCTAAGTTAAACTTCTTGTAGAAGCTTTTTCTTCAAATTGAAGCCACTGTTACGGGTCAATAGAAAAGAAGAATAAATAGAGTAAACTAACTCTTCTATCTTCATTGCAATTCGCTTCATCCATACCATCAGGTAAGTAGAGTGGCCTCATTTAAGACACACACAACCTTGCCCGATTGCAAAAGTTTCGCTACATAGACTCTTGCTCTTTTTAACACAACATAGATTCTTGATTGGAACATATCAATATTAATATCTGACCATAGTATTAGCATAATTATTATTCTCAGTTCCATATCCAGAATCCTTTTGACCTTCATGCATAGCCTCACATTGATAATCTCTCCAAACCTCTCTAATTTTTGTAAGATCTTTTATATAAGGAAAGAAAATACGTGTATCAATCACCCATAAACTTATAAATCATCGTGTACATTCCTTCAGATTCTTCACCCTGAGCTAAACATTTACATATATAAATAAATAAGACATGACAACAATTATATATATATATATATATATATATATATATATATATATATATATATATATATATATATGACTTGTGGCATAAAACTTAAAAAGAAATACATACATTCTGGAAGGAGGTGGATCAAGAGTAGAATATTTAACGCCAGTCAAAAGCAAACTACATTGATTATTACATAAAACAAAACAGAAATCTGATTACTGTGGAAGGAGGTAGTCCAATAGTTGAATTAATGAACAGGAGAAATGATAAAGACCAAAGAGTAGAGCTGACACTATGGGTGAGAAGCCAGAATGGTACTACAACACAGATCAGATTAGATCCAAATCTGATAAATCAGAACTCTCATCCACACAATTAACAAAGACAAATGGCATGCAACTATCTAAGACAAGTATATTGGAAGAGAGGAACTTCAGTGTAGGCAGAGATAGGGTTTTGATTAGTAAACTTACAGTTGTGCCGCCATTGTTTTGAGCAGCAGTTCCATTTGCCCCAGCACCATGTTGAGCTTCATCAGCACGCCGTTTCCTTTCAGCTGAACAAGGAGACATATTGGTCAGATATATCATATGTATCATGAATTTATCTACAAACTCTAGATTTGACAGCTAATTCAAAAAGATAAATCTAAATCCAAATCCAAATCTGTACCCTACTGTCCAACCCTAACAGGGTAAGGAGGTAAAGATGTAGCAGCCTTATCCCTAAGTTACACAGAAATTGTTACCATTCAACCCTACGTTAATTCAACAAGATGCTCAAACAGAAATTATATTATTGGATTGCTGTTATTGCACATAAAAACTATTGATTTTAGCAATTGCAAATTTGTATAAGAATGTGAACAAGAGATCAAGTCTACTAATACCGTAGAATGGCTAGAATAGCCACTGGTCTGGTTTTAATCAAATAGCCAGAGATAGGTACCCACAAAGTAGATTGACCCTCATAGTTTCTCCTGGAAGAACCAAATATCCAGTCCAACCAGCACTGCATAGTGAATGCTATAGACAGAACGGAAAATGTAGTTCTGTAGTTTGAATAGCAGATTTCCCCTTCGCTGAACATTCCAAATCAATTAGAGTAACTTGTGTCCACTTAAACTACGCAATCGTTTGAAAACCTTTTTGTTCTTTCAGGTGTAAAGGGAAGCAAAAAGGCTAATGTAGGCCATCCTCACTCAGGTCTTCAGTACCACCTCAAAGAAAAAGCTAAGCTGCCAGCCATCCTCAACCTCTACCTACCAGGCTTATGATGAAACCAGACATCAAACAGCGAACAGGAAACTAGATGTGCAAATGTATCACATACCGCATACAAGAAAATTGATGGCCACTCCACATTAGTTTATAACTGACAAAATTCTTGACATAGAATAATCCGACTAGCATAAGCATGTATACTTTTTAATTGGGTCCAGGACCTCCAGATAAGGTAGCTAGCAACCTCTCCAGTTTACTCATAGTCACGAGTGTGTTTCTTACAAGTTACAACCATGATAAACCGCAGACAGAATTGGTAATACTTGCGGATGAGCAGAACATTGGTCATTCTTATTGTGGGTTTGAGCGGATATGGGATTCTAGGTATAGGCTTAAAAATGCTAAATCGTAATCCTAAACCTTCAGTTTTGGGTCAACCCAATGGATTAGGAGTGTAATTTCTTATATCCTTTTCCCCAGAATAGTACGAACATTAAAGCATGTTAAGAAGCAAAATTAGACCTTAGTAATAACACAGTAAACCTTAAATGTCATTGAAGGCAACTATTTTGATTAAAAGCACCATACAATGCAGAGTAGGAAGTACGAATACCATTGTTGCAAACACTAACGGGAACCACCTTAATGATGATCCATCCCATTAACAAAATACTAACATCTTGTCAAAATATTGATACCCTAATAGCTATCACACTCACAATAGTAGTCTATATTTTTATTTTCATTTTTTGAACGCATATATTATATAATACCGTAATAGCTATCACACTCACAATAGTAGTCTATATTATATGATACCGTAATAGCTATCACACTCACAATAGTACCATATATTATATTTAGGCATATAAGGATGACTCTTTATTAAGATTTCACTCTTCAGGTCATCCAGATCGAAACAATTCAATCCTGACCCTAACCCTAACTTGAGAATTTTTGGGGTTAAGGGAAGATTTCAGTTTCAGGTTTAAAAGTTCTTGTCCCTGACCACTTCATGCACTTCTAAATTGGATATTTCGGTCAGGTAACCCTGTTAGCTCTAACCACATATGATCACAATTAAAGACAAACAAAAAAAACATATACCTTTGTCCTCTTGTTTCTTCGTCTTTTCCTTTGGAACATATGTTCCCTCCGCTTTAGCTATGCAATCTGACTTGGCTTTGGCATATTGTATCCGCTGAAAGAAGACATCAAGAAGAACAATACAATGTTACTTCATTGGTCCCATTTCTAGGAAGAACATGAAGGGTATCTGATATAAGTCACTAAACAAGCACAGAACTACTCCTTTCGCTTCCAAGAGAGCGGGACATGCGATAATAGATGGCATTCAGAATTTTCACTACTAAGGAAAATTAGTAATCTAAAGTAATACACACACACGCAGTTGTAGAGAATAACAAGAAATGATGACATTATGCAAACAAAGATCGCTCGAATATTAGGAGAACAAAAGAATTTCCCACAAAGCCAAGAAGAGGAGAATAAACACCCAGGTAACACAAAAAAAAAAAAAAGGATTTCAGGTAGAATAATAGGTTTCACTAAAACTTGCTACACAGTAGTTCAACTTCAACAGCTCAAATAATAGAATGCTAAATTGGGTCACTGACCGCGGCAATGAATAATTTGCAACCAAAAATGGGGTAATGAGGACTTGATGAACTTACAATTGGTTTATCATAGAAGGGAAAGTTCTGCATTTGCCGAACGGCATTACTCGCTGCAGTAATTTCACTAAAACAAATCCATGCTTGCCCTCGAAGTTTAGGTGTTTTCAGAGCCACCACATCCAAAATTCTTCCAAATTGAGAGAACAAACAATACAGAGAACGCTTCAGTTCTGCAAAAAACAAAAAAAGGAAGGTCAATTTCTTGTATAGAGACCCTACGAATAGTAAAGTGACCTAATTAAAAGAAGTCCAACAGCTGAGCTCGCGTTGGAGATGAAATCCAACGGACCCAGAAATCAATAGGCATAGAAGTAAGCACAGAAATTGAATCAGTTGGTGGTGAACTTGAGATGGAAAAAGGTGGTGGGAAACCAAACGAGTAAGTCGAACGAGGGGAGGGTGAGAAGAGGGAAAGAGAGAGAAAAGGAAGAGGGAAGAGTACCTTCTTTCTTGACCTTCTCATTGAGGTTTTTGATGTAAATGGTTTGATTGGGAGGAATATCACCGGAAAGCATCGTCGCCGATTCACCTGCTCAGGCTGAGACGGAGGAGGAGACAGAAAGGGAGAGAGAGTTTCACCCTAAAAATGTTCAAGTTCTGAGGCGCGGGCGAGGGAGCTACAAGAACGAGAACTGGGCTTTGAACCCACCTCTAATTCTAAAACCCCAGTCTCGCGATTCCCCGTTGTGTATTTCCTTGCGCTTCTTTTGTGTAATTGTGTCTAGGCTTTCGAAGGGGGTAATTGAACAAAGCCGCTCTTCTGTACCAAAAATAAATAAATAAATATTATTTTTGTAACTTTAATTTCGATTAAAATTTAACTTAATATTTAAATTATATATAGTTTGAGCTTAGTTGAAATAAACTTGTTAAATTTATGAAACTTTGTTTGAGTTCAATATAGTTCAATTTATGAAACTTTGTTTGAGTTCAATATAGTTGGACAAAGATTGACTCTAATTTGTTTTTTTATTAAAATTATATTGGAAAACATACTAGAATAAATAGAAGAATTTAAATATATTAATGTCTTTTTCATAACTTTCATATTTTAAGCATAATTTCAAGTTGAAATATAACCTCCATGGTTAGAATTAAACTTGGGAGTTTAATTTTGGGAATTTTCCTCTTTTACTTTCTGCCCTTGACTTAAAATCATGTCTACTGTCTACTTAGAGAAATTGGCCGATGTAAATGAAAGATGTGTTTAACATGACCATGATTTGAGAAACTTTTTTCCTCTTCATCTTCCCTCTCCTTCCTCTAACTGTTTTGACTATAAAAACTACCTGATGTGAATTTAAGATGATTCGATTCGAGATTGGGTCCATAAATAATAGTAGCCTAATGTGAAAAGTACGACCAATTAGATTCAAACAAATGAATTAGAACACTCAAAACAAATCTAAAAGAAGTCACAGGAGAACCAGTGGTGCAATCAGAAGCATAGATTCAACAGTATATGTCGAACTTTCTGAAAAGATGTCATCTTTCAGATGATTCAATCACTTCACTCTGAGAGTAGTTCTAGGCTTCTAGCCCTATGGCCTTCCCAATTGGAGCGAAGGCTGAGGCGGTATAGGCTATTCCCTTGTCCTTTCACCGTGTTGAACAAAACAGCCTGGGCTTCTTTGATTCACACAGCGATTTTTCAATTCCAGCAGAACTAACAAGCAGCAGAACCAGTAATAGTTGCTGGTTAAGTTGGAGAAGGGCTCCAAGTTGCCAGTTTCCCTGTCAACCTAGTCACAAGGGACTGAATATTGTGTGTGAGGCTCAAGAATAAAGAAATCCTACTGTCAAGCAATCACATTCATAGCACATGGAAGATATAGCATGAATCGAAGGCTCTGACTCCTTGTGCTTGGCTTCGTGTGTTCAATGTCAACCCCATACCCAGAGATAGCGCAGAAGTAGTTCAGGTCACTGACAACATTGGATCGAAGGATGTAGCTCATGGCTCCTCCAACAGACCAAAGACAAGTGTTTCATAATTTGGCATAATGAGCTAGACTATGTGAAATCACCATAAGAGGCTTTGAGGTTGGATGAACCAGATCAAAGCATTGTATTTCCACTTCGAAGGTCCGTGGGATCTCACTCTTGCTCGAATGGAACTGAATCGATCGCGCCAGAATGCAACACAAGTACTTGCCTCGCCAAAGTTGTCATTGTCATCATATTCCTTGCATTGGTAAGTTGCAATTAATATATATTGCTACCGTCCATCCAAAAATATTATAACCAATGTGGCTATCAAGTTGTAATCAGAAAATCCAGGAAAGAATGTAACTCTGAATTTATTCCTCCGCACAAATATCTTCTTAAAACCAAGCTTGTGCATAAGACTAGTCTGCATCCAATTTGAAAAATTTATAAATTACTACTGCAATTCAACCATGTACAATGACAACTGAATACATAAAACACGCTCTTCCCTCACCTAACCCCCCAAAAAAAAAAATAAAAAGGTTTGGAGGTTTGTTTTTCTATCACAAGATGGGAGGAGGAGACAAGCAGAGCACAAGAAGAAAATAGCCAAAAGAATATTAAGAGAACAGTTATACACTAAACCACCAAATTGAAAAGAACCAAACAGTCCCTACCAGTACTGGAGTTTGGTGAGTATCATACCTGAGCCACGATGGATTTGTCCTGATAAATGGTGCAAGACCTCCAGTAAAGGCAACCTCTCATTGTGAAGGCAAATTCTTCCCCATCCTCTCGAACGAGGAATATGTTAAACTCTTTTTCACTGAATGTACTTGGTGTTTGCTCCACTCGTAATAGCAATTGCTCTGAACAACCATCACCTTTAAAGGCTTTCCATGATCCGTCCTACATATAGAATTCATAATCACCACAAGCCCATAATAAGATCCTGCAAGCAACTAAATGCTATAATCACATAAATTAAGCCCAAAAATTATGTTGCTGTTATACTGCATCACCTAACAAATAATCCCAATGTTGAAAGTTCACCGACATGTGAACATTACTACACGAATCTGCTAAGAAATGGACCCAAACTACGAATCAGAACTTCAGACTAGTTGGTAACACTGGCAATCCAACGAAACCGAGGATCACACCCAAGGTTCTGCACAATGATAATTCTGATAGAAGTGCATAAAAAGGGAGAAAGGTATAAATTATCAACACCAATAGCTTGCTTGATTAGAGTAAACCATGACTAAAAATATGGATTGCACTTCTTGTCAAATCATGGCAACATAAAGCTGTACAAATTAGTGAATGAATTATGCTCCACTGGTTGATTATCATGACAGAAGATGAATGCCCAGCAAAAATCAAACAAAAGAAGAAACAATATGATTGCTTATTTGATTGTATCACATCCAATTTTATGTAAGGTGCAACATAATCAGTATGCACTTGGGATTAGAGAAGCATTTTGTGCTTCAATTTCTATTGCAGGATACAAAAATGGCATTGATCAGTTCAGTAATCAGGTAAACAATTGAGCTTATAACAGAGAAGATGAGGATGATAAGGCTATCAGCGAATTTAAAAAGGCCGCAAATCGCAATAATTCGAAAAAATCAGAGGAAAAAGTGAAGAGAACCAACATGGGAGCGGGAAATGGAGATGAGGGGGTTGCTGGAGGAGTCGAACAATGCGCGCGTAGGGTGGGGAAGAGAGAGAAAAGAGTGATGGCGGCCGACGTAGACAAGGTTTCCGAAGGCGTCTGTGAAGCGGATTCGCTCGCAGCTCTTTTCGACGAAGAGATCAAAGGGTATCTGGGGAATTCCTTGGTGGATCTGCATTTGGATCGACTCTCTCTCTTCTCCTTCCCTCTCCTCTGAAGCCGATTCTGAAACCCTAATGCTCATTCTCCTGAGCGCACAGATAAAAGCGGAGTACCTCTTTCTTCATCGTCGCCGGAATCAGCTCCACCATCTTTTTCAGACCCTAGCCGTCGTCGATCACCAATACCACCCACTTCAATCATAGATGGAAGATTGTCCTCAACTCCAGGGCAAATAGGTCATTTGGTTCGATTTCGTGTGAGTTAAGTTCGAGTAGAGTTGTATTCACATCAGCGAGATGTGATTCTACACTTATTTAATTTAGGGTTAGGTTATTTTTCGTTCGCGTTTATTTCAATTCATTCAATGTTTAGTTTAATAAATTTATCTTATAAAAATGGACGAAAATTATACTCAACATACTCTCGTTAAGTTGGAAATATGTCATGTAGTATTTAGTCACTTCGCTCCAATCTTCATTTGATCTGTTTGTCTCGTACAGTGGAAAGTCAATCGTCTTACAATTGCTACGGATACATCCGAACCATTAGTGTCTAATTTCCTTCATTTTGTCCTCTATTGGTGCTACTCATACCTTTTTCTGTAATCATTTTGTTTGTAATCATATTCAATCTAATACGGTTACACATCCAATAAATGGTATTAATCTATGCAAAATTGTAACTATTAGCCTATGGTCTAGTTTTCTTGATTAGACAACATATTAATCGAACGACAATGGTAGTTATACTAGTGTACGATAAATTCAACCCCTTAATCCCACACGGATCTTCCCTATCACCCAATATTCCATATGCATTCCGTCGTTTTGTAATCATGGCCATATATAGTCTAAGTAATTAGTGTCATTGTCAATGTCCCTTTGTCTTGAATGTTCGAGCTTAAGTGTCTAAACTTCTACCCCTTTAATATTCCAACGATAAAAATGATGAGTTATCCTTTAATCATGTATGGGCGTGATAAGGGCATATTAGTATAAATATATTGCCAATATTTCACATATCAAGGATAACCTTACAATGATTTTAAAAAAGGATATAAAGATTTATAGAAAAAGAGTTAAAAATACAAAATCACCTATGTTTTGTATGTGATTGGAATTGGATTGTATGGTTCAGATTTTGCGAGATATTACACAAATAGTAAATGTGCTTTTGAAGTTTTACGTGTAATTATCTCCTAATTACAATGTTTAACAATGGCTATATATGGTGATAGTAACAAATATGTCTTTGTTTCGGGGAATAGGAGGGTAGAGAAGTATGCCTAAAGGGGAAAAGAGTTATATTGGAAAAATAAGTAAATAAAAAATAAATTTTATAATTGTAAGATTAGATGAACCATTCATCATACGGAGGAAACGTTAGTGACATCATGGCAAAATTATAGTTTAAAAAATTATACTATCCTTATGTTAGACTTCAATTAGAATATAACATCTTGTATTGATGTTTGATGAATCATGTTAGACACAAAAGATCAAAATTTAAGTCAAATACCCTATAAATTCATAAAAATAGTGTGTTTTAAGGCCAATTGTTATTTGTCATTGTTATACTACTATTTATTGAGAAGGGAATGTCAAATTTTTTCGGGGTTCGCGTTTGTTTTCTCTAAAAAATTGGGAAGCCAGATAAAAAGCCCAACATGAGGCAATTAGACCAACTTTCAATGAAAAAGTAATTAAAATTTCATCTAGATTGTATCAAATACCTTAAAAATACTATTTACTCCATTAATTAATCATGTCCTAATCTAATCTAATCTAATATTATAATTGAAATGTTTTTTTGAATTGTTACTTGCACCACATTGAATCCCGCCTAAATGACCCATCTCAAATTGCTTCCCTCCTTTTTCTATTCTTTTGAAATTCAAACTAAATTATTTTTATTTTATCAAAAATATCTAAAATATAATTTATGGAAAGATTATATATATATATATATATATTACTAGGCATTTATTTACTAAAATTTATAAGTATTTATTTAGTACACTTTTACTAAATATTATTATAAATATTTATTTATAAAAAAATAACCATTGAAAATATTATATGGTTAGCAATAATTATGCAATTACCAAGTTCAAAATTATCATTTAAATAAAATTAAATCTAACTTAAAAATTAATCCGTGATAAAACAAAAATTAAAAATTTATTCCTTTATAAATACATAACATAGATATTTTTTTTCTCTAATTAGCTTTTAAATTCCGTTTTCCTTCCAAATTAATTGTTTTTACTTTAAATTAGTTCTCCCTTTAAATATATTAGTATAATCATATTCATCTCTTACTCTATACATATTAATTAGGCCATTGTTGGGATGTAATCTCTTTGTGTGTAAAAATTATTTATTTTAGCTCAAATTCCATATTGATTTAAAACAACTTGAATTATAATCTTTTTTTTTTTCATATTTTATATCATTATCATGCCATGACAACAACCCACAAGATAGTATTTAAGTGGGTATAAAATTTCTCATAAACATGATCATGATGTTGTATATTATCTCATCATTATATTTAAATATTTCAATTTTTATAAGTGAATATTTTGATTAAAATTTTGTTTATTTCTATTTTTTGGTTTTTTTTATGAGTATTTCCAACTTTTGATATACTTTTAGATTCTAAAAATTTAATATTCCTTACATTTCTCTCCAAATAAATCAATGGATGTAAAGAGAAAATTGTTAATGGGACGTTATTGTCTAATCTTTAGTTAATAGTTGACATTTATCAATGTGTGTGTGTGTTTTTTTGACCGATGATATAGGGTCTGTTCGAACTTACATACAAAACGCACAAAAACATAAACATAAACATAAATAAACATAAACGAACATAAACGAACATAAAAGAACATAAATGAACATAAAAGAGCAAAAACGAACATGTACGAATAGAAATGAATATAAATGAACAGAAATGAGTTGTTAAAATAAAAAGGAATAAACATAAACATAAATAGATTATGTTTTTCATGTAAAGTCAAACAGGCCTATAATCCGTTTCGAGCCACAAGTTTTTATCAATGAATGATTATATTATTATAATTTTTATTAGTGATTTTAATTACTAATAAAAATATAAGTCTTCAAACTTTATTGTAGATTTTAAATAATTGAATTTTATGATGGGTGGATTATATGTACTCCTTAAAGTTTTTTTTTTCTTTAACAATGTTGGAAGACTACACATTCATTTGAATTAGACTACCAAGGTATAATATTTATATATATAAAAACTTTAATAGAAATGTACTCCTTATGTGTTGTTATAAATTGTATGCTTATAAATTATATAATTTTAAATGGATTATTTTCAAGGTAAACACCTATTCATCTTATTGGGAGGGTATGAGTGAAGTTTTGTGAGTTAGTATTGTGATGATATATGCTAGCCTATTATTGATAATTTATACTCATATGTATCGGCATTTTAATGATGGTTATTAAACTCTCGATCCGGATATAACAATCCTATGATTCTACGATTCATTAAAATCTTATGATCCTAATATTTTAATTCATAAAATGTATGGTAGAATTGTAAAATTATTCTACGATTTTACGATCCTTGATTCATTAGAATTTAATTCCATAATTCTAAATAAAATTCATAAAATAGCTACAAATAATTATATTTTGTATCAAAATTTTCGACGAGTATAGTTGCACTTGGATTTTTATAAATATTTATGAATGTTACAAATATTTTTATTTTTATAAAAAATAATTTTATTAATACAAACAAATATTAGAATCTTACAATAATTGATCCAATTCTATGATTATAATTTTAACCACCCCCTCAAATCGATTTTAATTAAGATTAATTCTAACAACCTTGATTTTAACAGGTTACAATATATATATATATATATATATATATATATATATATATATATAGTCGATTAGATTTTTGGCTCATATCATAAGACTTTTTTCCCTAAGTATTATTTTTAAATTATTGGGCATTATTTTTATAAAATAAATATTATGCATTCTATTATGAGTTATAGAATAAATAGTAATAATTTTGAGAAGATATTTTATTACGTTATTCATTATTAGGATTTATGTAATTTTTAATTTCTGAAATTATTTTTTAAAAATTATTATTACAAAATATTTTTATGTCATTTATAATTTATTTTTTGATATAACAATTATCATTGAAATTTCGCCTATTAAATGGTAAAAATTTATTTTTAATATGTTTATATATTAATATATCCCGTACTTTAACGCGTGACAAAAACTAATTTTATTAATAGAAATGAAAAAATTTTTGCCATTACAATTTAAAAATAGTCATTGATTAGACCGTGGCACAATAAAGTATGGAATTTGAAACTATGCTCAAAAGTCACCCATATTTATTTGCTTTATTATTGTATTATTTTTTTTTACCAGACATCTTTATTTGCTTTACTAATTATTAGGGTATTAAGAGTTTAAAATTGCTTTATTAAGTTAACTCGACCTTTACGCCTCACGGATAGAGCATGCAAATTGCCAAACTGCAGATTGGTGTCGCTCTCCTCTCTCTCTCTCGTTTTTGTCTCGTACCACCACCAGCGGTTCTCATCTGTCTGCGCAATTGGGCATTCCCTATCCTCTCTCCCTCCCCGCTTTCGCTAATCCCCGCATCAATACAGAAACTCCAAACCCTTAAAATTCCAGCTGGGGGAAACGCACAAAGAGATTGTATAGAAAAAGGGAGGGGAGCGGATACCCGGATAGGAATCGTAGGAGGAGAAAGCGGAAAAGATGAACTCAACCATGTCTCCATCTTCGTCCAAGCCTCATCTTTTGTCATCTGGGTTCTTAAATCCCGTCCATTTTCGACCCAAATTACCCGTTTCTGTTACGTATCTGGGCAAAAGACGTTCCTACCGAATCTCCACTCTCCGTTGCTTTGCGGAAGACAAAGCCACTGGTTCTACTGCTACTAGTAGTGGTAGTAGTAATAGTAGTGGCAGTTCCGGTGTAATATTTGGAGGAAAGAGAGAATTTTCTGGCATCCAATCCCTGGTGGATAGTTTGTCACCGCCGGTGAGAATAGCAAGCTCGGTTCTGGTAGTTGCCGGAGCTGTAGCTGCTGGGTATGGATTGGGTTCTCGATTTGGGGGCAGTAAGAACGCCGCTGTGGGAGCCGCCGTGGCTTTCGGGGCAGCCGGTGGAGCCGCCGCTTATGTCTTGAATTCCTGCGTCCCTGAAGTTGCTGCTATTAATTTGCACAACTATGTTGCACAATGCGATGATCCCACATCCTTGAACAAAGATAATATTGAAGCCATTGCCGCTAAGTACTTGAAACAAAAACTATATTCTCATGTTTTTTCCATTTCTTATTCTATTTGGTTTCATATACCTGGGATTGAAAGGTTGAAACTGGAATTTCTTCCATTTCATATCCAAATGCATTCCCTTTTTCCGTAGCTCCGTGACAGGGATGTTATATATCATGCGTGGAGCTGGATGTAAATTTTTTTAGAACTCTACAATACTGAGTTATTTGCTTTAACTGTATGTATTTAGTACTACTTGGGAGCTCATCTTTATCAATTTGTTTCCCAGATATGGAGTTAGCAAACAGGATGAAGCCTTCAATAGAGAGCTTTGTGATTTGTATCTAAGGTAACTGGAAATAATCTAATACATAGATATGTTTGTTGTATTCTATATGATTCTCTTGTGAGTTGTAGCTTTGTTTGATAGCTTTATTTATTTTGTGGCATTTGAAAAAATATAAGTAATGATTCCTTTCATCTCTTTTATGAAGTGGTTACACTTTATAAATCGAATTCCCGGAGTACATCTTTAACAATGAATCAATCATAGCTATTGTGGTGCCTCGTTGATAATGTTTTATACCCAAGTTGTCTTTCACTCTTCATCTGAAGTTATTTTCCGTTGCTTTTATAGTTTTGTATCATCAGTGCTTCCTCCTGCAAATGAGGATCTCAAAGGCACCGAAGTTGAGACCATCATCAAGTTCAAAAATGCTCTTGGCATCGATGATCCTGATGCTGCCAACATGCATATAGAGGTAGCTCTTTTGTAAGTTTGCTGACTTTTGGAGCATCTTCTTCTCGTGAAATCTGATTAGCGCGTTATATGTTTCTTGGCAATAGATCGCGCGAAGGATTTTTAGAGAAAGGCTTGAAACTGGGGATCGTGATGGTGACATAGAGCAGCGTCGGGTATGATTCTTTTAGTTATGTTTCCTCACATCTTGCGTTTGAACTTCTCACTTAGCTCTAGTGGAGGTTTGTAGCATGACCAGCAGTTGCTTTAGTGCAGGCATTTCAGAAGCTAGTGTATGTCTCTACCCTTGTTTTCGGTGATGCTTCTGCATTTCTTCTACCTTGGAAACGTGTTTTTAAAGTGACGGATTCCCAGGTAATAGCTAAGTGCTTAGACGTCAGGATTTTATTCTTCTATAGTTAAGATTATGGGAAATCAGACTAAAAAATTCTAAACCTAAAAGTTATGATCTCAAGAATGTGCAGTTGATATTTGGTTAACTTTAATGTCATCCCCCTCCCGGAAAATTTGTTTTGTGTTACGACTAACATTACTATATGAATACTACGTGAAATTGAAGTTAGGAACTTGTTACCTGATTGTGTCAGGTTGAAGTTGCTATTCGTGACAATGCTCAAAGGCTGTATGCTCAGAGACTGAAATCAATTGGCAGAGGTTAGTGTCTGCAGTACTGTTTGATTATAAGGTATTAGGTCTGTCTCTGTGGTTGATTACTTGATGTAGTCATCAATGGTATTGTTTCAATAGTCTGCTCAGGTTCATCTGCCTGATAATATGTAAATGGCAATTTGTGCAATTATTTTGTCTAGCAAATAATGGTTTCAATCTTGTTAGATCTGAACCCAAAGCAGCTAGTTGACTTGAGGGAAGCTCAAATTTCATATCGTCTCTCTGATGAGGTATTCTGTTTGTAGCTTGTTACTTCTCATATTAATGGACCAAATAGTTTTTGATGGGGATGGATCTATTTCTTTCAGCTGGCTGAGGAAATGTTCAAGGATCATGCAAGAAAACTGGTGGAGGAAAACATAACGAGAGCTGTTGACACGTTGAAATCCCGATCCAGATCAGGGTATGGCTAGGGTTGCAGTTGCTGACCACTTATAATCAGAAACTGTCAGATTAGCCTTTTTGTTTTGCATTGAAGGGAAAAAAAAATAATATACCAGTAGTTTCATGCTTGTTTGGTTGTTGCTAATGCACTTGTATGTTTCACAGGGGAACTGCTTTGGTCGTGGAAGAGCTTAATAAGGTATTAGCATTCAACAGTCAGCTTATCTCACTAAAGAACAATCCAGATGCTGGTGGCTTTGCTCGTGGAATCGGGCCAGTTTCTCTAGTAGGTAATGCTAGCTGCGTTGTCATTGTTTTCTACTTAGTATCTCTTTCTATGTGAGGGCAGATCAGGTGCAACTGACCATTTGTAGTTCAAACTAAATTTTTTTAACTATGGGTCTAGTTGGAAAAAGTTGTTCGAAAGAAGGAAAAAAGAAAAACAAATAAGCAATATGTGCAAAGCTCAATGGGATTCATTAAACTTGTTCATATTAGGAACAATCTTGCTCGGCCCTTTCCTGTTAATGCATTATTTAGGGATAATTATTACATTTAACTTTCTTTTCTTTCTCTGTGCTATGTCCCCTAGGAACGGTCACTGATGTAGAACCCTGGGTCCCAATGAGCCAATCATCTCATTTTACAGTGTTTTACCATACCTCTTAGACCGTACAGTTCGTTGTGTCTCATTTCAATGTTGTTTAATGTGGGTATCCCTTTAGTTTTAAAATGAGTTGGATTAATATTACTAACTCTAGAATTTAGGGTTTGTAGTGTCATAAGTTAGAGAGAGGAAAGGAAAATGGTTGGGGGACAGGAGAATGTAGGAATTCTGGTGGAGAGAGAAGCAAAGAGGAGATTGTGTTAGAGGATGGATTAGGGGGATGAGGGAGGAATTTGTGTGTAGTTTGTAAATGTGATCATTGTAGAGATCGAGATGTATAAGAAAATGTAATGGGGGAGGTGTGGAGAAGGGTAGGAGTAGGCCTGGAGGCCTTCTTGATGATCTGTTCTGCATGCAAAGGGGGCTTAGCATTTTTAGGTTTGGATCCAGACTTGGTTCGGATATCTCATCAGGAGAGATGGGATCCTAACCCAAGTCCTCTGGGGTTAGCAGATCTTAGATGAATCCCTTTATCTTGGCTCTTTGTTTTACCTTTTCCTTTGTCATTTTTCATTCTTTAAGACAATGTGACCAAATACCTACTTGGAAGTGTTTTTGCCCCCTGTATTGTGGGTTTAATCCCCTGTGTTTATGCTTAAATTGGGTTGCAAAATGTAAAGATTTGTATAAAAGTTACAGCATGAAATGCCAACTTGATTCTAAACTGCAAACTGCAAACTGCAAACTACAACTACAACTTTCCTTTTTGACCCTATCCTTGAGGATTTCATAGCTTTCCTAATTGACTGCATCTACACTCATTTAAGGTCAAGGGGTCTCAACGCTCACGTGTCTGGGCTGGGTCTGAGACCAACTAAACTATTCTGAACTGTCAATAGTGGTCCTCATACACCCAAAACATATTGAGGGCGGGGGCCAAAGCGCAGTCACGCTTTGACAACTCGTTTTTAATCTATTGTTTTCCCCAAAACTGCGAAAGAATGCATAATAACCTTTATTTTGGGTCTTAAGTGATTCCTTTGCTTACTGAATATCATATGATGTTCTAAATATTTCTCTACAACTTTAGTGAGTGTGAAGGCCTAATTGGCATCATTTGCTGATTGTATGGTGCAATTCCAGACACCTGTAAGTGGACACTACAGCTATTTACTGTGTCTAAGACCCATAGAGTTGCCGTTTGACAGTTTTGACATCTTCTCAGGGAGTTTTCCGTAAAACTTGAAAACTGTGTATTATTTTGGAGGTCCCTAGAGACTTTGATTGCTCTACAACCTCTTATGTTGAGTATGCCTCTAGATAGTACTAGTAATCATAATCGCTTCATAGGAAACATCTTTTAGATTTTGAAGTGCAATTCTGGAATGCTGCAGAATTAGGCATTATGGTGACATAATATATCCTTTCTACTCTCAAAATGGGCCTAAGATACTGTCAGTAGGACTAACTTTCAAGGCATTTTCCAATAATGTGTAGAGCTACATCCAACAATATTCATTTTCAGAGTCCCAAGTCTTTGCCGCTGTAGCTTTGAAGCCTTAGGGGACATTTTGGAATGCCTTTAAGTAATTTTGGCAAGGACAATCCCTTCATTGACAGTGCCTTGAAGATTTTTAAAAGTGATTCTAAAATGCCCAAAAATGGGTATTATGTGTACAATACATCATAAATGGTCTAAATACTGTAGGATGTTTTGAATGGTCAATAGAAGCATATATAATAACTATTGACAACTTGGGCAATTTCCATGAAATCCCGAAATTATGTGTAATAGACTTTGTTTTGGGTGCACCCAAAGGGTTTGACCACTCTCTGTCTTTGAAACCCTTAGAATCTTCTCATTTTCCTCTGGGCCATTTAAGTGCGTGCATGTCATGGCTTCACTTGCTCCATCTTGTAAATTTGAAGAGTGATTCCAAACACAAAAATGGCATGTTGGTGGTTCAAAGTACAGTCTAAATTGACAGTAATGTTTGTGGAACACTGGAAAAATTTTGAGGGGCTAAAAGGTCCATGCACCTGTTGATGCAAGGTAAGAATAAAGGAGAGATAAGAAGATATAGATATATCACCATATTAGCGAGATGTGAAATATATTTTGTTATTTTTATTATTTTCGTAGGTTTATTATTGACATATTTTAAAATAGGTAAAATAAAGATATTTAGTAGTATTTTATCGAGATTTAGTTTCCTAGTCCATTATGATAATATTAGGTTATATATTTCCATCCTTTTATATTTTATATCTTATGTTTAGATTTTCTAATATTAGCTAATCTCTTAATTATATAAACCCCTTCATGTAATTGGAGAAGGCAGACTATGAATGAGACTATGAATGAGAATGAGAATTGATACTGAACTTGAGTTTATTTGTGTGAGATTGATTGGTTTTGTGTGAGCAACCCCTTCCTCCTGGAGAAATTGCTCTCAGAGCGTCCTACATATATCCCTTTGTAGGAATTGCTCTCAGAGCATTCTACATCAAATTGGTATTGATCCCAGATACGGTTACGTTTTCTTGTCATTCTCTTTTATTTCCAAATTTCCAAAAATAAAAAGTAACTGCCACAAAAAAGAGAATTTCCAGATCATGAGCTACCACCTTTATTGATTTTCTTGCCCAAATTGTTGCTGTCCAGATCAGTTTGCTGCTGGTCATAAGCTGTTCATATGCACCGCTTTCATGTCTGTTGCCGGATAGATGCAACTGTTAGGTAGTTTTTCGATTGCTTAAGCTATTGCTTACACCAACGATGGATTGGTATGAAAAACATCACAGAGCTTTATGTGTAATCATTCTTGATAAAGAAGTTCATGTTACAAAGAATGTTTTGTATCGTGTTTCCTCTCCTTACGGGGATGTAAAAAACATAGGTATATTTCAAACAATGGGTGATTTTCATGCTCGAGTGAATTTTTATTCCCATGAAGATGCTGTGTATGCTTTCTGGAAGCTCTAAGGGTGTCAAATTTATGAAGGTTGCTGCGAATTGGATCTCTATTTTGCTAGTGATCTTATATGTGGTTGTAGACCCTACATTCCTTAGGGAATCGCTGGTTTATAAATAGAGGAACATCCAACCTACCATGATGCATACTATAGGCGAGCCTTCATTGAGGATGATACGGACACCTTTGAGGAGTCTAGCAAAGAAGATTTCCGAATAACAAAGAAACAAATTATAGACTATAATGTTATTGTTGCAAACAGTGATATTTATCAAGTTGACTCTTATTTTGTGGATGAGGCAATTAAAAAGGCAACAACCACTCTAGATATTGATGATGAGGCTTTTTCAAGGGGAGTTATTAAAGCAGATTTGCAACCAGTTGAAAAAGAAGTGCAATTAGAGACTGTTGCCAGAAGACATAGTTTGACACAAGGAGTTGTAGAACATGTTGATTTCTTCATTCCTAAAGACTTCTTTGTGAAAATTGAGCTTCATCCAATGTTTACAAGGTTACTAGCACTGGAGCATATTTTAAGGATTGATTTTCAGAAAATCTATCCTTAAGTTGAATCAATTCTATCTTCTTCGTCCCTAATTTTAGTTCATTTCAAAACTTGAGGTCGAGTTTTTGCAACCAGGGAAGAATTATGCAAATAAAGGAGAGATAAGAAGATACGGATATATCTCCATATTAGCAGTTGTGAAATATATTTTGTTATTTTTATTATTTTTGTAGGTTTATTATTGACATATTTTAAAATAGGTAAAATAAAGATGTTTAATTGTATTTTAATGAGATTTAGTTTCCTAGTCCATTAGGATAATATTAGGTTTATATATTTCTATCCTTTTATATTTTATATCTTATGTTTAGGTTTCCTAATATTAGTTAATCTTTTAATTATATAAACCTCTTTATGTAATTGGAGAAGGCAAGCTGTGAATGAGAATTGATATTGAATTTTAAGTTTCTCTGTGTGAGATTGATTGGTTCCGTGTGAGCCACCCCTTCCTCCTGTAGGAATTGCTCTCGGAGCGTCCTACATATATCCCTTTGTAGGGATTGCTCTCGGAGCGTTTTACATCACCTATCCTTCGACCTTTAAGATGTGTGTAATAGCCTTGCCATAGAGGCTCTAACCATATACAAATGAGGGGGTGTTGAGGAGAGAGAGAGTCAACCGAGAGACTTATCTACAGTTTTAGCTGACAAATGACGGGAGAAGAACAGGGTGGCCAAGGCATGATAGAAATTAGAAACCATAGTTCTCTTTGGGAGTATGTTTAACTCATGTGGTCTTTTAAACTTTTTTTGCTCAGAAGCCCCTCCCACCAAACATTTAACATTTTGGCCTCATCTTAATTTTGTATTAAATTGGCATGCTTTTAGCTTCATTTCAAACTTTTTCGCTGCTGGTTTTCTGTTAAATTTGGTTTAACGTTGTAACTAGCATTGAGTGCTGGCTAAAAATAATCTTAGATTTGGTTACTGTAATCTTGCTGCCGGTGTTCAATAATGGATGTTGAGGAAGTGGGAGGGGAAGGAGAGAAAAAGGAAACATAGTTTGACTATATTTTATCCAGAAGTTACACATTGAAATAACAGGGCTAGCCTTACTATTCTAAATCATCTAAAAGTTAGGCCTTTTGTAGGATTGGAAGTCACTTTTCTTTAATATTTTAACCTGAACTGGCGACGTGTTTTGGTTGTGAACTGTTCCTTTTTATGTTTTGTTTGATTATTTTAACCATAGGATTGTGGAATCTGATTGGCCATATTGTATTATATGTAAAGCATTTTTTCATATTTAATAGGTAACTGGTATTTCCTGCTTATAATCCAACTTTAAGTTTTGCAATATTGATTAGGTGGCGAGTATGATAATGACAGAAGGATTGACGACCTGAAGCTTCTGTACAGAGCTTATGTCACAGAATCTTTGTCCAATGGTCGAATGGAAGAAGATAAGGTAATATGGTCTCTGCTCCTAATAATTGCCTTCTATGTAGCTTAGATGCAAATATATGGAAGAAAGGTTATTTGTTGGTGTCAACTCCTCTTAGGTTGTCGAGTTGGGATGAAATCATTCTCACATTTGATTAGTATTTTGGTTAAGAATATTTTGGTTACCCATTGAAGCAGGTGGTTTTGCAGAATACTTATTTTGCTAAGAATATTCACATTTGTTAGCATTCTTCTTTTCTCATCCTATGCTATTCAAGGCTATCTAATTACAATTTTTATCCCCCGGGCTCCCAAAAAACCTTTTGTAGGTTGCTGCTCTGAACCAATTGAGGAACATATTTGGTCTCGGGAAACGTGAGGCAGAAGCTATAAAGATGGATGTTACCTCAAAGGTTTATCGCAGGCTATTAGCACAGGCTGTTTCTAGTGGTGAATTGGAAGCAGCAGATAGCAAAGCAGCTTTCCTTCAGAATTTGTGTGACCAGCTGCAGTTTGATCCACAGAAAGCCAGTGAGATCCACAAAGGTAGTGCTCCAACTGGTGCTTTGTGTTGTTTACTTGTTTATTGTTATGCTATAGTTCCCATGAGAGTGGGTTGTTGAGGGAGGAGTTTTTTGTCCCTGTATTTCTTTTTTTTTTTCTGGGCTTATCAAAAATCAGTAGTGCAAAAGCCAAATCTGGAAAATTTTTAGTTGTCTAGCTAGGTGGAGGTTTGTATTTTGTGGCAGAAGTTTTAGTTTTATACTTGCTGTTGAGTCAAATCTCTTAACATGGCGAGTTCTCCCCATGCAATCAATCACTTTTGCATAATGATATCATTTTTGTGCAGAACATGGCTAATAATTGCACCATGGTTTATGTGCATGAGTCACATCCTATATAATTTTTGATTACTCATTTAAAAAAAAAAAAATTGTGATGAGTTCTACTATGTACTTTTGTTTGTATTGGTAGCTCTTGCACCTCCTCATCGTTTCCTTTGTAACCATCCTTGTCTTGTAGAAATATATCGACAAAAGCTTCAGCAGTGCTTAGCTGATGGAGAGTTGAGTGAGGAGGATGTCAAAGCTTTGTTACGATTACGGGTCATGCTATGTATTCCTCAAGAAACTGTTGAAGCAGCCCATGCTGACATATGTGGCAGTATGTTTGAAAAGGTATTGTTGAAACTTTTCTTCCTCCCTGTAAACTTAACTTTGTTAAAGAATCTCATTTTGACCTTCAATTTCAGAACTTGCTAGTGTTCAATGTTGCATTAATGGAGGTTTCAAATTGTACTCTTTTGATTAATATTGCACCTATGACGTCTAGAAGTTTCAGAATTGCATTGGTTGGATGGATGGATATGATTGCTTGTGGTTCCCTAACAATGGCAACTTTAGTAGGCCCCGTTTGGCCTCCTGATATTAGTTGTTAGTTATTAGTCGTTTGTATTAGCCTTGTGTATTAGTTGTGTTTGCATTAGTTTGTGGAAAAGATGTTTGGTAAAATAAGTTGTTTATAAGAGAGTTGTTTGATGAAATCCTATTTATGCCCATAATTCAATTTCATCAATTATTTTAAACATTACGATTGGTTTTCTTCCGTATTCATATTTCTTGTCGACATTAATTAAGAATTATATGGTATATAAAATTATGTTTATACCTTCTACACAATTTTGGTTACAAATATTTTTGACATAATTTCATTTTTTATTATATATATATATTTTTAAGTTCATTTTTAATAATATATTTGACATTTATGTTACAACTATTTATTTATTTATTATGATAGACTAAATTATTTGTTAAAATATATATAATATTAAAATAAAAAAACGTTAACTTAAATATTCATAGCCATCCACAATTCTTGTTTCAAAAGTGAAAAAATATGAACTAAAAAAGAAGGAACGGCTGCAAATTATACAAAGTGATAGGGTTACTGATCTGTAAGGATAATGAGTGTGATTTTGTTAAAATATTAATGGCAAAATGGTAACTTTAACTATTAATTACAAACATCTTTCCGAAGCTCTTCCAAAGAACTTTTTGTAAAAAGAGCTTTTTGGGGTAAAAAGCTAATAGAAAAAGTTATTCACCAACACAAATTCACCAAGCTAATAGAACTTTCTACCTTTTTGACTCAGATCAAACAGCTAATTGCCTATAAAGAGCTTTTTGGTGGCAAAAAGCTCTTTGCCAAACAGGCCTAATCTGTGATCTTGCAACACTCATGCAAAAGTAAAAGTAGAAGAAGATAGTTTCATATTTCAATTGCTTCAATTTTGCAAGTTTCAAACCGAATTATGAAAAATTTAAACATTCGCCAGTGATCACTAGCATCAGCAATTTAGCAAGAACAGGTAGAAAGTATACTTATTTTTTATTTTCCCAGCCTACAAAATTGTTGCATCAGATAAGAAATAAATAAATAAAGAGGGGAAAAAAACGAAAGCAGATGAGTTAAGGATGCTTGTCAAAGCTAAAGAAGGGAACATCTACTCCTCTTTATAACCTGCTTCAGTAGATACACACCGGACTGCTGTCAACCCGAAGGGGACATTATATCTTTTCCTATTTTCTTGCTTATGTGTGAGAAAATAAAATATGATGTTACAATTGCATTACTGAAATTTCTTCCTCTCGTGATTGATTTAGGTTGTACGAGAGGCAGTTGCATCAGGTGTTGATGGATATGATGCAGATGTAAGAAATTCTGTGAGAAAAGCAGCACATGGCTTGCGCTTGAGCAGGGAAGCAGCAATGTCAATTGCTAGTAAGGCGGTGAGTGCTTTTCTCGTCTCAGTCTTGTGTCCAATTTATGATGTCCTTTTACTCATGCGAATGTCCATGGAGAATTTGCTATTGACAATGGCGCTATGGTTTGACATTGACCTTCTACACAGTTGCGAATTCGGCTTTCATCATAGTGTTGGGTTTGGGAGCTTGCTTTTGTTTTGAATGAACACTTTTCGTTTTTCTCTTTTTGGGGAAGAGGGGGTTGGACATGGATTGGAGCTTTACTTGTGCTTTGTCCAACAACTAAGATTATAATTTTTCATGACAAATTTATAATATGATGTGAAGCAGCATGAGCATCTTATGTTCTCATCATTGACAGGATATATATTTAAATATATGTTTCCATTTGTCATTAATATAGTTATGTATGTTTCCAAAGGTGCTATCTATATTTGTATAAATCCTACTATTACAACTCATTTTCTGCACAAGATCCTTCTGTGAATCCTTTGGGAATAGCTCTAGTTTATGGCAGGGTAAGGCTGTGTACAACTTGCCTTCCCAACTCAACTGAGGTGGGATTCATGCCTACTTTGGTTGGGGTTCATGATACTTGTCATTAATTCATAACCCCTTTGTTTGATGCAGGTGCGGAGGATTTTCATAAACTACATTAAACAGGCAAGGGCAGCTGGGAGCCGCACTGAATCTGCTAAAATTCTTAAGAAGATGATAGCATTTAATACCCTAGTTGTCACTGAACTAGTTGCAGACATCAAAGGGGAGTCAACTAATACTACCACAGAGGAGCCTGCTAAAGTGGAAGAAGAGCAGGTTGAAAATGAGGAAGAGTGGGAGTCACTCCAGACACTGAGGAAAGCAAAGCCTACTAAGGAACTCGAGGCAAAAATTGGGAAACCTGGGCAGACGGAGATAACTGTCAAAGATGACCTCCCGGAGAGGGAGAGGGCTGACCTGTACAAGACATATTTGTTATACTGTATTACTGGAGAAGTAACCAGGATTCCATTTGGTGCACAGATCACCACAAAAAGGACAACACAGAATATCTATATCTAAATCAGCTTGGCGATATTCTTGGTCTGTCTCGTAAGGAGATTGTGGAGGTCCATAGAAGCCTAGCTGAACAAGCTTTTAGGCAGCAAGCAGAGGTCATTTTGGCCGATGGACAATTGACAAAAGCTAGGCTTGAGCAATTGGATGAGGTGCAGAAGCAAGTTGGCTTGCCTCCCGAGTATGCACAAAAGGTGAGGGAGAGCATCATAAATTCTAAGATGGCTGCTGCTATTGAAACAGCAATTGGCCAGGGAAGGCTCAGTATAAAGCAGATTAGAGAACTCAAAGAAGCAAGTGTGAACATCGAAAACATGATATCAGAGAGCTTGCGTGAGAGTCTCTTTAAGAAGACTGTGGATGAGATATTTTCCTCTGGTACTGGGGATTTTGACGAGGAAGAAGTCTATGAAAAAATTCCAGCAGACTTAAGTATCAATGCTGAGAAGGCAAAAGGAATCGTCCATGAACTTGCGCGGAGTAGATTAGCAAGCTCATTGGTTCAAGCAGTGGCATTACTGAGGCAGAGAAACCGCACAGGAGTGGTATATGCATTTTCTAACACCAAGAATGTTTTACTCGAGTTTCTTTGACCGTCAATGCTAGAAGCCTAATCTTTTTACTGTTCTTGTATCATTCACTTTCACAGGTCTCCACACTCAACGATTTGCTAGCCTGCGACAAGGCTGTAACTGCAGAGCCCTTGTCGTGGGATGTTCCTGAAGAACTAGTGGATCTTTTTGCCGTATACATGAAGAGTGAGCCGGCACCTGAGAAACTGTCACGTCTGCAGTGTCTGCTGGGAATAAGTGATTCAGCAGTGGCTGCTGTGAAAGAGATGGGAGACCAAGTAACAGGCTCTGGTGCAGAATCAGAGGAATTTGTCTTTTAGAGAGCAAGTGCTAAGACTACTCATCTCATAATTTAGTAGGGGAGGGTGGTATTTTTGGCGGATAATTCTGTAGGTAAATTGGCAAGCTAGTTTGTTTGTTTTTGTTAGTATAGCAAAGATTTTGAATAAGATTAAACATGTAGTATTCTTCTCTTTGTTTTTTCGGATCATAGTCGTAGGTGGTCGGCTTGTATGGACAGGAAGGTGTGTGGGTGGTGCATCGTTGTATTCGTTTGTATGGTAATGTTTTTTTGCTGAATTATGGGTTATTCATACTTAAGCTTATGCCCCTGCCAGATAAGAATTTTATATGACCTGATTGTTTAATGGCAACAGATTTGGCTTCTCAATCCATGTTAGTATGTTAAAGCCTTTATTCTCTCCTGCATTACCAGTGCATTTGGTACCTACCATAAAATCTCCATAGGAGTTTTTTATCGGGCACAACTAATTTTTTCCAGATCCCCTGTTCTTTTTGGCGGGGAATTTATATTTTATACTCTATTCCACTTGTTTCCACTCTATTTCACGCATTAAAAAATTCACTTTTTTTCACTTTTAACTCTTTAAAGATTTCACTATATTCCAACTCCTGCCTGCTCTTCTCAAAATAATTTCACTCTGCTGCTCGGCTCTATTCCACTGAGGGCTGGGTGAGTAAATGTAAAAGCATAGAATAACAAAAAACAATTGAACGAACAGTTTTCTATCTAAAAACTTCTGTTTTCCCTCCCTAGTCCCCGGGATGTATACTTATCTGGTCTACAGAGCAAAATCACAAAGACTGAGAGGCAAATTTACAGTGGACACGGAGGATATAATCGATGGCCGTTAATTTCTGAGGTGGGGAGTCAAAAATTACAAACAGAATTGAAAACAGAATTGGATACAGTATGTTCAACATTTCAAATTATTAAATCCGGCAAAATCGACTCAAGATGTAAAATATGCTTTCCGACCTATGATCTAAAATAGGACATATCCTACACCGAAATCTCAAATTAATTAGAGTTAGTTTGACTTTAGACTGTATGATAAATTTATTGGACTAAATATCAATTGATAAGATAATTGAAAGAGACGTGATTACTTTAGACAGTAGGCTCTATTAGAAAACAGAAGAGTTTAAGTACATCCAAGTGGCGTATGCACTTTACTGACCAGCTTTTGAGGGAGCACAGTAATCTGTTCTAAGGTTCCAATTTAAATACGAAGTTCATAACTTTGCTATTCAAAATTGCATGCATCTCGTGTCCTTTTTCAACCAGAAACTAATTAACCAACCAAACCCTAAAAGTTGAAGATTCAAGCATTGAATCTGCTTCCCAGGTGGCTGGCGGCTGCAATGCCCATGAACACCCCCCGCCCCAAAAAAAAAAAAACCCTTTATGCCTTTTAGAAGGGCTGCCAAAGAACCTTTTTTTACTGTCTTTTAATTTTCTTCATGGCAACTAAATCACAGGATTATTTTGTTATAGCTTAGATGTGTTCATAGACTATTTTTATCGGTTAAACTAATCGATTTATTATTTTGTTATAGTATTTATTTATCTTTTTATAAGGTTTATCGATAAGAATAAGAAGATTGTAAGTAACTAATCTCACATGCACACATTTTCAAAGTACTCAATTCTTCCCCAAAGTCACAATTGCTTCACTTGTAAGTTACCCCCTCCCCTCCTCATTGTCAAAGAGCATTATCTGTTGATGCACAAAATGGCTCATTATTAAGATAAAGTTGTGTAGGTTTAGATTTCATCTTATCTCACTTTAGTGGGGTCAAACACTAGGAATGGTGTCGTTATCACATATGTATCATACTTAGAGTGGGCATGAAGGATGAGGAAGGGAGGGTTCTTATGGATGAAGGTAAGATCGAGGAGAGGAGGCAAAAATAATTTTAGAACTGAAAAAATTGATCCAAGACCGTGTAATATATTCGAGTAGACAAGGCAACACTTGAAATTGGCTAAAATTTGAATTAAACCAATGTAAACCGAACTTAATCTGAACTTTTTCAATGTTATTTTTCTTTACAAACAAGTCAATAGACAAGCATCAACTGTGGGCCACATTTCAATAGATGACTCAACGAAAGAGACAAAAAAATAGGGAGGGTTTAGATAATTATAAAAAAAGAAATTATAATTTATAAAATTACCTTACTAAATAGTCGAGAAATAAGATGGGACTGTTTATGAAACTACTAGATGTCAGAGTTCAGAAATAGTAACAGAAGAAACCTGTCACTGTGAGGTTGTTGGCCTGCCTTACTGTTGACTGTATGCTTTTAACTTTATCATTGGCGGATAAAGTTTGGCAGCTCTAGAATTAATTTATTTAAGTTAACAGGCTTCAATTTGGTAAAAGTTTATTTCAGCACAAGTACAAGGAAGATGTTAAATTTAATTAAACTGGAATTTGATATTAAATTCATAGGGGGTATATGGTCAGTATACATCTTCTCTTACTGATCAAAGTAGGGCAGGTGAGACTTCCACAGCCTCACCGAACGTAATGTTTAATCAAAGGGCATATATTCTTCATGGACCCCGGTATGTCCAGAAATCATTAGGAAAAACAAATAAGAGGGTATCCCTTTCCAGTTTTGATTAACAGACTAATACTACTGCTGGTGATGGCGATGCATGGGAAATGTCAATGGAGATTGGCTGGCTGCTGGTCATTAGGTAAACTGCTGGCGCCTAACAACCACCTCTTAGTCGTCTTAGTCGTACTCGATCTTAGCTTAGCTTGCATTGTTCTAAATGTAGTTTCTATATATACACCCTCACCATATCTCCTGTATTTGCAAGAATAATACTTACTATTCTTTTGCTTGCTTCTGATCAACTCGATCAGTTTAGTTTGGTCTGGTTAGCTAGATATCGTTCAGGAAATGGCTTCTTCTTGTCGGACAATGATAGTTACGTTGTTGTTTCTTGTGCTATTCATGGGAAGCAGCTCTACTCAGGCTCAGCTGTCCCCAAATTTCTATTCCAGGTCTTGCCCCAAGGTGTTTGGGACTGTCAGATCCGTTGTTAAGTCTGCTGTGTATAAGGAACGCCGCATGGGGGCCTCTCTTCTTCGCCTTTTCTTCCATGATTGCTTTGTCAATGTAATTGTCTCACTCATTTTGCTCTTCTCGTTTATAGCCTTTGCACTCTTTATACATGGATGACGTTCTTTATCTGTTGTAAAGGGGCAGTACCGGAGTGTTGAGATAAAACGTTTTGTCCAAAAAAAGAATGCGTCGTTCTTGTTTAATCAGTCTATCTGCTTGTAGGAATGAGGCTGCCCATACGTGGACTTTTAGGACCTGTATAGTCGGGAGTCACAGTAGATGTTAATGATGATTATTTTCATCATGTTATGTTTTGTTATTAATTAATCGATTAATTAATTGGAATAGGGATGTGACGGTTCAATTCTGCTGGACGACACATCCTCTTTCACGGGGAGAAGACGGCAGCCCCTAATCGCAACTCAGCAAGAGGATTCAACGTGATTGATGAGATCAAGTCCAAAGTGGAGGAGGTCTGCCCTGGTGTGGTTTCATGTGCTGATATCCTCGCCGTAGCAGCTCGAGACTCTGTTGCTCTTGTAAGATATCCTCCATATTTTTATTTCCTTCTGTCGATGTTCATAGTTTGTAATGTACAGCTAGTATGTTCCATATACGGCAAAATGTAATTCCTATCAGTTTGTCTGAGTTTCTGTTGTTGCAACCTGAACCATGTCTAACATGATCAGCATCTGCCTTGTTGATATTCATAACCTTGTTGCTAATAGAAAAGAGGTTGATTCTGCATAGCTGAAAACTGATAGATATCAATAACCAAATTTTGCAGCTTGGTGGACCCAGCTGGAACGTGAAGCTAGGGCGTCGGGATTCAAAGACAGCTAGTTTGGCTGCTGCCAACAATGGAATCCCTCCTCCGACTTCTACTCTTGCCAGTCTCATCTCTCGGTTTCAGTCTCATGGTCTCTCTGCCAGGGATTTGGTTGCTTTATCAGGTATACTTAGAATTCTGTGCATATCTTAAATCTCATTTCCTGCCTTTGTATTTTAATCTTGGTTATTTTGTTTAATCAGGAGCACACACCATTGGAGAGGCAAGGTGCACCTCATTCAGAACACACATTTACAGTGAGATGAGCACAATCGATGCATCCTTTGCAAAGACAAGGCAGAGCAACTGTCCCAGAACAAGCGGGAGAGGGGATAACAATCTGGCCCCCTCGATTCCCAGACTCCTACAGTTTTCGACAACAAGTACTACAATGACCTTGTCAGCAACAGGAGTCTTCTCCATTCCGATCAGCAGCTATTCAGTGGGGGTCCACGGATTCCATTGTCCGTGCATATGCCAATCACCCTGGCTACTTCAGGTCTGACTTTGCTACTGCCATGATAAAGATGGGCAATATTAGTCCCCTCACTGGCTCCCAAGGCGAAATCAGGAAGTACTGTAGGAAAGCCAACTGATTAAGTAGTACTACATGTTCGTCGATCATTCCCCAAAAGTTGTTTTTTCGTGTTCTGATTTATTTGATTTACGCAAATTCATGTGATGTATCTACAGCTAGCTCATATGCTAGCTGCCTAGTACTGTTGTTTTGATTTTTTTTTTTTTCATTTCGATTTTTGGGTTTAAGATCCACAAGTGAAGGATCAAAGCCCTGCAAGTGTGAGATATCCAGTTTTGGTTGTCTGAGTTTCCAATTGATTTCTGTATTCATTTCACTTGTCTTTCAATAAACGAGTTAAGTTTTAGTGCCTGATTTTGGGGTTAATGTTGAAAAGTGAATTAAATCAACCATGGTGTTTTGTAAGAGTCTCCCTCTGTTTTTTTTTATAATTGATAAATATCATATGTATATATATTTTTGTGAGAATTTGATCTTAACTTTAGGGGATAAGTGTACAGGTGAGAGTGTTTTATGACTCTTTTTCTACATTATGCTATGATTTTGTATTTCTGATATATTTACGTAGAAATTAAACTCGATAAACTTTCCAAACGAATTAAAAATCATATAAAATTCAAACGAGGAAACTATGACGTTGAAATCTAGGCCGCTATTACGGGCATCCCCACGCCCCGTGACATCTACTAGAGATCCACCCAAGCTCAGGAGTATGAGATTATCTAACACTCATTAAGCTAACAAACTGTAGTTCGATCATAAGTCAACTTAAGTGGATACTTATAATTGTTTGATGGAATTTTTTTAGGGTTTTATACTATTTATTTGTTTATGTGTTTATTTGTTTTTTGTTTATAATTTAATCCTTGTATTTCGAATTTTTGTTTCAAAAAAATCTTCAACTTGGAAAAATATTTTCTAAAACTATTTTTATGAGTCACTTGAGTCGATCTTTTTACTTGTAAAAATAATTGTATGGATAAGGCTATTTATATCTATCTCTCCCTAAGCCCTGTAAAAACAAGTTCTACCCAAGAGAAGCTCGTTGTTCTGAATACGATTGTTGTTGTTGTGCAATATTAGTTTTTGTATAAAATAATTTTTACAAATAATTAATTTTATTAAGTATTTTTTAAAAATAACTAATACAATGAGCTAATAACTAATAATTTATGTAATAAATTAATATTCAAACGAATTGTCAAACGGGCCCACAAATTTTTTTGATATAGGTAGGAGTGTGGGACATAAAAGTTTCAATTAAAAATAAGAGAAAAATAATGGTTGTCACTTGTTTGTCAGTTCAACTGGTAATTAAAGTTTACTAGGAAGGGTATTAATTAATTTTATTTTTATAATTATTTATTTTTAAATTTTATTATTTAAATTAATTTATATCAATAAAAATTAATAATAAGTTAAAACAACATAAATGGATATACTTTTCTTTAAATAGTTAATATAAAAATATTTCTTTTAATTTTTTTATAACTTGCTTTATTGTGTGGAAATAAGGATAACCATTGCTAATAAGAGTAAATCAATTACGGTGCATTAATGATATTATAAATAAGTATTAGTATTAATAAATTATACAATAAATTGAATATAAAAACATTTAACTCATTAAAAACATGTAACGTATATAGAAATTCAATAGAGTTCAAGGGAGGAAATACTAATAATAATTTTAAAAGTAATAATTTATATTAGTCATGCTAATAATATTTATATTAATCATATTTGAATATAATATTGAAGTATAAGTATTAACGTAATGTAATTTATTATTATCAAATTTCATTACTAAATTAGTATATCACTATTAAAAAAGTTTAATATTTTTGAATTATTTAGGTGATTACATAAATTTCAGATCAAAACGAATTTGAAAAAATTACATTATACACTCTAATTTTATTATTAAATTATATTATTTTTAAAATTATTCTTTTAAATTTTTTTATTATGTAGTCGGTTACATAATTACATATTAAAATGAATTTGAAAAATTATATTTTATACTCTACTTTAGTTAGTATAGTAAAATTACGAGTGTATGCTCTACTTTAATTATTATAATAGTATAATATTTAAGTATAATATTAATGTTATTTTTACTAAATTAGTAAAATTATTTAAAAATAATCTAATTTTATAATTAATGATATCGTCGCATAAGCATCATACGTATCGTTCCTACATCATTTAGTCTCAACTTTTAATATTATATATAATTTTATATATATATATATATATATATATATATATATATATATATATATATTAAGAGTTATCATTAGATCTGACACCAGTTTATTCGTCTTATTTAATTTTAAAAAAATAAAAAAGGAAAACAACATATGTTTGTTGCTCCAAAAAAAAAAAGAAAAAAGAAAAAAAGGGAAAGATATGTAGAGGAGGGGAGGAGAGAGAGAGGAGAATTTGCAATGTCGGGTAGCAGTCCGTGTCCGTTCGAGGGTTGACCTGACCAGACCATCAGCTGCCTGAGCGCCAATACTTATACTTGGCGACGCGTTGGCGCTGAGTTAATACACAAGACAACTTCCACTTGAAGCTATTTCAGGTTGTGGCTGTGGCTGTGGCTGTGGCTGTGGCTCTCATTCTCGTTCATTTTTGTCATCCCTCTCTTCTCTTCTATTCAATTCTCCTCGGAGTTCTACTGGGATTGGGGTTCTCCGATTTCGGGAGATCCTTTTTCCCCAACCCTCTTCTTTACTCTCTCCACCGCCTCGGCCTCGCCCTGACTCACCCCTGGTATGTTAACTTTCTATTTCATTCATATTTATTTATTTATTTCGATTTTCGCAAATGAAAAACCGTACGTTTGCGTTTGCGATTGCGATTTCGATTTCTGGGTCAGCGTCTGATGTCATCTCTTGTCATTGATTATCTGCAATTGACATTATTTCTGTTTGATTTTCCCATCCCCCTCTTCTTCTTCTACCCGGATTCCTATTTCTATGCAATCCCAATTGGGTACTGTGCAGAATCCTGTCCAAAATGCAACTTTCCCATTTGCTCTCTCTTTCTCTCTCTGTAGGGTTAACATTAAATGATCCGGGGAATCTTTATTCTACATGTTTGAAGCATATACCTTTTCAATGCTCTTTTCAGCGCTATTTTATCCTCTAAATTTGCTCCATATTTTTACTTTATGTGTTAGTATCCCTGGCAAAATCCCCAGAGTTATTCATTCGCTATGTCTTATTATAGAAATTCCTCCCCCAAAAGGGAAGAAAAATAGTGAATGAATTCCAGCCCTTTTGCTTGATTCAGAAATATCTTGTCAAGAAAGCTGTGGAAGCCAAACAAGCATTCTTTAGGGAAACTAATGTCCACCAAGAAAATGACTAATCTATAAACGACAAAGAGAATAAAATCTTTATTATTCCTCAAATGTAAAGTCTAGTTATTTTTTTCCCCTGTTTGGATATTATTATAGAGGGGCGATAATGGTGGGAAAGGGTGGGGAAGGAAGTTGATTTATGTTCGAGTTCATTCAATATAATAGTGAGAGAAACGGGAGTGAAGTTTTATTAAAAGTTTTCCCTTCATTCTCCATTCAACCTTAATTGGAGGGTAATTGAGGGTGATGGGAATAACCTCTTGCTCTTCACTTCCCCATTCTACCTCCAACATCGCCTTTCAGATGCTCTAAGAATTGCATTGAGGTTTGACTTTCTGTGTTACTTTACTTCTCTTTTGTAGAAGTCCTGCTAAGCCAAAAGATAACCCCTGACCAGTTTAGCAACCCATAAAGAGCCCATTAAAAGCCAAGTCCCAGAAAATTTTAGCAAATTGACATGGGACAGATGGAGTTGAAACCACTTGTGCACATAAGTAAAACACCTCGTGAACTTACCCATAGTTTGCTGCTAATTTACATGTAAAAGTTCCTCCCTTATGAGGTTTCCTAAACAAAAATGTACAGCAATTTCCTTCGGAGCGAGAGGCTTCCAAATTAGTGTCAACCCCCCAACCCCTAACATTTTGCAGAGCGGTTGCATTATACTAATTTGTCCCTGCAATTTGCAGATCCCAAATTTCACTTATGTAGCTGCTTGTCGTCTTCCATGACACAAACATAATTGGGGGATGCTGGAAGATGTGGCCACATGTTCAAGGGCCTTTCTCTCATGATCATGAGCCTATGAACTTGCCAACTCTAGCGTTACAAATACTTTATGAGACTGCATGCCCTCTTCGCTGCTTCATTGACGTTGGGGCCCCAAATTCCAGAGGGGTCACACGGCATAAAATGTTCTCAGTGCTTGTGTGGGACTTTTCTGGGGATGGTTGATCTTCTTTGTGTTCTAGTTTTCCGGATCTGCAGACCGCTGCTATTGTATTAATGAAAAATAATTTAGGTGTCGTGATATTCTCTCCTTTTGTATTTTAAACAATATGGAGAATAAAACAGGTGTACTGATGCAAAAGTACGAAATGGGGAGGATGCTTGGCCAAGGTACTTTTGCAAAGGTTTATTATGCAAGAAGTCTCAAAACCGGCCAGAGTGTGGCAATCAAAATGATTGACAAAGAGAGAGTGTTAAGAAAGGGGTTGATGGATCAGATTAAAGAGAAATCTCTGTTATGGGAATAGTCAGGCATCCAAATATTGTATACCTCTATGAAGTTATGGCTAGCAAGGCCAAAATTTACTTCGTGATGGAATATGCCAAAGGTGGAGAGCTCTTTGACAAGGTAGCCAAAGGAAGGCTAAAGGAGGATGTTGCCCAAAAGTATTTCAGACAGCTGATCAGTGCTGTGGATTTTTGCCATAGCCGAGAGGTTTATCACCGTGATCTGAAGCCTGAGAACTTGCTGTTGGATGAACATGAGAATCTAAAGGTCACTGATTTTGGGTTAAGTGCCCTAGCTGAATCGAAACGGCAAGATGGTTTACTCCATACAACTTGTGGAACCCCTGCATATGTAGCTCCAGAGATCATCAGTAGGAGGGGCTATGATGGGGCTAAAGCAGATATATGGTCTTGTGGGGTAATTTTGTTTGTTCTCTTGGCAGGTTATCTTCCATTTCACGATTCAAATTTGATGGAGATGTATAGGAAGATTGGCAAAGCGGAATATAAATGTCCCAGTTGGTTTCCCAAGGATGCACGTAAATTGTTAGCGAAGATCCTGGATCCAAACCCCGACACTAGAATCTCAATTGCTCAAATAAAGGAGAGTCGCTGGTTTAGGAAAGACTTAACCCCAAAAGCTGACCAAGCTGAGCCAGATGGCAAAGATACTACTTGTGTGGATACCAATGGGGATCCAGGCCCTTCCAGCAGTAGTATTACTGATGAAGGATCTATCAGACCTGCAGAGTTAAATGCTTTTGATATCATCTCTCTTTCTTGTGGGTTTGATCTCTCAGGCTTATTTGAAAACTGCGGTAAAAGGAAGGAGGCAAGATTTACTTCTAGGCAACCTGCATCCGTCATCATTTCTAGGCTGATAGAAACTGCCAAGAGTTTAAGGTTAAAAGTAAAGAGAATGGATAAAGGCTTGCTAAATTTTGAAGGCCTCCATGAAGGAAGGAAAGGTGTCTTGTCAATTGATGCGGAAATATTTGAGGTTACCCCAGCACTTTATTTGGTTGAAATGAGAAAAGCTGATGGGGATACTCTTGAATATCAGAAGTTGGTAAAGGAAGATATGAGGCCTGCTCTTCAAGATATTGTTTGGGCTTGGCAAGGTGAACAGCAACAGCAGCAGCCGAACTCACAACCATCTTCTGAGGAGCACTTGCCAAACCAAATGCAACTCCCAGCGGTGGAGCAACAAATGCAAAATCGGCAGTCTCAGCAGTGATCCTTGGGAATAGTTTCATTGCATCTTCGATGTCTGATGTGTTTTATGTTCAGCGCTTTCAGTTAGCACTCACAAGATTCTTTTCCTTTCAAACTCCGGTTCATCGCAACTTTATGCCTGTGCCATGCGGTCGAAGCTCTTACTCATGTGGTATGTATTTGGATAGTCTGGATAGCCATGACAATTTGTATGTTTTGTACTCCTAGTTGTGATTTTGTTTTTGCTCCATTTTCACAGAAATTTAGGAGTTCTTCAGTAGTGTATATCTGAGCTAGTTGAATTGTGCTCAGCTTAAAAGGAAGTACATAGTTGGAATTGGAATCTAAATGCTGCATTTTATTAGCTTTGTCATTGAAGGAGTTCCACTGAGACAATTGACATATACGAATTTTGCTTGTAGTCAAACTTTTGTCGTTCCAGAACTTTCTATTTTACAGTTCATAAATAAAGAAAGATCCTATTGACTAAAGTAAAGAACAAGAGTTTTATTGTACAAGTAGGGAGAATGTTGCAGCTATTTGAGGTAAATGTTGCTCTTTCCCATATTATTTCTATGGATTACACATCTTATGTTCTGCATTCGTGTGCCGGCCAAGAGCATATCTACAGTTGGACAAACAGGGGTGACCGAGTCAGGTCAATGATATCTGGTTGATCTCGGGCAGCTCTTCTCTTCTTGCTGCCTGAGATGATTCTACATTCCGGTGAAGGTGTAAAAAGATCAATCACCTCAACTTCCTCCATTGATGATGGCCAAGTATCATCTCTGACTCTAATAGGCAATTGTTCATTTGTTGGATGTCTCTGTTCCGTTTTGCTCTCATCAGTCAATATATCATCTTTCTTGGCAGACTTCTCAGTAGCCATTGACAATGACTCTTCCATGGACAGACCAACTTGATGACATGGCTCTGTGAGATCCTCTAGTAATGGGAATGGATCTCTCTGGCCCTCAGTCCACATTTCTTTTCTAGTAATGGGAACGCCAGCTGGAAACTGACAATATACCTCTATATCTTCCTCTAATACAGGATATGAAGACAATTCCTTCTCAGAAGGATCAGTTTGATTAAATGAGACTATCAGCTCCTGGGTCGAAATTTCTTTGCTTACTTGTACCTGTTCTATGGTGGTGTTTCCAGCATGAACATCAGTAGGACTAGGAAGTTTTTGCAATAGCTGCTCATCCTCCTCAACTGGAGCATTGATTGCCGCTGTGGACAACTCTTCTTGCAATGTACCAACAAGACCTCTCTCGTCCCATGTCCAGATATTTTCACTGGCATTTTGCACGGTGAAGCTTTCAGTATTGGTAGAAAGGTGACTTGTGTTTGTTATTCCATGTATTGAAAATTCTTGCCTATGATCACCTTCAGGGAAATCTTGAGCATGGTTTGTGTCAATGTCATCTTCATCATCATAACCATACGGATGATCAGTGTTCCAATAGCAGGGGAGCTCATCCATGGAACAAAAATGCAGCTTCATGTGGCGAGGCAAGGTAGGGCAACCAGCAGTGTGCTTCATGTGCTTTGTCGAAAAGAAACTCACTGTCAGGTCCATGCTGACAAAATACACAGATAGTCATATTGAGCAAAGTATCCCTTTCGGAGTTGTGAATGGAGTTACCAACTAGCCATGTCCTAGAATATTGGCGTGAGAAATAGACAGAACCATAGTAGGATACCTCTGCCAGGATTGGAGAGTAAGCATAGTAAGCCCAAGCTTGATCTTGTTGGCAAGTCCTCCGAGAGTTTTAAAAGTCGAAGCCGCCTCTCTCACGGCCAGAGATTCCTTTGGATGCTGCCATGCCCATTCGAACTACAGACCAAACAGAGCATAATTCTCATAGAAAATCCAGCTACTCAAACAAAGCAGCTAGGGAGGTCTTGTACAAAAATCAAGGGTCGGCATCTCAACAAACGGATTGGTAGAGATCACATCATAATCTAGCAATCAAGCAGATAAATTGGCATCCCTTCCTTCTCCCTCTTCCATCATTTCAACAAGTAAACCCTCATATAAGGAAGCAAGAACATGCAAATGAAGTGGGTTTGGGTCCTAAAGTGGGGGGAGATAGAGAGAGAGGGTGAATGGGGAAACCTGAAGAGCAGCAACTTGGGAGGGAAAGCCATGGATGCAGAGAACCATTTCCCATGGACGCTTCCTCTTAGTGCGGAATGCCCCGCTTGTAATTTCCCCGTTGTGTTGTCTGATTCGCCGCTTCGGATTCACTGTAAACCTACACTCATCCAATCCAATTCAATTCGATTCAATCAGTTTGAAAGTCGTAGCCAGAAATGGCGGAGATGGGCAATGAAAAAATCCCGAGTAATTTCCGATCAAGAACAAACCCGATGTAAGAATGGCCCTTGTAGCGAGGGCTGAGGGAGGTGAGAAGATAGCACCCAAAAAGCTCCTGGCTCGTCCCTTATCCTTGAAGATCGCTGGCTCATCCCGGGGATCTAGCTGCGCCGGTGCCGATTCGTTCGGCGTTAGGGTTTGTGGTGGCTGTCGTTGATTATTGCGGCGGCGCTGACACCTTCCTAACTTGTTCTCCGCCTGCGTTGCTCTCATCTCTCTCTCTCTCTCTCTCTATCTCTATCTCTATCTCTATCTCTCTCACTCTCACTCTTGACTCTCTCAGTCCCACCGCCCCTCTCTTCTCTCTCTCTCTCTCTCTCTCTGAAATCAACACTCAACTTTTCAGTAGTCTCGCTGACACGCTGCGTTCTAACACAATTTTGACCGTTGTAACTTGTAAAGTAAACTCTTCCCGTCGGGATTGAATGTTCAAATTTAATTGGTTGTTATGTACCAATTTTTACTTCAAAGCTAGAAATCTTTTACTAGTAATTCTTAAATATAAGACATTTTTTATTTTTTTAAATAAAGGTGGCATTATATTTGTAAGATTAATTTATTGTCAATATAGATTAGTTCTTAATTTAATATTTATTTTTTAAAATAAGATTTTAAATTCGAGTCTTATAAATACGATAATATTTATTAATGAAATGCTCTATCCTTATAAGTTATATGGGTTAATAATAGGTCGATTCTTGTGATATGATAAATATCACAATTTCAGTTATTTTTCACTATATATTTGAATGAGTAATTAGCTTTGCTATTCTATTAGTATCTTTAGACTTGATTAAAAATGTTAATTTAAGAGAATATAGTAATACTCCCTTCGTCCTTAGATTTTCTTCAATCATAATTTTTTTGGTCCCAAAATTAGCTTTCTTATCCTACTAAACTTATAATTTTGTGGTCTGACATTTAAACTTTTAAAATGTATACTTTTTAATTAGGAAAAATATTATGGGACAAATGAAGTACCCTATTTATCTTGCAAAAATTTTACCTATTTATCCTCAATGTAGATATAATGGAATTGACAGTATTGCACAATAGACCAAAAAAATAATTAGATTTGACAAATGTTTGACTTTTGACAATCCTACGAACATAGAAGTTAGAAGCAATATATATATATATATATATTCTCTTAATTTTAAATATGACGTGAAAACATTTTTTCTAACAAGGTGTACAGATTTCATCATGGAGAGCCACAGCTAAGTTGATAATTGGTATCATAGTGGTGGACTTCGTGCATTGTGGTTTCCTGTGAAGCTCATCAATTTTTTATTTTTTTATTTTGTGGAAAGAAGTGAAGCTCATCATCATTAGAGACATGATTGATTCACATTATTAGGTTTTAATTATTATTCAGATTTTGATTATATTAAATAAAGCCATGTTTAAGTATTAATCCATGTTAAAAAATTAGAAAATTATACGTTGACTGATCCCTGTATGTAGCTGTAAATAATTCTCTCCAAATCAATGTATTGGAGTTAATAGCAAAAGAAAAAGAAAAAATTAGTAAAAAACAGTAAAAGCCTGAGGGAGAATCTCATTGTAGATTCAGATAATTTTTGTAGATGAATCAAAAATGTCGCGGAACAAAAGACTTTAGATCAACTAGACATGAGCTTCATAAAAATGATGTAACATAGAATTCTACTTCCTGCAACCAAAAGAATGATTACCTTTCTAAAAACAAGGGGGAAAAATGAGGCAGCCCAATGTCTGAGAGGGTGTGGTGAAAAAAAGTCGAAATCTTGCTATGGGCTCAGCTCAGCAAATACTTGGGTAGAACATGGATGACGATTTGAAGGCCGTCAGATCATCAATGACTTGCATAGACCTTCTTTGTGCTTCTGCCTCGCTTATGTCTGTGTTGCAACCCCAAACACGGACTGCAAGCCTCCGACATTTGGAAGATGAACGCTTGAAGTATATATTAAACCACTCAATCAGGTTGGTCTTTTTCATGTTCCTCAGTTCCTGCACTTCCTTCTCTGATAGATCAAACATATACCTGTATATTTCCCTCATTAGTCAGAGTGGAGGAGTGCCAGTAAAATTTCAGCCCAAAAAAAAAATCGGAGTATATGCACGGCCAAGGCATATTCAATGTATCTGATTGAAAATGTACGATGGCATACCTCTTATCCACAATTTGGCTCCATAACCGATTAGTCTCATATGTCAGTGATGGATCTTTCTCCAATAATCTCGTTATTAGCCCATTTTTGTAACTCTCAAAGGATTCATCATCTAGACCTTCCTGTATAAGAAACATAGGAATGGAAGATTAAATGCAAGTATATTAGGATGTTCTTAAACTGTCGATAAATAATGTATCCTGTCAAGTACTCCCTGCAGAGGCAGCTCAGCAAAAGTGGTATGGATAATTGCACGGTATTTGGTAAGCGTTATTCCCCTACAAATGCAGGGGGTTCAGTAGAATTTTCTTCCTTTCATAATAACCATATAGGAGCAATCCAAAAATATATTTCTATAGAAAGAAATTATCTATCTAAATAAATACTTTGATATATTCTTATTTAGATCCAACTCCAATATAGCATGCTACTTATAATTTGTATCTAAATAACTCCAAATTCCTTTTCACTGTGTTGAAATTATCTCTTTGCTTAGTTTTTCTTTTTGCAACCAATTCCTCACTAATAATCTCCTATAACATCTAACCAGTCACTCCGCGGTAGATTTTTTATTTTTGAGATGATTACTACTACTCTTCATTGCTCTAATGAAACTCAACCTAACCTATAATAATAATAAAATAAAAAAGAAACTCAACCTAACCTGTGTCAATCATCCATAAATTCAGCCCAATTTTCAGTTCATTATATGATATGATTTTGTCGTGAAAACACATACCAGAGGTTAGGACCTAGGTAGCAGATGTTTGGTTCATATGCAACCAAAACTATAGCCATAAACCTCTTGCTAAATATTGGGAAGGACCATCTCCCGTCATCACTAATGCCCATTAATTTACCTTAGCTTAATGAAAAGAACTCTCCTGGAAATTCAAATATAAACTAAAGGTAGCAAAAGAAATCGTGAAATGCTACTTACCAACAGATCATCGAGACCATCAATAAAATTATCAATCCTGTCTTGCAAATGAATAGGATTATACTTCGAAGATTGAACACAGAAACAAAATCCAAGGACACGGTATGTCGTTCGAGGGCTGCATTCAACAACATAACCAAGCTGCTCCTTTGTCCTGTTCCAATCCAACAGTGTGGACACTGGATAAGTTAAATATCATCATATTGACCATAACAATAAATTACTGCAGGGAGGTCTTCCTGGAATTCAGGAGATCTCTCCAATCACTCAAATGGTCCAGCTGATGTAAAAGATGTTTCAGAAAATAACTCATTTCTTCATTAGCCATCAGAAAAAAAAGAAAAGGGCTGTCAAATTGGAAAGTTTGATGAGGATGTATACAGAACCTTACCGTAGTTGATTAAAAAGTGGCTCTTGCACAATCTCATCAAAGAGATCAGAGAAGCCTTTCAGTTTGATGGAATTCACCACATTATCTTGCTCAAATTGATAATAAAGCTGCATCACATACCCACATGGGATAAGAAAGAAAGAAAAGAAAAACCTTCAGTCAGTACAGTTGCCAGGCTAGACAAAACAAGAAAATGAAACACAAAGGAACCTAAACTCATTCCCACCTCAACCACAGAGTTTGTTTCCATCTTATTTTTGACATGAACATCTCGAACAAGGTTTGCTCCAGAAGGAAGGCATAAAACTTGCTCTCTATGCCTCATCTCAATGGGAATTGATGGTACAGAGAAGTTACGTTGAAATGTACGTGATATATTGATGACTTCTTCTTCCAGCAAATTACCGTGACAGAGGCCCTCAACATACAGCTGCAAAACAAAACCATTGAGAACTAGGAAGTGAATGGGTCAGCTCTTGAAAAAGGGTCAGCTCATAAGTAGCATTGGATGCCCTTGTACAAAAATCAGGTTATATTTCTTTATTTGGCCTTTCAAATATATCAGTAGCACTGGACGCCCATAAGTCCAGCCCAAAAATAAGCTTTCTAACCTTGGCGTGGATTGTAGACTTCAACTAAACAGTGAAACTAGGAAGTAGTTTCATTAAGATCGTTTAAGCAGGTGAAAAAGAAAGAGTTGCGAGACACTTAATCTAAAGAAATGCCATCTTAGACTCTGAACGGGTTCACAGAAATTATCAGTGGAACTAACAAGGAAAATAGTAGTGAATGGTGAGTCGGTAAACTCCTCCAACTTTTCTCTCCTCTCACAATGAAAATTCCAAGAAATGGTTCATGCATACCTGACTATGACATTCATAACTAGGCTATCATGCAAGGCCAGCAACTCGTAATGGAATACATGATCTGACAGCCACCCCAAAATGTGAAGTCCCTTTCTTTAAGTCAATCAATATGAAAGAAAATGGAATAATACTAAATGAACTTTCACGCACAAAAGAGAACCATCAATCCTAATTAGTCCATCTCGCTATTTACTTAAACAATCCAGTACCAGGGAGCTTGAAGTGAAAGTAACAATTTCCCTACAAATAAGGTGTCCCTACGAACTGCTTTTCCCCTTCTTCACTTGAGGGATTCAGGATCTGATAATGCATTAATAACAAGCCAAACATCATCCAAGTACAAAACATCATACCTCAGAAAGAAGTTTAGGAATAAAAGCCTGCAACTCAGCAAGCGACAAATTATTTAAGCACTTCATCTTATCGTCAACATCCCAGAAACTTCGGCACAAAATTTGCAATCTTGAATATGACGCATGATTTAAGGGCTTCATATTGGTATTCCTCAAAGTTCTCTCCATATTCTCTTTAATGACCTGAAGGTACCACAAACAATGTAAATTGTGTTACCAGTGGATATCCCACATACAGGGAGGTAGGAACAAACACAGTGCAGATATTAAATAAGAAATTTACCACAATTAAGGTTCCTGTTTGGACTGGTTAAACAACATAAAGTTTTATTTGACCATTACTTTCATTAAAAGTATCGTTGACACATTCTTAGAATGATCCGATAAAAGTAGGCTTCCTAAAATTAAGAGGAAAAAAAGTGGTAAAATTTAAATTGTCTTGAAAAGTTAATGAGAAATATTGATTGTGGATAGGAGCATATGAACACTACCTTGAATCGGTCATCTTTCGGCGAAAAGGATTTGGCAACTTCCAGAATCTTAGAAAATAGAAGTGGAAGCTTTTCGTTGAAGCCATAGATCTTTAGCTCAAGTTTGTCACTAGAAATAGATATTGAAGTTTCCAACTTGGCTATGCTGGCCTACATGAAATACAACAGCTATGTTCAAATTGATTACAAATGATCAATCAAAATGTTCAAACCAACCAATATTCACTGAAGATACAACTACATATGTAAATGGAGATGCATGAAATGTTTTAAGCAGATGAAAGCTAAAAACCCTAGAAGCATGAAATGGAGTTGCAAGTTTATTATGCAAAAGCACAAACAAACTACAAAAGTAGAAGGCTAACCTGGTAAACAATCTCATTCAGCTCATCTTTAAGCAGTAGAACAAACATTTCAGTGAGGAGACAACTCTGGACGCTAGCATATGCACCCTTCAGGTTTATGCGGAAATATGTGTTTGCACGGGGAAGTTTAAATGTTTCATCAAGCTTGTACCAAAACTTCATCAGTGGTTCATCAAGTATACATCTTGGATAAGACACACCAGTGCGATCATTCAACATATTATCAGCATGCACGGAAAAGTTGACCGGTATAAAGTCATTCTTTGAAGGCAGATGCAGTGATCCATCAATTTCAGGAGGGTCCTTCCACAATTGCATCATAGACGGAGAAATATCTTCCTCAATATATCTTGATCCAAACCATGGCTCATACAAGATGCCTAAAAACAGGTGGATGAAGGTAAAAAGATGCAAGCAAAACTGTAAAGATAATTTAATCTTGACGGCTGTTACTGTGAGGAAAGAGGTTAACCAGTTACCTCCAGACTCGCTAAAGGACTTGGATAATATGTCAATCCTCATATTTTCTGGGGTGAAAAAACCAAGGATAAATTTTATCTTCTCCGGATCCCAATCTTCATATGCATATTCACCATAAACTACATGCTCTGGTGGATATACAAGCAAGTTCTCTGCAATGAAAAACTGAGTACATGTCAGCTGATAAAAATGGAGTGCTCTTACCCCAGTCGGACATGAATTGAATCACAAATAAGTGCTGCAGTTTCTCCAAGTATAATTAAAAATAATTACTTTGATATTAGGAAAAAGGTCATCCCTGAATGGAAGAAGCCGTCAAGCAGGCTTTTAATACAAATTATAACTCTGAAAGCAGTAGCGAAAGTATTTGATTTCAAAGCCATGATGTTTATTTTGAACACAAAGCTTCATCAATCCCAAATGGATAGATAAACAAATATTATACATTTCATGGGCACTATTCTGGTTAAGCTAATGAGCATAAAAAATCAAAGCAATATAGTCATTCTATTGCCAGTGTGCCACAACTAATCTCATTCTATTGCCTCAACTAATTATAACCTGTGGACAGAACTAATGGCTTGTTCAGTTTGATGTAATCATCGTTGCAATGCGAACATATTTGTAAGTGTGATTGTGTCACCTTGTTTGCTTGTGTGAGAGTATTGTGATCAAAGAATTACCTAGTAATCATGGTTGTGTCACAAGATTGACAGCATATCATCCAACCAAATGCCACACTTATCCAATGTAGAATAGGGCATTTCTTATGAGGCAGTTATCTCTGTCAGGCAGTCTGAAAGCATTGCCACATCCACTCTCTCTAGTCTCTACTAAACACAACTTATCCGATTCACATAAAAGTAGTCTCAGAGCGAGCTCATTCCAACCTCTCTCTTTCTGTCTCCTCACATGCGTGCATGGTAAATTTATTAAATTCCAAAGGTAATATACTTAATGGCAACAAAGATGGAAAGATTGGATAAATCTCAAGCAGTTCATGCTCAAGATAAAAAAGAAAACAATCAGTATATCTTTCCTCATTTTGATATTTCTCTGAATTTTCCTATTCCTTAAGTGATTCTAATCAATATCATTTGTTTCTGACTTTTCTTACTCACAAATAATACTTCCACAAATAAACCCCATGTAATTTATTGACCAAGAACAAAAGATTTATTTATACTTTCACATCGGAAGAAAAGCATTATAAGTACACAAGAAAATGGAAAGTGATAAACAAGCCTTAAATGTCAAGCTAACATGACAAGTCACTACAAGAGACAAATTATCAGGATCACCCGAATTGAATTGTGAGGCATTGGGAAAAAAATAACAAACACAAAGAAAAGAAATTATCATTATAAGACAAGAATTGACCTGCAAGCTCAGCGGCATAATCATCCTGAGGCTGCTCCTCAGCAAATCTGAATTCCATGTTCGCTATGTCCTGAAGTTCCTTAAATATCCATTCCTGGGGAGGAGCTTGATGCAATAGTTTGAGGTACTGATATATGAACCCAATAATCTCATACACCTGGTAATTCAGTGTTTAAAAAGGACAACACCGAATGAGACACAAATGAACTGATGCAGGGATGTACCGTCTAAGAGATTCAAAAGATCAATGTACAACCACCCCCCAAAACAAAAAAAGGATTGGGGGGAGCAAGAAACTGAATGGCCCAACCTTATCCAAGCCAGAGTCTGTAAGGTTGATAGACATGCCAAAGATATAGGCTAAAGAAGATCGATGCATTCCTTCATCCCCAACACCAGCAGATATAGATGTTACCCATCCTTTATTCTTAAGAAAGAAATGCAAGCTTCCTCTGCCCTCTGAAACAAAAAGAGTGAATCACATTCAACCTGATCGTTAACAATATAGATACTTTCATTAGTATACTTAAGCCATAGCTTAAAGGCATGCAAAATCGCACAGCTGCAACCCAAAAAGGTTGTAGAAAGAGAAAGATGGGGAGAAAGAGGAAAACTCATTTGAAGAAGGATTGCAAAACACTCAATATCAAAGTGAGAAAGAGCTGACTCCTTCAATTTGCCTTTTTTGACAGGGGTGGAGAAAGGAAATCGATATTGAGATTCGGCAAAAGGCCAAACTATTAAACATATGAAAGCACTTATTCCTCTCTGTGGATATTTCCATGAGCTAGTCAAGAGATTTATCTTATCAACAGAATCGCTTGATTTTTCACCAGAACGATACTTCTCATAATAATCACTCAAAAGTAAAGGTCACTTTCTTACCATGCCCTATGAGATGCGCCAAGTAATCTTCAGACTTCTTCAGATAGTCTTTGCGAAGAGAAGGCAATTTCCATGATAGTTCAATCATGTGAACATCCTTCACAGCCTCCAGTCTGTATAGCTTGCCAACATTCCAGACAGGACCTTCATCCTTAATCTCCCACTTTGATAAAGGTCCTGTCTTGACACCGGTAAACAATTCAAGAACCCAACTCTCCAGTGTATCGAGCGGCTCTGCAGCAATTAAAGGTAATAAGAATAGGCAGAAAAATCAGGACATATCAACTATTAGTTTATTATACAACATTCTCCCTTCGCCAGCTCATGGAAGAAGGCAGTAGGTGCACTTTAAAATTTTGCATTGTGCTAAAGGTACAGCATGAGTCACCAGACTGAAATTTTTCTGCTTGCGTAAAGGATATATTTCCTCCATTGGTACATCTCATTCTATCAATTTATTCGTTTCCCCAATTTATTCAAGTAAAAGGCAGCAAAGGACAATAATCTGGATTTTAATTTTTTTCTTTAGTAAGTAATCAAAACAATAGTATTAAGAAGACACCAAGGAGCTGTCGCCCATGTACAGAAGGAGGCAATCACTAAATAACATCATGCCCTCAAGCTCTCTAAAATCTGGATTTTTAGCACAAATAGAATTGCATACCAGGAAAAGAGCCATTAGCTAAAATACAAAGAAATCCTAAAAACAATTAGAAAAGCAAGCAACAAGTTCAAAAGATTTCAGCCAATAAATCCAGCACTTCTCCATATTTATAGTTCAGGAGAGAGAACATTCTTCTGTTGGCAACAAGAAAACACAAGGAGTTGGGAACCTACATCACTTCAATTCTTAATTTGTCTCAAGTACCCATGTTGGACACCTCACACTTAAGCATGGGTATGGACATGACACCAGTGTCGAACACTTGAGTTCGACACTTCCATGATGGAAGAAGTAGCTATCATTGACTCCTGAATGATGGAAAGGGGAACAGTCATGTGACCGAACATTATAGAGGAGAGAGAATATCCAAATTTCCACACACAGTGAACTGAAGGGTGAAAGCAGAGTGAAATATCAGACAGTTCAAAACCAAGAAATGAATATCATCCAAAAATTGCTCATATGACAGGTGATTGTGTCAAAATTTACATGATAAGCCAATAAGGAGAAATTTCAATAGGTATATGAGGGTTAACCAGAGCAGATAACACTGACATTTAGGGGGAAGATTCAAAGACTTTATTTTTTTCTTAGCCAGGAACCTCAACCAGTAGACTCATTAATGGTAATTAACCACCCCCATCATCTAGGCTCTGATAGAGGGCTTCAACCATCTGTCTCCAGAAGTTCCCGTCATTTGCACTTTATGACATGATGTTCAACATTATAACCGTGAGCACAATTACAAATGAGATGTTCACTTATTCAAGCATTAACAATTAATTATTCCATATCAGATTATCCAAATTTATGAGCTAACATAAGATATCTTCTGCATCACATTGATGATATATAAATGATCAAACAATAGAAATAAACAATAGATTACCTCCACCAATGACAACTAACTTCATAAGTCCACCATAGTAATAATCTTTGTACATTTTCAAAATCCTTTCCCGTAAATCAACCCCTTTTTCCATGGCATCAACCAAGCTCTTCTTGTTCCCTTGTATATGCAAAAAGATGTTAATCCGAATCATGCAGACAAACGCCAGAATGTATGAGACAAACAAGGATGCCAAAACTCACCCCAAAAGAACCTATTGAAAGGATGCCCTGATATAGATGTATGACACTGCAATTGTTGAAGGCGGCAAGAATCACTTTGCAGGACTTGGTTAAATTCTATATAACAAATTGGTTTGCGTTACGATGCCACATTGCGAACAAAAAAACATACTATAACAACTATATCCTTGTGTGGATCCCACAAAAGCAAAGAATATGGAGGTTCATAACAAGCAGATAGGCTATTTTCAAAACACACATTACCAAATTGCAAGAATAATATTAGAGTTAATTGAAGGTTCAATACTCAGGAAAAATAGGGTGAGAGAAAAAGCATTACACACACCTGAGTCAACTGCCAAAACCTCTCGGTCCATTGCTTCACCTTTCACAAGTGGTGAGATGAAGAATTGAGAAAACCTAGAAAAGGGTATAAGTTACTTCATTGATGAGAAACTACTGAGACAATCTTACAGCATGACTCAACCACAATCGTTCAGTCAAAACAAGTTCAAAAGTATGCACGAGGCTCAAGTATTTGATCCACTAGTACTTCTATCCACATATAAGCAACATGCATGCCTACATGAGAGAAATAAGTAGGAAGTCTATATAATAACTAACTAATTAGCAAAATTTCTAATTATGTAGATTATACATTAAAGTACTACCCTGCTGCATGAATGAGTTTAGGTAATTCAGCAGTTGCCATTAGACCCTGAACTTAAGGGAAATTTGATGGCTTGAATTTATTTTCATGACCACATGATGCTAAAAGTTGAATGACCCATTCAACAGAAATCCTAGCTAAATTTGAGCCCATGGTGTTCACTAATATCCTAATATTAGAAAAATTTGATTTCCTGATTCCTACAAAAATCTCTCTTATATCAAGAAGAAATCAAGGGAGGATAGGATCTTCCTCCAGCAGTCTTCACATCTGTATCTCCTTCACATCCCTCTCTCCCTATCAACCCCTCCCCTTCCTTTAAACCGTTACCCTTCACTGTGAGACTCCACACCACAAACTCTTCCAAAGGAACCAAATCACCAATGTAGAAAAACCGTGAGCAAGGTCAAAAGTCAACCCCTGCTGAAAGGAGGGTTTGCCTCTACCTTTTGCTTTTTGCTCCCAAATCATTTCCCCATGCATTTAATCTGTGACAGAAACCTATCGTGTTACCAGATATCAACTTTCTATCAGAAAAAGGGTTATCTATCAAGGTTGCAAAAGTCCCAACAATCTCAAAAGCAAGATTCCAAGAAAAACCAGAAAAGGCCATTGTGTCATGCGGTCATGCCACATAATGTCCACATTATGCCATAAATGAGCCAATGGCGTAAAACTTAAACTCGGGAAAACTTTTAGTCTTGAAAGTTGGAATAGAAATGAATCCATCAAGACTCCATAAAATGTTTTCATCACCAGACAAAACATTCATTTGGTGTGCCTATTAGAATATGTACGAGGAAGAAAATTCAGGAATTGTTACTTCCATGTATCCGAAATCCCGTTGATAAGGCATAAACAAAAGAAAAAGGATGTAACCATGTAGTTAGCCGATCTAAGCCAACTAAATCTTTTGTTTGATGGGTTGGGATTAGATTGCTCCTTCTCCACTAATGTTATCGTCTAACTTAACAGCAACTTTTGTACCTCCAATTGAATATTCTAAATCCCCTCTCCCTTCTGAAATGGTAACATTTGCTAGGGAAAAACATAATATTTTTCAAAATGCCCCCTAGTGACAGTAGCAAAACATCAAAAAATAAATTTTGGATAGGAAAATTAGAATAAATCTATAGATAATGAACAAAAGATTGGATGCATAGCAAGCATCCAACAAATGGACATTGTAAATCCAAAGTAGAACCTATCCACAAAATCAACGATATCAAAAGAAGATTGACAAAAGTTCCCACTATCCCAAATAGTCTCGATCATATTATTTTCGAGACACTGAAGTGGTGTCTCCACTAACTCAAAGACTCTTTTGTTTCTCTCACGCCAAATGCACCATAAAATCTCATGTGGGATTAGTCATTCTTTTCTTTAGCTTTCCCACCAAGGAAACCCTCCCAAGCCACAGGATAGTTCCTGACAGAGTCAGAAGCAACTGAAGAAACTGCCAAGAAACCAAACGCCTAACTCTCAAAGAGCCATGCAAATTGACAATGAAACATTAAATGATCAGGCGACTCCAAAACCCCTTTGCACATTGAGCATCTATTCACCTAGATCTTTCCCATCAAATTATCACAAATCAAGATACTCCCACATGATGCTTCCCAAACAATAGTACAACATCATCAGCAAACAATACTCTTGAGAAATACAAATTCAAAATGACAAATCCAAGCCAGTGTGCGAAACATATATAAATGGTAGCTAAAAGCCAGCATCTTCACATATATGATGGAAAGTGAGAACATAGACATAATACACTAGAAAAAGTACTACTGAGAAAAGTAAAATTCAAAATTCTTGGAAGTAAAAATCCCAAACTATTTCTAATGTCATTATAGGGAAAAAAATGATTTCTACATGCCTGATGCGAACAAGGGGAGTATCCCCTTATCGGTACCAATCCCGTAAAATTTTTGCTGATTAAATGAAAAGGTAAAATTTTTGCTGATTTAAAGAAAATGCACAGCAAGGCTGTTGATGAGCATTTACCGTATTTATGTATGATAAGTTGGCATTGGACAACCTTAGCGTAATACAAGATAATAAAACTAATCCCAATATGATCCAGGAATTTTGATAAATAACATAAACCATAGACAAGACTATCGTAAAGCAACAATCAGATAAAAAGGGATCATCGTCTACCTTTTCAAGGCACCTTTCAGAAACTCCTGCTTAACTTCAAAATGATAGCACGTATGCTCTGTCTCCGTGTATGCATTTGATGATCCTCCATGCTTAGACAAGTAACTATCATACTAGCCCACGGAAGAGTTAGATGCTATGCCAAAATAACACTCAGTTAAACTGCTTAGCCATAATGTACTACAAACAAGTAAAATAAAATAAAATTGGATGATGTATGTGTTGACCAGAAAGTATTACATTCAAACGAAATTTCACTGCAGTCATATAAAGTTATTATTAGCAACCCTCCACCCCCCAAAAAAAAAAAACCAACAACAACAACAAAAGGCCAGCAGCCAGGATTTGCAGGCCATAAAATGGTAAAGCAGAGAATGACAATCAGCTCAAAGCATGTTTTTCTTTTTCCCTTTTTATTGTGAGTGGAAAGACAAATATATTTATCCTTGACCAAAAAAACTGAGATCATTTCCGACAGACAAGATATACATTCACAGATATTAGAAAAGAAAGACAAAGACTGACCATTACATGTACTTATCATCTTGAAGAATAATAAATAGACTTCTATGGGGAAATATCGCAAGAAAGACAAATTTTACTCAATTGCATAACTAATTTTCATTCATTAATGCAAATCAAAGCAGCTCCAGACCCAAAGATCAGAAAAGAACTTCTATAATTATCATTGCCAAACATCTACCACACAAATGGTGTTTTGCATTGTAACCACACTGAATAATAATGACCACCACTAACCTCATCTACGGTCGAACAAGCAATAGAAGTGAAATCAAAGCATTGAAACTGTGACCTATCTCTACTCTGGAAAATTCAGTGGCAGATGCACATGAATGGTAACACATAAAGCTGACAGAATAGAAAATTCAACGAGCAATCTCCAAGGGGAATTCATTAAATGACAGAAAATAACCGACCAACCTCATTTTCATCTGGGAATTCCGCGCTACCCATGAATAACATATGTTCTGCAAAAGGGTATCCACAGTCCATCATATTTGATTAGATACTCCTGGGTATTGGGATGCATTTCACTCTATTAATATTCAAAGACGACCAAAATTCTCAAACCTAAGAAATGAGCAAGACCCTGTGCCTCATAAGGGTCAGAGAAGCTTCCCATCCCCACGCTAACCGCAGCTGCCGCCTGCAAACACCCATAACACATATTACAAACCATTAACATTCCATCCATAGTTAAAAAGTAACCTCATCCCAAATACCAAAATCCAAGTAAAATGACATATAACCTTCTTAGTCTGAGAGGAGCCCTTATCTCCTTTAGTCATTCCCCTTTCGCTTCCTTCATCATCATCATCCTCTTCTGAATCTCCTTCTTCTTCATCATCTTCCTCTTCATCCTCCGCATCTTCCTCTTCTTCTTCTTCTTCATCATCTTCTTCTTCTTCATCATCTTCTTCTTCTTTATCAGTAAGCTGATGAGATGGGTCCGTGGGATAGATCTCAGGATCGTGAACAAGCAATGCAGAAAGACCATTTTCGAGCTCAAGGTATCTATACAATCGCCGATCATTGGGTGACTTTCTCACTATATCATCCGACGAGAATTTCACACCCCCTGCCGTCATTGTCGATCAAGCTCAAAAACTGTGGTCTTTGATTAGATACCCAAGCTCTACCCAGCTACTTTACCCTCTTCTCTCTCTTTCTCTCTACCCAATAACCCAAACCCGTTTATCAGATTATTGACCAGGGGCGCGGTTAACTGGGATTTTTCCTATCTGTTTTTCATTCAATCACCAAAGTCTGCATTGGGGAAAATATGTTGTACAGAACTGAATTTTAGGCTTCCTTCTTCCCCTTCTAGAGCACTGCCAATGAAGGGGGAGGGAGAAAGGGAATGAGCGGTGACGACAGAAGCTCCAACTCTCCAACACAATCGGCAAGGACGAGGTGCAATGCAGTTGAGCAAGAGATATGGAGTATGGGCAGTGCGCACTGTGGAGATTGGAATTGCAAAGAGAATGTCAATGTTTGTTTTAGGGTTTAGAGCACAGTCAAAGTCGTGGCCCAAATTTGCACCTAAAATGCTATAATCATTTTTCTAAATTAGCATCCATTTTTTTATCGAAAAAGATACATACTTATAAAAATGTCTAGATGCTTTGTAGGTTTTAAAATTATAAGTGAATATTAAGAAAATAAAAAATTTATATTAAAAAATGAAATTATCCTAAGATTTTACTAAATTAAAGAAAATCAATTAAAAAAGGAATAATAAGGACAAAGTTGGTAAACTAATCATTAATACATCATTAAAATTAAAAAGTGATAGATATTGTGAAATAAAAAAATTAGTTAAAATGACATGTATTATAAAATGGAGGAAACATTATTTATATGATAAAGCAAATGATAAATGGTGCCCTAAGGGCACCGTTTAAGACAATAATTAAGTAGTTTCCAATATTAAATTAATACTATATTTTATTTTTCGTTTATTAATGCAGTTTTCCAATATACAATAATTAATTACCTTAAATAAATATATTAGTAAAGCATAATTTCTCATACTTTTTAATTAATATTAACACCTCTTTAGCCTCTCCATTTATAGTCTAGATCACTCTCTATCATCGTTGTTCTTCCCCACTAACATTTGCCGCCTATCACTTCTTTCCTCCACCATGGTCGTGGCTTCCATCCTTAACTTCAAACCATATTGCTGTCATGAAGAGTAGGTCAATTGTCATGAAGACAAATCGAAAAATTTAACCTTATTTTCGAGTTTCCTTCCAAATCTAAAACTTATCCCCGAATCATGTTTCACTTCCCTCCATGTCTTCCATCTTCATGCCCACCCACTACCATTTGAAATCCATGACCACTATCAACTTTCGGGCCTGAAATATTTTCAGATTTTGGAAAGAAATTATTTTTTAGCACCGAAAAAAGTTGATATAAAATTTGGAATTTAAACCCTTCCCGATAGGGTTGATATGACCCATCATTTCCCTCATTAGAAAATGATTTCTGATTCATTTGTAAGAGCATCTTGGCTACTTTGGGGTGAGGACCACTCTTATTTGAATCGTCGCCCGAAAAACTGTATATCCGTCACCGTTATAGTCGGATGAATTGTCCGATAGTGGTCGGAGCGAGTGGTGGTCACCGTAGATAATTTGACTGAAAAGATGAGGAGAAAGTGAAGGAGCGAAGAGAGAAAAATATTTAATTATTATATAATTAACTAAAAATTAATATTATAATTTAGTAATTCCAATACAAACATGATTTCAAGTGACATACTCGCTTTTTGTAATCCTACTTACCCATAAAGTGTCTGCTTTTGCAATCAAATTTACCCAAGATTTAAAAACTCCTCTTGACATTTATAAGGGTATTCAAACCCTGCCCTTGTTTTTACCCTCGGGGAAAAAGAACTCTACCCTTGTAAACATTGGTTTCAATATATTCTACATAAATACTATATAATAAATTTCCAACAAGCCAAATTTCAATCTAATACAGAAATATAGTTTATGTCCCTCTAGTTTTTATCCAACTTTTTTATTGCTTATATTCCACGTGGATTAGGATGCCTTTCTTACGTAAGTTAATAACAAACCGTATCTATCATTCAATCGTCACTCATACCTGTATTAAGTGACTTCAGTTTTATAAGAATCTAGCTACATATCTTTAGACTTTTATTAATTTTTATGGATATGAGTACATTTTATCGGTTTCTCATGACACATCCACATTCTGTATTCCTCATTCTACATAGTATGTTTCCACACTATCACTTATATTCCCCACTTTAAATTATCTCACTTCTTCTCCACAGATAGCTAGTCACTTAAATTAGCTTATCCCCTACCAAAATTTAGTCGGGTTCGAGATCAATAAGTGAGTCAACCTCGAGGGCACCTGACCCAACCGTACGACATTTTAATATCATATTTTAGTTTTATTTCTATTTGGTTTGAAAGCCAACCGTGCGACATTTTAATATCATATTTTAGTTTTATTTCTATTTGGTTTGAAAGCCATGTAATTTATTTGATTAGCCTCCCGCCTGATATACATAGATTAATTTAGGTTTATTGTTTTTATTCATACATGCCGTTTGTGTTTATTTTATGCTACTAATATGCCCCACGTTTGAGAGCTTTTGAGCTTTCCTAAATCTAATCCGTGGAGGTGGTTGTTTAATGGGTAGTGTTAGAGCAACTTTCATTGCACTGTACAGTACTTTCACTCCTGAACATCAGAAGAACGTTGATTTAGGTCAATGCAGACTTTTTCCAATGCCTTTTTACTTGCACATCTTCATCACTGTCATCTAGCTCATACAATTTAGCCAGGAATTTGTCATTTTTCGGGTCGATTTTGTTTAGAGCGGGGAGAATGACTACAAAAGAGTGTGTTTAAGAAAAAATTGTTACAAGGAATGGGGAAAGAATTCCTAAGCACGACGAGTGACCTTACAATCGACCATGCTATGGCGTCCCAAAAGGAAACAAAGTCAACATTAAATTGAAACCCAGTAACCTAAGGAAAAGGAGCTCCCCTCTTTGGGGATTATCCTCGAGACAAATAAATTAGACCTTAGCTTAGCCCACAGAAAGGATGCCAATAGAATAAAAAATCAAATAAATAAGCAGTGCTTCATCTACTCCAATCATCATCTGTCTGTCTATAGAAATCTACCCCCCAAAAAAAAAAAAAAGAACACACACTCACAATCATTTCGAATAAGTCAGCAAGTCAGCAACTTCGAGCACGTCAGAATGTTGAGCTACTTTCACTGGCAGACATTGAGGCGCCTTCAGTTTTCACAATAGGTGGTCCTCTGCTGCCGATGTCAAGCCCTTGTAATCTTCCAAGAGGATCATTTTGCAAGAACTCTGGCGTGTGTTGGGGGTTCGATGAATGCATATGGTGGACATTGCCCTGAGACTGATGAAATGGTGGTAACTGCATGTTCTGTTGCCCGGAAGATACATGCTGCTGAGGTATTTGGTAAAAGGCGGACTGACTGTATGACATTGGCATTCCCAAGTTGAATGACTCTGAGGAGCCCATCATTTCACCGGTCGCAATTCTAAGCCTCTCCACTTCTTGCTTTAATGCTTCGTTGAGAGCTGGTTCAAACACAAATCACAGGCCGCAAAATAGGAGTGTATTTCAGGTCATGCTTCTCAAAAAAAAAAAAAAGGGGGAGGGGGAGAAATAAGAACTGAAAGAAAAAAATCAAACTTAAAAACGTGAAGCCAACCAACTTAGTGCATCTAATAATTCTATGGTCCACTTGAGAAAAGCAGTGGAGGAGAAAATATATGTATATAAATGAAGCGCCCTTTCCATTGTGGAGCCCTCTAAAGGCCAGTTGCCGGCGTAACGCATTGACCGTGATGCAATCTGTCCACTAGGCACGAACTTTTAATATCAAACTTATCTAATGGGGTAAGGCTGCTACATCTAACCCTGACACACCTTGCCTAGGCAGATCGCGGCACTCTTGGGGTATGGATTTGGACTTGGACTTATCCAAGGGTCATTAATTTTCCTAAGCATGAATCAGCATTTGATTGACCCTCAACGTAATAGTTTTCTTTTATAGTACTGATATTATGAAGTAATGCACTTGTGAAGTCTTATCACATTTGGTTTCTGCTCAATCCTCACTCTAGGACAAGGACAGAATGAATGGGTTTGAGACTTACCATCTCGCAATTGAGCTTGTTGCTCCATGGCTTGTAACCGAAGCTTGAGTTCAGTATTTTCAGTAGTCAGACCAGTTGTGTCCCTCTATACAACAGTAACACAAATGTTAATATGGATATCTCTGACCAGTGCAACAAATGTACACAAGTACAAGTGCTGAGAGGACTCATGAAATAGATTTGCAGATGCAGATCAGCCAAGACCCCAGAATACCTGATACAAAGTGAGCTGAGCTGAAAGAGTGGTTGCTTCTGTTTGCAAGGTCTGAACTTTCCGCTCCAACTCCAGTATATATCGAGCTTTTCTCTCTTTCGAGCGAGCAGCAGACTGCCGATTTGCTAGAATTCTGCAGACAACATTAGGCAAACAGTATGTCATGGATACATCAAGCCTTTTTAGCAGTTCACATTGAATACAAATGAACCCAAAAGATAAAATCATCGCGACGATTTGGGATCTAAAATTTTCAAGAATAGGAGCCACAACATAGATAGAACAAAAGAATTCTTTCATTCACTTCTTGAGGGCTATTAAAGCAGGTATTTGGCAGAAAACTGGATGCTAGATGGTAAATTACAACAACGACAACATTGATGACAAGAATGACCACAGTAGAAGTTGTATAGATCCTTATCTACCTCTAGAATGGAAGAGGCAACATCTCACACAGAAATCAACACAGAATACTATGCAGTTAGCGCGATCAACAAAGTCAATTTCGTGAAGCAATGCAACGATTGGAGCAATCAACTAAAAAGAGCATAATGACATAACTCAACCTTGTCGCTCGTATATTAGCTAATTGAACATATGTTTCCGAGTACCCAAATTCTGAATCCTCAATATGCAGCTAAGGTAGAGCAGATCAGTGCCCAAATGCCCAAATTCTTTAGTAAAACAATGAAGTTACGGGTGATCACTACAGCACAAACCTAAGTTGACAATCACAATCAAGTCAAGGCGATAAAGGGTAGGGGCATATGCATATTTCAGAGTGAATTTAACTATTTAAGCATTTATTTGATGACTAATTAAGTGGGCGCTAATTAACGCTATATACCATAACCACTCTACCAACCATACGTCAAGATCACGATTAAAAAGCATAATTGAGATATCCCAGCTACTTGACAGATTAAGCATGGAGGGAAGTAACAATCAGGGGGAGAGAGAGGAAAGGAGGAGAATTGAAGGAAATTTGACCTCTTAGCACGCTTGGGATCAATAGTCCAGAGCTCAGCGAGCTTATCAGGAGGCATAGCTTTCTTAGCCTCCATGATCTCGCCAAATACGCCGCCGCCACTGCCACTGCCGGAGGAGGTGGCGTCAACGGAGTTGCTGTGGCGGTGCCGAGGCCGAGAAGGGTTGGCATTGGCATCGGCATTGCCGCCAGCGCCACCGGCGAAGCCATCGGGAAGGGATCCAGATCCAGATCCAGCGGCACCGGCACCGCCGAGCTTGTCGACGTCAATGTAGGTGCTGAAGAGGTCGTCCTCGGATCCGATCTCTTCGGTGGAGGATCCGGTGAATGGATCGGAGGATAGATCCATGTCGTCGGGAATTCGGAAGCTCACCTCGGAATGAGCTCGCCGGTGGTGAGGGCCTCTGAAGAGGTTAGCATTTGCGGCGCCCAACACCGGCATGTTCCCATTCCCATTGCCATTGCCATTGCCATTGCCATTGTTCTCGGATTTGCAATTGGGGCCGTTGCTGGTGTTGGGGTTCGATGGATCTCGTTGCATTTCCTTCCACTGGATATGGATTTTCCAGAAAGAGGAGAGAGAAAGAGAGAGACACGCAGACCAGACCCCGAGGGTGAGGGTGTGGGTGTGGGTGTGGGTGTGGGTGGAGAGAGAAAGAAAGAGAGAGAGAGAGATGGGAAAGAGTAGAGAAATGCGTCTGCGTGGGACGTTGTAAGTAAAGGCACGCACCGTTGCCCGGACAAAAAAAACACCTTTTTTTAATTTTTTTCTCCTCCGACTCCCGACTGATTATTCTCTGGTCGTTTATGGTAATTTCCCCTCCTTTTTCGTTTTCCTCGCTGAATTGTGAGGGGATCGGAAATCAGAAGTTGGAAGTTGGAAGTTGGAAGTTGGAAGTTGGAACTCCCTTTTTCTAAACTTTTATATTGTAAAGTTTTGTCCATAGAGAATGTAAAGTTTCTTCGAAAATAATAGAGGTCATTTCATATATGCATAAAGATATCCTCGGTAAATGTAAGTGTAGATTTTATATTGTAATTTTAAGTAAATAGATTTGAGACACGATAGATTTTTTGCTTCCTTTAAAACCCTACTAATATCACATATCATTAAAAAAATTAATGTGTGGTCTGAAGCTGTAGATACTAGTCTACTACAATATAAAAGTAACTATTTTAATGGGACTAATGTTATGAGGTTTTCTCGCTTTCAAAGTATGAATTTTGTTGGAGTAGTTATTCTCCATGCATGAGATTAAACTAATGGGCATTAACAAGCCATTCAGCTCAATTTTCCGTCCAACTAGCTTGTCACTAGCCTTCTTCATTGTTACTCCTATATACGAGTTCAATAAGGGTGGGCAGCTTACCTATTAAAAATTAAGGCATGTTAGAAATAATTGTTAAAAATAAGTCGTTGTAGGTGAAATAAGTTGAAACAAGTTGAAATGACTTTGTAACCATTATGAGTTGAAATGATTAGCTTTTATAAGTGAAATGAACTAAAATAGGTTGAAATGAGCTAAAACAATAAGCTATTACAGTAAAGTGAATTGAAAACTGTTATGAATTAAAATATAAACGTCATTTACAGCATATCCTAAATATAAAAGTGTCATCACTAAATCTAACAAGTATAAATATCTATCATCACTCGATAAATTTTTAATTAATACTTCATAGGCAAATATAACACGGGTTCTAAAGAGAGGCTTACACGTTACGAATCTTAGTTAAGATATACATTCAATACAAAGTTGGCTACTTTGTAAAAGCCACAATTACTTTTACAAAATATACCAAAGAGAAGTATTTCCAATATGCATATTTTATTGCTTTTGTAGCTTTATTGCACGATTGGGCCTTGGGGATTGCATCATTTGGGCTGATCCCTTTTCTAATAGTTTCTTGATGGGCTTTCATGACCAATCCATCCTCTTGAGGATACTCACATGAATTATATCTCTCAAAAAGTCAAAGATTCAAACTCTTGAATGAGATTTTTATACAACTCGAAAATATTTTCCTCAGCTCAAAAGGGAGAACACCAATAAGAAGTCATCAATTTTGCATATAATATATAATACAATAAGATGAAATACAGATTATTAGTTAAAGAAAAATCTATCATCAAAGAGGAAACCAAAGTAACACATACAACAATGACAGTGGAATTGAGACAATGGACCAGCTGAAAATTTTCTCTTACAGTCCAAAATGCCAGACAGGGAAGGGATGGGATGGCTGATCATTGTAACAATGGAAGTGCCAAAATTAAAGACATCATCACATGAAGATGGGCCGGTTCCGATCCAAACTGCACTTTTGAAACCATCATTTAAGGTTGAGATGGAGAAGATGATTATGCATTAGTTTATGGGCTTGAGGACGATGGTTGAGTGTTTAAGAATGTGGAGACTGAACTGTCCTCCCTTCTCGGTGGTGTCAAGCTTGGACTGTCCCGGAGGGGGCAAGAGCTCGAAGTTCTGGACCAGACGGCCAATGGTAATGCCAAGGATTGGGAGGGCAAGGATGATGCCAGGGCAGCTCCTCCTGCCTACACCAAAGGGTAGATACCTGAAGTCGTTCCCATTGGCCTCAACCTTGGCTTCCTCCTCGAAGAACCTCTCTGGCCTGAACTCCTCAGGGTTCTTCCAGTGGGCCGGGTTGTTTGCCAACCACCACGCGTTCACCAGTATCTTGCTCTCCGCGGGGATGTCATAGCCGCCCAGCCTGGCATCGTGGAGGTTCATGTGGGGGACGAGTAGTGGGATGGCCATTCGCAGTCTGAGTGTCTCCTTGATCACTGCCTGCAAGTATGGTAGCTTGTGGGTGTCGGGCTCTGTGATTTGGTGTCCCTTGCCTAGCACTGTGTCTATTTCTTCCCTCAACTTCCTTTGGATCTCTGGATGGTTCACTAGCTCTGCAATTCCCCATTCTATTGACCACAATGTAGTCTCAATTGCTACAGAAAATTCAGCAATGTCATCAGATTAAGAATTAATGCTACTAGCACTGTCAACTCATACTGAGACGTTAGGAAAAACCTCCAATAAAAGCGATCATAAACAAGCACAAATTGTGCATTAAATCTGGGTCTATAAAACCAAGTTACGGTATCATTTTTCCGTAGTCCTTTAATACTAAATAATTTCCAAAAATTCCCACATTTGACACCGATATGTGGCGCATGTGCTGACTCCTGAGAAAGAGAAAGATGTAGGCCATATTTGAGTGTGGCCCATTGAGCTTCCGGGGGTTTGGTAGGACTAGTGGTGTCCAAGTGTACACGCAACACAAACCAAATCCAAACACAACAATCATGTATTTCTATTCTATTATATCTACAATGGTGGATGTAGTAGGTGAGCTATTTTTACATCTATATGGTGTGCTGTCTACCGCCCTAAATGTGATTTTTGGGCGTACTCCCACTTCAACTCTCTCATGTTTAGCTTGATTTTATGCTACTTACAGACAAACATTTCGGACAATCTAACTTTCCCCTCATTCCTTTACTCCACCATGTTCTTCTATTCACTCTTCATGTTTTCCATAAGTGGTTGCTTCACAACTTTACATCATCATCACCCATATGCGATTACATCTATATTCTCTTTTATAAATTCTGATAATTATGATACGATACTGTATGCTTAAATTATCGGTAACTATAAACAATTTCAATAAAATCGTTCTTACCAGCAACATTGATATTTTCGACAATGTAAAGAACGTTATCCTCATTAATCTCCCCCTTTTGTTGTGCCTCCAAAATGTGATCGATGGCGCATTTAAGGTCATTGTTGCTTGTTGGCTTTGTACTTGACAATTTCCTATGCACATACAATTTTGTATTCAGATAGGTTAACAAGGGTTGTTCATAAGTAGAGGGGATTAGGGGAAGAAATTATTCAATATATATTGAATGCCATAGTTGGAATATCAAATATCTGGACCTCACATGCACATAGAAATTAAAGTAAAACAAAACTACACACATATTTCTATACACAATTATCTCTCATATTCCTACACCCCTAAAGTTGACATTTTCTGCGCCTTGTATTAAAAATGTACTACTAGGCATGCTACCTAGAAGATCACCAACATGTGAAAATCAAGACACATGGAGGGAGAAAAATTCACTCAAGCTTGAACAAGTCAATATGCAACATGACATTCTTTTTTTCGTAATTAAGCAATATTAATTTATATATTCGTCTTTCTACAATTTTGTCTAGTGTCCCTTCATTTTAAATAAATTAAAAAATTATTGATTCTTCTTTTTTTTTTTTTTTAAATAGATAATCTAGATGAACAATTAATTCGAAAGATTGTGATTAGGATTTTTCTTTTTCTTTTTTTTTCTCTTTTGACAACCTCAACTACTAGCACTAGCTACTAAACCAGAATATAATGATTAATGAATAAAATCACATGGGATTCCTCTCTATGACTTGGTATTAATATGTCATGTGAAGTTGGGTTCATAATTCATGAGTAATTGGAGGTATTAAGAGAATAATTCCATAATTATATGTGGAAATGCACATGAGACATCGGTATAGAAATAGAGCCTATTGAGGAATCTTCCAAGATCTAGTTGGGTCCAATAATGGCAATTGGCCTTTTCAAAATTTTCTTTGGAATCGCACATGGTGATATGGAAGAAAATAAAGGATATCGTTTTCAAATTACGTGACAATTATTTATTTTCGTGTAATAAAATTTATAGAATTGACTTACAGAAACAATTTGTCCAATATTTCGATAACCCATTTTCGAAATCAAAAAATAGAATCAAATTTATGTAAGGGACACCTCCTAAAAATTGTTATTTCCCTGTTACCAACTTTTTCCACCCAAGTTAGGAGTTATAATTGTGAATTTATTAAGTGAGCCCCTCTTTTTCTATTTTAATTAAAAATAAAATAGAAAGTTAAACCCAAATTATCAACCTTGAAAAGACACTCAAACACAAGAGCCAATCACGAGATGTGCAATTTGACATCCAACTCCTACAATAATATTATTATTATTATCTTATATTATACGAAAGGGGTGATGGTTGTTAGCCTAGTCCCACACTTAATAAATTATAAATTTCCCTTTCTCCACCAACCCCACCCTTAATATTATATTTTCTCTCTATAAAATAAAATACCTTTCTAAAAATATAACACTAATATAATCGAAATTTTTTTCAATGGAGTTTAATTTTTTAAAATTTGATTTATATTTAGCTAAGAAATAATCACTTTTTCATATATTATTATAAATTATTTAAAATAATAGGACATCTATATATATATATCCTACACGCTATGGCAAAATAAATTAACTAAATATTAAGTGTCGACTTGAAAAATCATATTATTAGCGATCGGACACTATAAAATAAAAATATTCTAAAAATTTAATATCGATAAATTTCTTAATTGAAAATATGGATATAAATATATTAATTTGCCGCGCCGTTATCCAATTCCACGCCAAAAAAGGTGGGCAATGGGCAGTTGAGAAATTATGGAATGGGTAAACTAAAATGACATATTTTATCTAATTAGAAAGACTCGTTATATCGTAAACTCGAGTTTTATATTTTACCTAATTAAAAAGACTTATTGTATAAACCCGAGTATATGATAAAGATATTAAAAAGTGAAAGAAATGTAATTAATTGAATCACAACCTAAATTTATAAAGAAATTCGGAAACTTACTTGCGCTCATCGACAAAGTAATCCTTGAAGAGCTGAAGGCGCCTGTCCTTAACTTCCTGACAAATCTTGAGGTAACCCCTGAGGAAGGGCCTGAGGATAGGGATGAAATCACCGTAGTTGTACTCGAAGCTCTGCGCTAAACGACTCCTCTCGCCGTTCAACGCCTTGAGCTTGTTGAACAGCGGGTCGTCCTCGCTCTCGAACCTCCGGTCGAACATGATCCGGTACATGTTGTTGTACATCATCAGCTGCAGCCTCCGCCGGAGGACGATCCCCGAGGTGGCTGCCTCCGGGTTCTTCTTCACGTCCTCCACCACTTTCCCCGCCTCGTCCTCCCATCCGTACCTGCACCAGTCACCGACCCAGAAATTCTATTTATTAAATTCTGTAGGGGCGTTACAGTTCGTCGGTTTCAAAGGATTTAACATACAACTACGTGACAATCCCAAGCAATGTGAGTTGTCGATCCATACCTGTACTGTTGGACCACCTTGTTGGTGAAGAAAGGGACGGTCATGATCCGCCGCATCTTACGCCAGTGCTCGCCGTAGACTGTGAAGACCATGTCCTGGCCTTTCCCGGTGAAAATATCGAAGACGACATTCCTAGTCCTGGACCCGAACTCGACCCCCTGGGTGTGGAGGACATCCTTGGCCAGCTCCGGAGACGAGACCACCACGAGGTTCCTCTGGCCCATCCGAAGCAGCAGAATCTCGCCGAATCTCTTGGCCAGCTCGGTCAAGTTCCTGTGGTTGAGGTCATCCCCGACCTGGAGCCAGTTCCCGAACACGGGCACTGGCAGCGGCCCCGGGGAAGCTTGAGCTTCTTGCCCCGCAATTTGGACACCACTATCGCCACAAGGATGGAAAATAGGAGAGCGTAGAGGATCTTCTGCAGAAGCACCAGATCCATTGTTGCCCTTTTGGGATCAAATTCAATACGAGGAATTCAACTGTAAAGATTCAATTGATAGGTGTTTGTTTGTGTTTTCTGGGTTTGTGTAGGAGACACTCACACGCAGCACTGCACAGCAAGCGGCGAGTGTTGTGGGAGTTGAAGCGCAGGCAATAACGCTTTTATAGAGAGAGCCGTAGCGTAGGGAGGGAGATGGGGGGTTGGGTTGCTGCTTTGGTTGTGGGACACCAAAAAATGTATAAAAGAGAAAAAGAAAAAGGAAAAGGAGAGGCAAAAGTTTTGACCTGTAACGGAGGTTGGTTAGGTGAAGCGCGTGGAGGGGAGGGGTGGGTGGTATGGTATGGGATCAAATCCATCTTTTTGTCTTTAATCTTTTTCACTTTTACTGCATTTTGGTATTTTTAGATACACGTCATTATTTACACGGCTCGAACTTAAAATCTCGTATGAGGCTATTAAGTATTTTAAATTATTTAGAGAGCATCTCTAATAACTGTTATTCAAATTTTATTTGTAAAATTTGATGTAAAAGTCATTTAGAATTTTATAAAATTATTTAGGTAGTAACTCTAAAATTAAAAAAATAAAAATAGACACCTCCGGATGGAACTTCTTGAATCCGCTACTAAATTCACTTAAATTAACATGTGTTAGTGATGGTGAGTAATCCTTCATTTAGAGTTTCTAATAAAAGACATCATTCAATAAATTATTAGTCATTTCAAATTAAAGAGGCTTGTGCTTGCTTATTCGAGACGAGGTTAGCGCTTCGGTTCGGCTATTCCACCCTCGCAATCAAAAGTGATTGTGAGTCTTCAATTTTTAATATCAATAAGTGATCCTTCCTAGTGTCCGATTTAGGTATTTTAATTTATGACATTTTTAATCTTTGTAAGCACTTTATTTCTTGTTCTTTTCAGCATGTTCGAAGGGGTAATAAAGTAGTCTATTCCATATCCCACCTTTAACCCTATGCCACTTCTGTTAGGACATGGGATATGAATGAATACATCCTTGAAAAAAATCAATTTAATTTAAATTATTAATCATATTAAAACTTTTACAAAATTACCCTTAAAATATTTCGTCCTATGGAAATAGTCTCGATCAATAACTTGTGAAGATAGACAGATTGGGAGATGAATAAATACATACTTGAATTAAAAAAAGGGAAAATAGTGATTTGTTGTTTGATTGAGGATCACAAGTCAATGCATCTACCAGTTTAATAGCACCGTGAGTAGTAGAGAGAAAACGCCATACCATAGAATTTGGTATTGACGGCGTTAAGTGCGAATGAAACGGCAGTCCTCATTAAATTTAGAGTATTAGATAGGAGGGATGGATGGATGGATGGATGTGTCATGGTCATTGATGGATGGATGGATGGTTTTTATGTTTAGGTGGAGAAACTTTGACATGGGCTTTGGAGAGAGGTGGGTAGGTAAGCGGGTTGGTGGCTTCAACCACGTCACTCTCTCTCTCTACTTTGGACTCATTTTGGTGTCACACACAATTTCTATGGCGTATTCATCTACAAACACTAGACATTTTAAAATTTGTGTCTTTTGTTTTGGCCACCACTTCAAGTTCAATTCGTCAAGGAATCAAAAGTACAACTTAGACCTACGCACTTGTAGCCACCCAACCCAAGTGTAAATATGTTTGTATTCCCGTCCCTCTCAATTTTTTTTGAAAAAGATTGCCTAAATTTACTGATTATACTTATTTATAATAAAAAAAGAGTATAAATAAAATTGATGAACTTTCAAATACAATTGTTTTCCAATATTTTTAAGCAAATATTGTTTGTTTTGATTTTAAAATTTGAAATTACAGACTATATTAATATACTTTTTATTACATTTTAACTTTCGATTTCATGTTGTAATGTACTCATAAATGATAAAATATGATCATAAAAGCTTAAAATATTATAAATGAATTATAGTATTTTTGTACATTGCATTCAAAGATTAAGACATCAAAAGTGCTATATGTTTGACGAAAAAACCCTAAAAAATGAGGCAAAATAATAAAGTACGTATGATTTTAAAAATGTGACATCAAATATTATAATATGATACAAAAATTATTTGATATATTTTATATATTTAACTCTTGGGAGATGTCGATTCTTATACAAGTGGGTAAGAATATAGATTTAAGAAAATCATATGAGAGTTTAATTTATGTAAATTTAATAAATACTTAATTAGTTGCTGACGTAGGTTTACATCTCTCCATCTCTATGTCCCTCTCAAAATCCATATCCCATGAAGTTTAAAAGATAAGCATGCTTAGACATTTTTTTTTGTTGTTAGGACAAATTACGTATGCTTGTTCGTTTCAAGTTAGAACATTTGGTAGTATAAGTAGTTTACCCATTACTATTTATCGGTTCATATTGTTCTTTAAAACTTACATCTACGTTACGACTCTTTATCGCCTTCTTACTATCTGTTTTTCTAATTTCTTGCTGCTCTTTACGGTTTCCAAATACTTGCAGCTATATCTTACCCCTTTTTTTTAATCCTTGTCATGTCAAAATGAACATGTACACCATATGATAAAAAACATACTTACAACCTATTTTCTTTTTTTTTCAGCAATTAGTTTTAACCATAAAAATAAGCAAGGTTTTAAAAGACTTCTAATTATTTGTGAGTGAATTGGTTAAAGAGAGAGGCATATCTAACATAAGCAAAAGAGGAAGTTTTCGGATCAAAGTGCCTTAAACTTTGTAAAATATTCACTTGTTGTCGGTTGATTAATTTTTTGGTTAAATATGTCATTACTCATATGAAAACATTTAAATATACCCTTGTGTACACTAATTACTGATTATAACCGATTTCTGCTCTTGTGACCCACATAAAAAAAAGACCAGATATCGACTCCAACTGGTAAGTTGTGGGCTCCAATGGCGGATTTGAAAGTTTTTAAATGTCTAATAACATATTTTTAAAAAAAAAAAAAAGTTCAACGACAAAAACAAATATTTTGTAAAAGTTGTAAGGACAGTTTGATTTGACAAAAAAGAATATAAGATATTGGTTAAAAGGCTAGCCCAATTTGGCTTGTATTTAAGTCAAAAGTGGTTTTGCCATTGAGCACTTAATAAATTGAACCATCTTTTTCAGACCATTTCAAATATGAGCCAAAATAATTAAAAAGGATAAACTTTATTAACTTGTGTAATTAGCCTGTAAGAGAAAATAAATTAGGGCTCTCTAGGGGTCATTATCAATGGTAGTAGGTGGGATCAAATAAAAAAAAATAAAAAGAAATAGTCTCCATTGATTGTCACATCTTATCCTTCAGAAATTAAATGATAAAAAATATTAATTGTTCATAAATATTGAGCAGTGCTTGAATACTTATATCACCTCTAAATATTTTACACCCTTAGACTTTTAGTTGAGGGTGGGAAATATCCTTAAATTAAAAAACTAAAGTAATTACCCTTTAATTTGATTAAATTATTGTTTTTTTTAAATTTTAAGATTGATAATGATATGACATTACGGAATAAATTGCGTCTTAATTTTGTGTCCCACCATATTGATGTGTAAAAAAAATATCTTGTAAATATTTATGAATGTAAATTTACGCAAATATTTTATTAGATAAATAGCCTAATGAACCCGTCTATTCTTCTAAAGCATTTATTGAAGTTCGAGTGGGCTCATGAGCCTTTGGGTTTGATCGATTTAAGTTTCCCAGACTTGAGTCAAATGAAGCTCGAGATGAGCCACAACCAGCTCAAAGCTAACCGAACTAAGCCCCAATGGGATCTATCTTGGCTAGGCTTGGCTCGGTTGACCTTAACATAGAATTTTCTTCCCTTTAATGAATGTATTATAAGCATGAATTACCACTATGGTTAGCTCAATTCTATTTAATTAGAATTTTCTAAAATTTGAATATTTTTAGGTCGAAGAAAAAGAATATCGAGGCGTACGCTTAAGCCGAGTCTAAACGTCTCCGGTTCAACAAGCTTCAAGCCGAATCTGAACCCCGGTTTACATATGATAGATTCAAGCCCAAACTAGTTGACTCAAACTCATACCCATACTTACACCTATTGTCATCATTTGACAACTACCAAGACCACTACACTTTTGCTTTAATAAAAACAATTGGGTATTAGAGCCTTTATTTAGGCATTATAAATGTGATCCTTAAATGTTATAAACAATTAACCCAAATTTTTTTAAAGCTACATGACATAAAAACGTGCAAATAATTACATTGGCAACTCTCTCTCTCTATCTCTTAAAACCATACAAGTTTAGTGAAGTAGGATATTGGATGTATAACAGACATTTTTATCCCTGGTTTTTTGAAAGATCCAAGTCAAGTATAATAAATGAATAAAAAGAAATAAAAGATTTTGATTTTAAAAAAAATAGCTCAATAAAAATGGATTTTTATTTATATAAGAAACAAAAATAAAAAATACTGCTAAAGAATTTCACTAAAAATAGAAATACAGAAGAAATGATATAAAAATTGAGAATTTTTATTTTATTTGTCTAAAAATAAGAATCATCTTATGAAATTAATGTTTTATTCAAAGAATAAAGGAAAGGGATTAATGTAATTATTAAAAATTAAAAAACGAACAAACCCTTCCAAGTTCCACCTGTACCCACCCACCACCACCTCCACCACCACCTCCATTGGAGGTGGCCCCAGCTTGTCGATCACCACCCGCTAGCCACCCCGGGAATTCAAAGTGGCCGTCATGCCCAACTCCACCCCCTTCCCTCCAGAGGAACTTATTTCACATTGTACATACACACACAAACACACAACAAATTCCATGTATGCATAGATTAGATAGTATTGGGTTCAGGAAAGAAAGCAATTCATGGATCTTAAACAGATTTTAAAATATAAAAATCATCACTTGGAGTCATAGTGTTTTAAAACAGCTGCCACTAACCAGTATTTTTCAGTAGACAAAGCATAGTGTTCATGGCCAAATACTCAAATGTGAAAAACTAGTTAGAAAATAGAAATCAAGTTATGATGCCCTAGCCTGATATTCTATTCAAAGACACACACACATCATATTCAAGATAATAATTTTTTGCTATAATAATAAGAAAAATGCAATTCCAGGCCAAAATTATTATTCTGAAGGATGTCAGATGGACATACCAGCAACAAGTGATGACTGTTCTCTTTCATGAGCATTCTCCATGGTGGACTGAAATCCATTGATCTATGAATACTCTGTCTATATTCAAACCCGACATGATTAAGAAATAAAACTGATAAATGTCTTGCCACAAGACACTTCTTGTTTTGATTTAAGAACAATATTACCATGTATTAAATCAGAAGCGCTCCCGTGAAGAGTTTCAGGGGCCAATTTCAGACTTGCACACGTAAAATTAGCTGTTTCTTCAAATTAAATTAAAAGAGGCCAGCTGTTTTTTATTAATAAATGGCAAATTGGCAATTAGTACATGGTAACTGTAGCTCAGACGATGCAATGCAGCGTCTGTTTCATAAGCATAAAGTAGTGCCCACCACTAACAGGCACTTGCAAATCAATTGTATTCAAGTTTCGGGTGTCAAATGTCAACTTCCATCAACCATTTGTACAAGGTAACCCATTTTCACACACAAGAATATTCAATTCTGTTCCATCAGAATCACAAAAGAAGCAGACAGAATCAGATTATAGCATAAAAAACCTGTCAGATCTCCACACAGCAAGGTCAACCTCCTAAGAAGAGAGAGCTAAATGGTGCGGAACATGTGATTGCCTGCTCCAAATTAACGCGATGAGATGTTCACAGCATATCTAGAGCCTTCCATTTAACCTCTCTGATATTAAGATATACAACAGATGCATGATGGCCTTCTCTGTGAAGAATAGACAGAAACAAATAAGCACACCCTTCTCCAGAATCAACATACCAACTCTGAGATAAAAATTATAGCTACCTACCGTAAAGGCATAAGGTTGCCCAAAATTGCTCCTGCCAGGGTTTACTGAGTACCACCCAGCAGAATTCCAAAGACGGCCACATACATATGAATATACAAACAAATGGAAAGAACCTCAAAAACACTATGCATGCATTAGCAAAAGGTGTGTTGAAATGCGTATCCTGAATGAAAAAATTTTAGGATGCCAGAACTTGATGCTGTTTATGCCCCATGAAAGCCTGTCGAAGTTGTTGATATCCATTCCTGTAATGCTCGAGGAGAAACACAGCTGTCTAATCGCCTCCCTTTTTCCCTCAGCCCCTTCTGAGATCAATACTTTTTGCCTCTCAACCTCCTCTCTCAGATCCTCCGCTCTAGACCTCAGCTCCTCCACTTCTTTACATGCCCTTTCATTTTCAGCAACTAGTTGTTGGAGATGCTCTTCCAGATGACCAATTTGGTCATTCCTTGCACTTATTTCTGACTTGAGTTCATCTTTCTCACTCATTACACTATCATATTTAAGCTTGTATGCATCAAGATCATGTTTTAAAGCTTCCAACATTCCTGTCTTCTCAGCCACATCTGCCTTCAGATGATTAATTTCATCATTTAGTTTTTTTCCAAGGCCTCATGCTGAGTTTCCAGAGTATGATAATGCACTTCCCATTCTCTGAGTTTTTCCTCCAAACGAGTCTTTTCATCAGTTAATCTAGATATTTCAGCGTGGAGTTGGTATTTCAGGCTAGCATCCGAGATGATTTCCTTCAACTCCCTCACCTCGTTTTCCCGGTCTGTCAAACTGGCCTTGTACCTTGCGATCCTTTCTTGCAACTTAGATGCTTGTCGCTTCTCACTCTCAAGCTTCCCTTTGAATGTAGAAGCTTCTTTCTGAGACATTCTAAGCAGATCCTGTGTTTTCCGGAGATTTTCAGAGGATTCTTTATTCTCTTTTCTCAATTGTATCACCTCTTTGTCTAAAGCAAAGAGTCTGCTCTTCGCAATCCTAAGCTCTTCCACTAATGCCCCAATCTTTTGTTCTGGGTTAGAAACATCTATTTCTGCTGATGTATTGCTTTCTTGGAGCTCTAGTACCTTTTCAGAATTAATTTCCAGCTGAAATTTTTCTTCTTCAGTACCATTTCCAACAACACTAAACTCATGCTGCAAATTGACTGCAGATTCCAGAGATGTAGACTTTTGAAGCTCCATTTTCAAGTTAGCAATCTCTTCCTCATACAGGCAGATCTTATCTTTTGCCATCTTCAACTCTTCCTCATAATCAACAATTTTAGAATGAACATCATCAAAACTCTCGCTCCTGATTCTCCTCATGGAGCCATTATTAATTTGTTGCTCATGGAGCTGTAACTTGTCGTCACTATGGGGCTCAATTTCTGAATCAATTGTCCTCACTTCATCGGCAGTGTTCCCTGATATTCCAGGATAACTATAAAGTGAAGAAGCATCAGATTCTGTCTCAGAATCTGATATTGAATATGTTTCATCCTTCCGATCAAGAACACTCCTCCCAGTGCCAAGAAAGAAGTCAAAGCCAGCAGCTCGATGACCAGATCTACGGATGGTCACCTTCGGTTCTGAAGAGGGCAAAGCTGAAGTGGCGTCAAAACTTGTGTCAGATCCAATAGACCCTTGGGATTGTAAATCTGGCAGAATGTTCTTCTTGAGTTCCCCAGTCAAATGTTCATAGCGATCAGCCAGCACTTTGTACATTCGGTATAATTCATCCACATGAGACAGCAATTCTGGCCGCCTTTGGTAATACATCTCAGCCTTTTTAGCAAATGAATCTCCATCTCCTTCAATCAGCTTCAGCATATGTTTATGATGCTTCTCCATTTCTGCAGCATGAGAACATTATCATCATTTATCAAAATTGCTAGGAAGATGGGTCCATACATCAGAATGTTGAATGAACAATCATCCACTCAAGGAATGTCCTATTGGAATATAGTGTGAAATGAGACTCTCCAAACTTAGTTGATTTATCAAATCAGTAGGACCATATCACTGAAAGCTTAACCAAAGTACCTTTGGTACAATAGTTACCAAGCTCATTTGTAAGGTTAACCCCCTCATCTCATCTCAGGGTCATTTGTAAGGTTAACCCCCTCATCTCATCTCAGGATCAAATCCTAGGATGCACAAATCATCCTTGCATGAGGGAGTTTGTGGGTGGAAAATAGGCCTTTGTTGAGCCTCATACTGATTTGTGTGTTCCCTTTTCCCTGGCCTGCAACAAAACTCCCGTTATGCTAACCCAATATTGGGCCCTGGTTTTGGGGTTTTGGGGGGGACTTAACTTTCCTCCAAAAACATAAAATTGAAAGGTTAATTTCATTTAGCAATATCAAAATGTTCAATGTAAAAAGGCAAAATATAAGACATAACTTACAGATCTTGTAAAATATATCACAAGCAAAGGAATAAGCTGAGATGATACATGACTTACATATTCCAGAAGTATAGGGCCAGAACGGACATTATCATTAGAGTTTCGAGCACCTAACGGGATGAAATTTTTACCTCTTATCTCATAGTTATAGATTCTAGAGGTGCTATCCTTGCTGCCTAACCCAGCTCAACAAAGTATCGATGTTTAACAATTTCATAAAAAATGGTAAGAGCAATTACTCAATGTTAATAAGATTCAGATGGCTCATTTAGAGTCAACTACAAGTTTTCATGACAACCAAGTGCAGTTAAGGAGGCATCAGTATCAAGTAACGGACTATCCATCAACAACAACAATATCCTATGAATTGATAGCCTGCAAGAAGGATGAAAAAGGTGATGCAAGACAATGTTTACAGAAAAGAGTATTAGTTACTCACCCTTTAAATTGTCAGCAAGCCATTTTGAGTTTCTCTGACTAATATAACTCTCCCACCAGAAAGAATGTGATTTTCTGGAGTCCAATCCTTCGACAGGCTTCTTCGTGTTAACCTGTGTATAATAAGATCAGCATCAAGCCTATAACCTGCGTGGTATTTATAAACTTTGGATCCACAATGCACCATCTAGTTCCCATCACTAGTTCCAAGATCTCTAGTCAACCCGCTGGATGTTATGCAATATAGCAAAATGATGCAATTCAAAAGAACAAGAGCTGATTAGAGATATAATGACCAACAAAGCACTTCAATTGTGCTAATCTCATATTGACAGCAAAGAAAATGTCCTTATAAATTTCAACTCCAAAGTGAATATGCCCATGACACTGCCCAATGGGACACAGACTTGTATGCTTAGAGAGAGGTCTTCGAATTTATGAAAGTAAATCAAGGACATCATGATGAACAAAACCTCTCTTAAGGTCCAATTCCAAACAACAAAAAGAAAGGATGACCATAGCAAAATTTCAGTTCTTACAGATGAAAGAGCCATCTCTTCAACACTGTGAGTGAAGGACTTGGTCTCAAGACGGTGAGATATGCAATTGAATTTTCACCTGCAACAACAATGAAACATAAAGTAAGTAGGCATATCTCCTAACAAGCATCACAGTGACAAGGTGGAGAAAAGGAAATAAAAGGTAAAAGCATAGCAACTGATCTCACCCAAGCTTGGCACCAACTCCATCAAGGCCAAGGAGAGACCCAATATAGGAACTCACACACACACAACTCTCTCTCTCTCTCTCAAAAACTCATATTCATTCATAATTAAAGAGTCCTACAAAATCTACAACCAACATCTAAAGTTGCTCAGCTATTGGGCTTTCATTTTCACACAGTCATTCCAACTAAGTTTAGATAACTCGGTCCGTTTTGAAAATCTCCAATAATAATTATCAAAAATTTCCTTTTAAGAATGATATTTGCAAGAACCAACATTATTTCTTGAACAAGAATAAACTCTCCTGTTCCGGACCCCCTGGCCTTAAAAAAGATAGAGGATGATTCCAATAAGTAAATATCAAACCCTGCATTGGCATGTAGCATGAGTAGGCCAGGTAACGACACATTTGAGTTTAAAAAGCTACCTGTCCCTCAACATTTATCAACACATGAGGAGCTCAAGTAGCACATTTGTAACAAAATGTGAACAGAGAGTTCCAATTCATTGCCATGCTCATAGATATTCCTTTCAACACCCCCCACCCCAAAATAAATTACAAATAAAGGGGACCTTCAGACCCCTAAAGTGATTCTTCCACTGCAATTACAAAGCCAATCAAAAAAATAAGAAATGGCTCATTTAAAAATGCAACCTTGTAGCCTAATATCATTGCAAAATTGAAACTGTGGCACCATCAGTTACTACAAGTTTCCAGCCACTCCAATTCTTATACAAGGGGGTGGGACAAGGGCACTGCTAAAAACGTATGTTATCTGCGTAAACCGTCAAAATCATGTCATAGTTCATAGTTCAACAGCCTTCCCCACCCCATCCCCCAAAAAAACCTAAAATTTGGGCCAATTTGCAATGGCATTCAGTCATTCCAACACACTGTAATGTAATTCCAAAATAGAACTCCAGAGATTTATTTTTTTTCTTTAATAAAGTTACATCACAAAACTCCACAAATTAGATGGATAAGGACCCGACAATTGGATGAAGCCCTCATACCCACAAATTACCCTTATCAGAAAACAACAACAGCAATGCATACAAGATTTCCCTTTTCGAGATGAAATCATTAGGTACTTGTTAAATTGTTTCTATTTTCTTTTTCTTGGTGTAAAATTGTTCTAACAAACCAAAACTACACTGTGGCCGCTCAGATTGTAGCGGACAATTTTCAAACCAGGGCTATCCTGAGCTCAGCCGAAGAATGGAACAGTTCCAGAAACGAAGACGAAAAGTTCATCAAAAGGGCAATTTATATATCAACACTTACGCAGGATTGTCACAAATCATGTCAGATGATAAGCTCAGCAAAAACCCAAAAAATAAAAAAATAACAAGAAAATACCCATGGCATTTGCGCTTGACAATCAAATTGAAAACGGGAGAGAGAGAGAGAGGTCCGTGTGGTATCTAACCTGTAAATCGCGGTAGGAAGAAAAACTGGAGAGGAATATGGCGAGCAGAATGGAGGGAAGCAAGGCGGAGGAGAGAGAGAGAGAGAGGAAGATGAAGATACGATGATGTTCCCTCCCCTGGGTAGGTCTGAAGGCTCTCTCCGCCCCGCCTTGGCTTCCCTCGGCGGGAGCTATGGACGAAGACTGACTACCTAAAATCTTTCACAGGAGAGCGAGAGAGAGAGAGAGAGAGAGGCGTGGCTTTCTTCTCTTTTCGCAAAGTCTGGTCTCGTGTGGATGTATTGTCCTCCACAACCACCACCAGCAGCAGCAGCAGCAGCACCATCCCCTGTTGTTGTTTGTTCATAAAGGAGCTGTATACACTTTCTCCATCTGGGCCTTCCCTCACCAGGTCAACTTTTACTCTCTCTCTCTCTCTCTCTCTCTCTTTTAATTCCTTTATTTTGTTTCATTCATATCATTCTTACTCGGATCGTCTCCATTACTCGGTCCACTGTCGTCTGTCACACAACACAACACCACCTAGTAATTGGAGTACATGTTATAAAATAAATAACAAGGAGTGAATTTTATTAGAGTTATTTATAGACAAATTATTAATTAATTTTTATGTATTTAAAGTTACTATATAAATTTTTATTTTAATAATAATTTTTTTGAGTGACGGGTGTCATAAATAACCTGTTATAAAAAATATTAAAAAAATATTTAAAATAATAAAATGTTATTAAAAACTGAAACAAAATAATAATATATTTATATATCGAGGACTTGCCTTACATAATAAGTGTATGATTATCCATGTGACTTCTTCTTGTCTATGCAGGATGCACTTGCGGTCGGTTGTGGATGTGGGTGGCTTTTTTATTGATAAATAAATAATTAAAGTTTTTGTTGATCCGTGTGAAACGTATGAAAAGTAGTGCTGTCAGTGCTCCTTAATTCTCTCTCTCTCTCTCTGACAGGTGGAATAATAGAAAAGTAATAAAATGGTTTAAAACTGGCACAAAAGAGTTGGTCAGAGATGAAACAATCCAAGTCAAACATGCATAAAAAAATCGATTGCAAACATAGAAAGTTCAACAAATAAGTGTATTACCATTTCATTTCTCCCCGTCTAAGTTGATGAATAAAAGACCTTTTAATTTTATTATTCACAGGGTTGAAGATTCAAGCTAAGCTCTAAATAGTACTTTCATAAAAATAAAATTCAAATATAATTTAACTAATAAAATTAGCTACTAAAATAAAGTCGAAATAACAAATTCCTTTTTGTTTAATTCGGTGGACACGTTTGAGTTAATAAACTTAATAACTTATTTCACAAATTTTCAATACCGGATAAATTATATTGTTTTTATATAATTTGTGTATTTTTTTCAAATATTTGGGTCGTGAAACTTTCTCCCAAATCTCAAATGCTTTGTTCCAAATCAAATGATGGCAAATATAACGTGATATGTCCATAAAAAAAACCCCATATTTTCGTTAAACTAGAAAGTAATAAGCCATGACCAATCTAAAATTAATTGAGTTACTCCTAAGCAACTTATTAGTGACGACAAATGACCATATGAGTTGAGTGATTGTTTAACTAATTTCATTGATGATTTTATCATGTTTATTTTCTTTTGTAATGATCAATGTAGAAATTTTTTTTTCTCAACGTCATAGCTTACTCCCAAAACCTAATCACATCAAATTTGGTCAACTGTTTGTCCACCTAATTGTGCATTTGTAGGTATTATGCAATCACCTAATGTTAGCTTCAACATTGTGGATAATCCCTCAAACTCAAGCCACCCCAGCCCCCTAAAAACGGACGCCTTCTCAGTGCCTTTAAATTCATACCACGTCCATGAGTGAGCCATTGAGAGAGCAACCAAATCTGTTCTCATTTGCACTGAACTCGGCGCCCAAGGTTGTAATAGAAGGCAGAAGCTTGTGCAGTTAGTAGAGATGCGAGAAAACTATTTACAAGCCATGCCTCATATATCATAGTCATAGGCACACTAAGTGAAAGACAATGGAAAAAGGGAGAGGAAATAGGAAAAGGTAAAAGTCCCCGCACGCCAGGAAGCCACTGTGCATAACATATCCCTCGTCACTTTCTAACACTTGAAAACAAAAATGAATAATTTTCCCTCTAAACCGACAAAAAGGGGGTGGGGGAGCTCTTACTGGAGCGAAAGTACCACAAAACTACATCAAACTTCTAATACCTCCCGCAATCAAGGGATTGGAATGAGCATCTACTTTGGACCACAGGAAAATGGCTCTCCAAACGAGCAAAACCCTTGGCAGTTCTCGAATCTAACACACTTGCCCCCTTTTCACGGGGAAAGCTGGTAAAATTACATAACTGCAGGTTTTTCTAAGTTATTAAACTAACTCTGTGCCCACTGGTAACCGAATAATCGCCATTCAGTTGCCAACTATTTCCTAATTTGCGTGAACAGATTTGATGCTGGCTGGCTGCCTCCTCCGCCAGTACCAGCTCCAAGTCCGCCAAACCCACCAGTCCCTTGCTTGCTAAATGCCCCGAATCCCGCACCTACATACATAAACAAAATCATAAAATATTAGAAGACTACATCTATATATATATATATGTGTGTGTGTGTGTGTGTGTGTGTACTGTCACCAAAGCGAAAGACGTAATATTTACTCACCCGCAGTAGCTGCTGCAGCAAAGCCGCCTCCAGTAGCAGCAGCAGCAAACCCGCCTCCAGTAGCAGCAGCAGCAGCAAACCCGCCTCCAGTAGCAGCAGCAGCACCAAACCCGCCTCCAGTAGCAGCTGCAGCACCAAACCCGCCTCCAGTAGCAGCTGCAGCACCAAACCCACCTCCACCAGAGGCTGCAGCAGCAAATCCCCCACCAGAGGCTGCACCGGCAAAGCCACTTGTTGTGGCGCGAATGCTAGCAAAGCCTCCTGTCGGTGAAAGGCTAGCAAAGCCTCCACTAGTTGAGGGATTAAGGAACCCACCTGCAGATTGAGCACCACCAAAACCACCACTGGGTAGCCCGGCACCAAGTTGTCTTGATTGTCCAAAAGAACCAAGAACTGAACCCAACGCTTGTTGTCCTGAGCCAATCTGCCCAGGCTGGCCAAACCCACTTCCAGCGGGAGGCTGCTGCTGAAAACTTCCAGAACCAAATGCACCACCAGTAGCTCCAACATTGGAAGGCTGAGATAGTTGGGCAGGCTGCAGAGACTGAAAACTAAATGATGCAGGTCGGAATAACTCCCCAGAAGGGACAGTCAAAGAAACTGGTGTATTAGTCGCCGGGCCCCAAATGGATTAGGCCTAGAAGTCGTAACACTAGGTGATGATTCTATTCCAAACCCAGAAAGACTTCCAAGAGAAAGAGCTGCTGTCTCGTTTGTCTCAGGGGGTGCTTCCTCCATTTCATCCTCCTGTGATACGGTTGCATCAGCAACATTCTTTTCACCAGGTGTAAATCCAGATTCTGACGAAGACAGTGGTGGTGTTTTGCGTTCCACAGATGTCTCTTCTGATTGAGAGTTCTGTGTCATATCAGATACAAGTGTAGCAGTTCTGCTGAGAACAAAAATGCTTCCAGATGCTTCTTGTTTCGGGACCCCACCAGCAGGAGAAGATTTTGAAAATTCAAATTTCAAGCCATCAGTGGGAGAAGGATCTAATTTCTGACCAGGCTGTGGAGCGGACACCAGATTTGTCTCTGCACCAGCTTCTTCAGTAGAAGGCATAAGTTCCGTCTTTACAGGCTCCTTGACTGAGCTTATGAAAGATCCCATAGACTTAAATTCCACAGTCTTTGAATCCTCGGACCTCACATGTGCTGCTGAAGAAAAAACAGAAGACGCAGATGAAGGATGTTGACTGACTTGATTGCTAACATCCTTGACCGGCTTTGTGTTACTTGCTGATCCAACTCCTATAGATGTAATTGAGCCCTGGGTGTTTGGAGCAGGTATCATAGAAGCAAATCTAGAAGAACTGCCGATAGGTGATGACCCAGGTGCACCTGAGGATTGGACATCAAGAGCAGATCCCATCAATGGGCGTCTCCCACCAACAGCCGCTGTTAATGGAGTACCTTCACGATAAGAAACTGGCATATCACCACCTTTCATGGGTGAGGGTGATGACAGTAATTGTGGCTGCACCTTTTGGGTGATTGATTTTTCTTTCACTAGCAGGCGTTCAGAAGGTTTTGGCTCTTCAATAAAAGCAGGTTTAGACTTATCAATATGCGCCATCTGAGCCCCTGCTTTATTACTGTTGTCCTCAACATTTGAATTGATCGACGATGCAGAAAATGACAATGATGATAATGGTGAAGATGAAGAAGATTTATTTTGGATGACTGAAAAACTGTTTCCTTGTAAAGCCTGCAATCTAGAAGATCTCTCAGCTTCAGCTTGTGACGTTTCAGAGATGTTTCCAGCCCACTTGAACGTGGAGGTGGCCACAGTTTCAGAATTGAGTTTGCTTGGTGTATCCCTAGAACCTGTGCAATAATGAATCAAAGTTTTGACTTCTTTTTTTATTTTATTTTTGGCATGCACAAGTGAAACCATAAAAACTACTACTTGAAACCATAAAAACCACTACAAGACTAATAAGGCACCAGCAGTCATCTCTTACCATTCGTATCCTGAATAGCGAGAAACTTAGGATAAGGAGCTGTTGAACCTTCTCGTTTGAAAGAGCTAACACGATGATTATCCCTTGAAGAGAATGAACTGGTGATGTTACGGCCTTTATCTTCTACCAGCATCCTTTTGACAGTCGTTCTAGGAGCCTCAAAGTTTGCCCAATTCTGCATTTAGGAGACTAGTGAGAAATAAATGGTTATAATGAAAAAGAAACATGAATGTGTTTGTGTTCTGATTCCTTGCTAATATGACCTGCTACAGATCCCTGTGCCTGCAGATTCTACGGAGCATAAGATGTAGGCAACCTCAACCCAGATATAGACAGTCAAAGAGGATATCATGGGTTTTCCAGAAAGCACAGTACGCTTAATAGGATAAATAGCAATATAACAATTATAAAATATGCAAGTATTTATCAGGGTAAAGTAGCATAATGGACAGATACAAGTAAACACGGAGCAGGTTGTACACATATTAGGCTTAAGAGAACATGTAGCTTCATCAAGATGTATTGAAAGAGGTATAAATGTAAACCAGAATGCTTTCATACAGGAAAATGAGCACATCTTTCATCAACGCCCATTGCACAAAGCGATGACACTACATAGCCATTTGCATGTCAAAAATTAATTTTCAGCATCACAACCTGAATGAGTGTTAGTGCCATTGACATAAGCCTTCCACAGACAGCATAGAATGACCTTTTACTTTCATTATTTTTTTTGGGGGTTTGGATCAATAGTCCTCGAGATACACATTGAGAATTTCAATGTTTCAAGTACATCCGGCAACTGTAAAGTCCTAACTCTAAACTTCCTATAAGTCATGTAACTCCACAAAACTACTGCTTCATTGAACATTGTGGAGATCTCTGTTCCATAAAATCATTGAAATATCAAGGCTCATGGCTGTAACCGCCCCCCTCTTTCTATCTTGGTGTTTTGATTCTCCTTTTTTTTACTTTTTTGGGGGGCACTGATGCCACTCCTAATACCCCTTGGATTGACAGAAGTAATTCCTCTTATCAAGCAGCACCACAATCATGACAACATGTTTAGAACAACTCCTAGCTAGGTCCCACTTTCACAAGGTCTAGGGAGATTCATATGTAGGTAGGCTTATCCCTGCAAATAATTCTGTAAGCAGAGAGGCCAATTCCAAGAGACTCAAAAAAAAAAAAAAACATTTTTCCAGGTTAGAACTTTTTGAAACAAAAACCAGAGATACAAGCATTAAATAATAAAACCAAATGACCTCAGATATAAAGTAAATAAATACATAAACATGACAGCCTCTTTGTTCACTTAGACCTGTTGATGAATATGTGCAAGCATGAAATCGGCCAATCTTTGAATTGTGCTTCATAGAGTCACTATATGAGATGAAATGGAATGAAAGCCAAGCCAAATTGAGTGGAAAAGAAATGTTCACCAAAATGAACCAGTGAAAGGCATTTAACATATGGAGCGATCAAGAGTGGAGAAATGCATACCTTATCCAGAGAATCTCTCCTTCGCCTAGCAGTTTCAGGATCATGACCGCTCAAACTACTACTGAGGTTTCTCCTTGACTCTTTATGAGCTGCACCTGACAAAGAAACTAACCGATTTTTCTTTGATGAGGGTTCCAGCATCTTCGTTGCACTTACTGAGCCAACAGAGTCAGATATGCCGATTGACTCAAACAATTGCTTCTTCAAGTTCCCTTGTTTTGCTGGAGGTGATTGTACATTGAGTACAGCCATTTGTCGTGACAGCAGGTCAGAGAGTTGCTGTGCAGCAGCTAACTGTGAAACCATTGCACTATGAACAGTGTGCAATGATTGAATGTGCCTACACAACGATTACCAATGCAAAATTCCACCACCATCAGCCAGAGGAATCTCCCTAAACAAAGTCATTCCCCACATACAAAAACAAACAAAAGAAAAGAAAAAAAAACCTATCTGAAAAAAGTAGTCAAAGCAAGCACATAATTGGAAAAACCAGGATATAAAACGAACTAATTGCAAATAAGACAAAATTAACTTAAAAAGGAGATGAAACAGAAAGCTGTTACAATAGGTACACCGATGTACGGTACCTATCTTTCAACGTGATTAAGGAAAAGAAACCCCTTCAAAAAAAGGAAAAGAAACTCAGGAGAGGAGTTCAATTTCACTCCATTACTACTACAAAATGAGACAGACACCGAATATTATAGGTAATATGTTAATAGATAAACACAAGCAGAAACTAGCAACAATCTCCTCCCCCACCCCCTCGACCCCAAAAAGAAGAACCCATAAAAAAGGAATCCTAATGCTTCTGGCCAATCTCCAACGTCTTTTATTAGCAATCTTGAAATCTGAAAGTGTCTCATCCTCTCTAGTTCTTGACGGCCACAAAACAATGAAATCTACAAGTAACTTAGAATATACTCCCTTCGTTTCATAAAAGTTGTTAAAAGTTTCTATTTTGGATGTCCCAAAAACATTGTTAAAAATTCTCTATATAGTAAAAAAGTGACCCTTCATTTGGAATATGTGAGCGATAAATGATGTTCCCTTAAATTTTTACATTTCCGAAGTTTAACAACTTTCTAGGGACGGAGGGAGTATATTTGTTCATGGGCTCATCACCATCATCTCTCATTATTCGAAAATGGATTACCACTGCTAGGTCTCTTTACTGAAAAACTGCATCATTATTCATCAATGTATGAACATATTTGTCAGTAAATCCAAATTTTATGTCAATCAATTAATGTAACATCTATGGTTACAAAATCACCTCTAAGATAGAGCAGTAATAAAATTAATCATCAACAACAATGACACGTAAATCTTAGCAAAATCTATTCAAAATGACAAATTTTACTTCTATCATCAAGTATACCTGGCAATTGGGTCATTCGGTTCAGGCTAGTCCGGTTCGGGTTAAATTCGGGTCCGGTTCGGTTTCGAGTAAACTTCGGGTCGATCTCATTCGGTTTCGGTTCGGGTCAACTTCGGGTCAATCTCATTCGGGATCGATTCGTGTTAATTTCGGTTCGAGTCACTTTTTGGGTCAAAATCGATTCAAAATTGTACCACTATTGACACAAAAGTCCATCCTCAAAAAAAAAAAAGTGGGTTGGGTTACTATTATTTGGGTTAAATCGATTCGGGTCTGATTCGGTTTAGGTCATTTTGGTTTGGGTTGGAATCGGGTTCATTAGATTTTGGTTCGGTTCGGTTTGGGTCGGTTCATTTCGGTTTTCGGGTCAAAATCAGTTCAACTGTTTCGAATGTCAGTTCGGTTTGGGTTTCGGGTCGTTCGGGTTGACCTGTTTGGTTCGGGTCAGTTTTGCCAAGTCTATCCTCAAGCAATCGATATAAAGTCAGTAAGTAATTGAAGTGCAGCCATTGAACCAGCAGGCATGCTGAACTAAAAAACATGACAGCAAATAAATTCCTTGCCTTGATGAAGTAGATCTACATTGAAGAGCTCGAGATAACATGTCCGCAGGGCTGCTTTCGCCAAATAAATTGAGCTCAACGGCATTGAAATGCTTTTCTAGTTCAATCATCTGGTTGATCAGATCCTGTGCAAAATACAATTTGATTGATTCTCTCTCCTGAAAATAACAATAGTATACTGTGCAGCACTAGCCCAATATTTCAGAGTAATCAATTCAAATGAGATCCTGTGCAAAGTACAATTTCATCCATGATCTCTCCCTAACAAAAAGGATATTGTGGTTTATGGAGTAGTACACCAACATTTAAGAGATAATTGCTTCAGATTGCAATCTTTGAGAATGTTTGTCCATACAGTTGCATAGATTATTAGTGCAGGAAATAAAGCAAATATTGCATAGATGAAGAAATGCCAGAGACCAGAGACTAGGTATCCTGCTATTACATAAAATGTCTAACATCAAATCATCCTCAAAACAGAGAAGGGGGAGGGGTGGGATACAAGATCACACTCCATCCTCTATCAGACTAACACCATGTATACTGTCTCCCTCGCAAAGTACAAGTTTAATGGAAACCCAGTGTCGATCCTGTCTGAATTTGCACTGGACACTGGTTCCCATATCCAATTTACTTCTATCAGCAGTGTTTCACTACTTGATAAAATCTTTCTACACTGCAGGTCATTCTCTGCATACGGAAAATTCCCTCTTGAAACCTAGTCAAAAGGTCAGGAAGTCCGAAAGCAAAGAAATGATCAAATGCGACATTCAAACGCCACATTGTAAACTGGTTGCATTTCAAATAACTCACAAGAGAGAAGGAAGAGGGGGAGAGTAATGACGAATTTCGCTCTCTTGAAATCTACTCAAAATGGTCAGGAAGTCTGAAACCAAAAAGATGATCAAATGCCACATTGTAAACCAGCCGCACCTTCAAATTGCTTGCTTGGACAAACAAAGGCTCTTTTTAAGACAACATCTTCGCATATGGAATGTACCCGAGCCATGTTTTCAGGTCAAATTTCCATTGACCCATATCAGTACAAGGGAGAATGCAAAATTTTTGAATGTTGATGCGCAAGTTGCTTCTTTTCAAATAAGCTACTTTGGAATTAGTACTGAAAACATACATGAGAGAAGCTCTGCACAGCTCTTCTCACCTAGAGCAGTTCACATAGAGCAGAATGCTTGTCCAACCACATCCAATTCACCCAACTTACCTTCCCAAGCTCTCAGTCATTAACTACTTACTACTGTAACATGAAACTAATTAAGCAGGTGATTGAATATACTTATATCCCGCTAGAAGGTTCAATCCCATGTGAATTGGCCAAAATAATTTCCCAGCCTTGCACAGAAATAAATAGTAAAAAAAAAAAAAAAACCAAATCAAAAACGACAACGAAAAAGATGTCTTAGAAAGCAATGGCAACATAATCATCATCCACTAAAACAAAGGTGCTTTTGGTTTATGCTGTATGAAACAAAACTATACCTGACTCCGATCTAACACATTCTGTTGCTTCAGATCAAGTTCAGAACTCAATTTTTGGCGATTCCAGAGATCCCAATATTGTTCATCATTAGTTTGATTAAAAATGCCTTCCATGTGTTTTTCCCTTGCCAACACTAATCAAGAGAAAGTTAGTAACAGCCAATCATCAGCTCAGGAATGAAGGATATCTTATGATCAAGTTATGTCTACTTTTCAAAATCATCAGAGTAGCTCATGAAACCATGAAATACAAGAACATGCAGCTACTCACACCCACCCACCCTCCCCTTCTTTCCCAAGAAATACAAGGACATGCACGAAGACCAGACAAATGGGTTGTTAGGTTCAGGTTCAGATGGGTTGATTTAGGATATTTCTAGTTCAGGCTGGGCCAATTTGGGTCCAAACTGGGACAGCCTAATTTGGTTATCTGGTTTGCACATGGATCCGGTTCATTTGGTTTGGGTTTCTGGTCTTTGGTTATTTTCATGTCTTTGCATTCGGAAAATTAGCAAATGTCTAATGACATCATCAGTGAACATCAAGAAAATAAATTCTTCAAAGATATGTGATTTGGTTATAAAAAATAAAAAAAAAAAAACAAAAAGGGAGCCAAACAGTAACACGAAAAAAATTCAAAATTTCTTTGTATTTACTAACCAAAAAGAAAATATAAAGAAGAGGCTGCACAGCATAAAATCAGCATTTGGGTACCGAGAAATACCTTGTACTGTTTTATCAAGGAGAAGTTGGACCTCCATCAGTCGTTCCTCTGTAAAATTCTTAAGATTTTGTTAAAAAAATGCCCAAAAGAGAGAATTAGTAGCAAATAAAGAGAAAAACCCATTAGTCTCACAAAGAAGTAAGATAATAAAACAAGAGAAGATGCCTAAATATCGCACTCCAAGCAGTCCTGACCAATGAGTGGCAATTTCAGGAACACACTTTTCAGGAAGGCATAATAATATATTTTTATGTACCTACTAGTGAGGGAAATAGAGAAAACTATCTAATAAATATTAGTTCTGAATAGTCAGTGTACGAAATCCATATTACACACTTCTGAGCGTACGCATGCAGTGACTAGAGCAAATTGCACCTGCCTATAAGAAATCCACGCTATGACTAGAGAAAATGTGCACTGCGATATCATGCAATAAGCAACCAGAAGCCACCAGTAAGGACTCTTAAACATAATCCAAAATCTAAGTAGTAACAGTGATGAAGATAGTCACCTTCCATACTCTGATCCTCTCAGACAAACTCTTCATGCCCTCCTCTAAGGTTTCTAGTGAACTTCTGTGAGCAGCTGTGCAGACATCCATAAATCCTCCTGCTTCTTCTATACATTCCAGAAGCTTGTCCAATTCGTTAGTCATGTTCTGTACCTACAATGGATACAAATGCAAATTAGAAGCCAAGGACACAGATGCAGTAGAGCTACACTGGGCAGGCAAATAGTGCACCCGTGATACAAAAATGCCCCACACACATTAAATTCACCCAGAGGCGGCGGGGGGCAGTGCAGACCCAGATTTTAGACTCACTCTGGAACCACTGCTTCCATTTAATACGGTGCCATATGATCAAATATGTGCATTTCATCGCACATGAAATACATTAAATAGCCAACAGACAGAACAAGGCAAAACACGGACAACACAGGAAAGAGAACCTTTATAGTTTGTGTGGAATGGCAACGAGTAGCAGCGGCCATCGGGGGATGATGACATGTTGATGGCATCAATGAGAAGAAAACTAAATTACAGAAGTGCAGAAAAAAGTTGACCAATTATATTAGAATTTAAGTGGTTCCCACATATGATGCTGCAACATTGAACAAATGGCATCCATCTATTATGAAATAAATGTTCATTCTGGCCTTGATGAACTGAAGCCAGAAATAACATACTTCAGAATAGTAGTTACCTAGACCAAGAAGGGTATAGAGTCACAAACAAAGAAAAAATAAGCAAAAATATCCTCCAAGCTCCTGTTATCACTGGTGAGAAACAGTGAAAGATTGGGATTGCAATATGCACTCAAATGCATGTTCCCCCCTCCCCAAAAAAACAAAAGGCCACATGATAAGAGGGGGAGGGGCATGAGGGGCCAGCAAAAGGACAAGTGAAGTCCAATTTCAGAACCTACATCACCAGCACTTCACCAGTGCTTGGTGGTCTAATTCTACAAAAAGTTTCTCCATTTCATATCTCCAGTGACAAAAACTAAAAAGATATTCGGATAACAACTAGCACTTTAGCATGATTGAAAAATGATGGAGACAACAATTGCAAGTCGCCACAAAAATTAGAGTGTAATCAAGACTCTGATGGGTCCAGGACTGCAGATTAAAGAATCACAGCTAAAAAATCAACATCAACAACCAAAACCACCACCAACATTAGTAAATGCTGAAGATAAACAATAACAGCACATGTTTATCAGCAGCAATTAAAAAAACAAATGTTGGAGACACATTCAAGTTGCACCACAAGCAATAGCCAACAAACAATAATAAGAAGGGTCTTTGGAAGCCAATAATCTCATCTTTGAGGCTAATGGACAGAATAACCCCACCTCAAGAAGTAGCACCCACTGTCCTGACCTTTGGGGGTATCAAGTCAAACATACTTCGACTCACTGATTGGTAACATTGTCGCTTATTTATCACAGGTAGAACCCATATTTTCCATCCATTTTTTCCAAGTTTACCATCCACATGTGGTAAGTGTACACCGTATCATTGTATCCTCAACTTTGGGATTATTTATTTTGTCTATATGATCAAGTCATATAAACTGACTTACTGATTTGATGGTATGACAACGTACTAAATCACACATCTATGGTATATATCCTTCACCTTTTCCAATGCTACCAGCTACAATGTCATAAATCGTTGAGTCAAAATACGTTTGCCCCAGTACCCCCAAAAGGCCGAGGCAGCAGGTGTTATTTATTAAGGTACGATTATTGGATCCAATACCCCAAAGGTGGGATTATTAGTGTCCAAAAACTTAACAATAACAACAAGAGCAATAATTTACTCATTTAAAAAGGAAAAACAACAACCCAGCTTGTCCCCACCTTTACTGGGGTCTGGGAATGGAGATAAATATCCAAAGTTGGATAAAGGAGGAAAAAAGATCAAGCAAGCAATGATTATGGCAAGTAAAAGTATTACATTGCAGTACTGTTTAGATGATTCTTGTTCAGAGTTCAGCTGCCCGGCAGGAAATGATTTGACACTGTTCCCCTTCATCGTGTATCTGGTATTAACAGTAGGGCTCTGTAAAGTGACACTTTCTCGTGACTGCACTTTCGAAGTAGATGTACCAAGAGGTTTTTCAGTAAAATTACCACCCACTAGAGCTTTCTGGCAGTCGTTCGCTGCTTTTCCAATTGAAGAACTACGTGTATCTGATAGATGAGAACTTAAATTTCCAATAAAGTTACCAGCATTATTGGAACTGTCAATAGAAGTAAAAGCACTCCCAGATAAGGAGCTTCGGGTAGCACTTGGTGAGAAAAATGGAGATTTTTCATTGGACACACCTGCTGTTGCCCCAGAGGTTGTAGACCAAAATGGGGTTGGCATGCTCTGAACTACTGCTCCAGTCTTTTGCGCTATGCTCTTGCCAAAATCAGGAAGTTTTTTCACTAGAGACTGATCACACTCAACCCTCGATATTTCAGTGCCACCAACCACTCCTTCAACAGAACTCAGGCTTTCCACACGTGAATCCTTCAATGAGGACTGGCTCAAAGCGTCTTTTGGAAAATACCCTAGTTGTCCAGCCTTAGAATTTTTAACATCGATCAAAGCTTTTTCCTCAACATTTCCAGCAACTGATTCCTTTCTCAAATTTTCATTAGAATCAGGAGTAGTTGTAGAATATTTCTTCACATCGGATGGCTTTGGATCCTTTCCAGCAGACATTTCATTGAAACCAAAGTTTTTGTTTGCAGTCAGTGCATGTGACCCTGAAGATATAGCTGATTTTGCAGGAGTCTCCTCAGATGTTATAGGCTCCTCTTTAAGCTTTGAAGGTTCAAGTAAAGGGATATGTTGCGCTTCGCTTGAAAGACCAGAGGATGGCATAGTTGAGCTCTGAGACCCTGCTATACTGCAAAAGGAAGATAAATAACTTTCAAAATGTGCTCCCTTGATAAGGGTCCTGTGTTGTATACAAGAAACCACAATCAATAAATGGAACAAAGCAGCCTGAAAAAGGGACCAAAAGTTCTCAAACATAAACTGTGGAAAACAGCATCCCAGTCAAGGTACAAACTCAAAAAGGATACCCAGGACAGTTTCAACTGCATATATAAAGAAACTTACAAAAATAGTCCAAAAATTGGGTAAATGTAGTCATACAAAAAAATTATGTTATTTCTCTCGAGCCATAAACCATGAAAATAACCACAGACCTGAGACTTGTAGTTGCCATGGCATTTTCAGCCGGATAGGGTGTATTAGGGAGGAAAAACACAAAATGATGAAAATACGTCAAATCAGCCATCACAACATAAGAAATTCAATTTAACACTCGTAAACAAATGCCAACGTCAGCAGTTCACTGAATCACATCCACCATGTCCTCAAATCAGCCACTGAGTATCAGAAAATTACTCACCCAAAAGCCACACTTTTCAAGTCCTTTTCTCTCCTACTGATTGTTCTGGCTTGCTAGGTCTGCTTGTGACCACTTGCAATGGTGAGGTTGTGAATCAAGTTGAGGTCCTATGTAGCATTACCACTCTCCATCATTTCAATCTCATTCTGTCTCCCACACTGTCAGCCACTGTTTCTTTCTCTATGAGTAGTTTCCGTTTGGTAAGAGTATAAGAACTTGGGGTCCTTTTCCAAATGAACCATGTAATCAATTGCAAAGGGGTTTGTAAGTCATCGTTTTCCCCCTTTTCTGATATGTACAAGGCTCTATCATAACAAAAGGGGTAGTCATGGTGCTAGTAGGATGAGAACCTCCCCCACCCCTGCCTCAATCAATTGTAAATGGACCATGTAATCAATTGCAAACAGGTTTCAAAGTCATGTCTCTTTCCCACTTTTCTAACATGTACAAGGCTATATCATAAAAAACTCTTTACCATCCAAATAGTGAACCTCCCGATATTACCCACATGCTTTTTAAGGTGCTCAAAAGCATTAAAGCTTTCTTACCTAAAAATCATGAATTTTGCAAGATAATATCATCAAGGAAGCGCCAAAAAGAGTTTCTCTCACCAAACTCTTCTTGTCAACATCTCCAACGACTTTAACATCCCAACTAAAAATATTTAGAGGACTGTACTAGATTCCCTAGTCCCTAACTCTCTCCCGAGCTCTTCCCTAATTGATCAGAAGATTCTGAACAAAATTAGCAAGTACTAGCACCCAAAAGGCAACTTAACAGATATTTTCGTGGTTATAAATCACTTGCAATCTTCTTCAAAGCAAAATTGTAAGGCCATTTTGGATGCATTTTCTCTCTCAAGTATACGTGATTGCTTCACATGCGCCATCCAATTCCATAGACTTGTCCTCTAGATTCCACTGAGATTGATCCCTCTAATTGTAGAATTGTTTGAGTGACTTAATAGAACTAGCGATAAAAGAAAACCCTAAAAATATACTACACTTGGGGACACAAGTAGAAGTGCCATATTCTTCAACATATCCATCAAGGCAGCAAAGACATTTATACCTGGCAACATTGAACGTAATAAGCTTTCCTTCAAGTGTTAGACATATAAGAAGACAACGTGGAGGAAGTTCTTTTTGCTCTTGATCTCCAAGATCAACATTCACATTCCCACAAACTGAAGCCCTATCGATGCAAAGTCCAAGGACCAGGTTTTCATCGCCATTTTCTGAAATTGACAAAAGTGGGGAAGACAAAGGAAACACAAGACAATTTAGAACAATGCTTGCATATCTCATCTGAAAAGCCTCAATGATGTAAATTTCTCTGAGTTCAAAAACAATAGATCTCATCCATAACCACCTGAGTTTCTCTTTTAGAAGTATTGAAAATGTAAATATTCAAAATTTGCTTGGAAGCTGCATTCGACTGGCTATCATTCAGTTCTAAAATAAACATTGCAAATATATGTTTTGAACTTCTGAAAGCGTAGATATTTTTGCCCATATGTTGGCATTTGAAAAAATAAAAAAACAGTTATACTTAAAGGACAATCAAAGTGGTTATTCAAGGACCCAATTCTTGCACATCTTCTATATGCATGTCGTATTTACATTGATTCAGCATTGAGACAGATACAGTACCTTGATACTCAATTCTAGGAATCAACTTGTCTCTCTCAATATGAACAACAGAAACTTGACCATCCAATTGCGACCATGCAAACAACATAACATGCTCATCTATGTTCTTTCTGTTAGCTACAAAAGCAACCTCACTGCAAAATTCAAATGAGTTCTGTGTCAACTGCCACCGCTGAAGATAATCTGCTGACCAGGTATTCTTTCCATTGCGACGTAGAAACAATAGAAAGCTCATGGCAAAAAAAATTCAAACAACTTCAGCACTACTTGCACCATTGCCTAAGAAGCAGCATTGTAGAAGAGATAATACATCTGGGATATCAGAACTAGTGAATATGCAGGTTTTTGGGTGCTTATGAATTCACCTAAAAAGAATCAAGGACAGATTAAAGAGCAAAATGAAATCAATTTAGGATAGTCAAAAATACAGTCATGTATCATCCAGAAGGAGTCAGAGACTTATTACAAATGGAACTCAATTGAAGGTTATCTGCAATTGTAAAAACACTTAGCTTAAGTTGGTCAGGATTCAAAATCTGCTAGCCATCTCATTGCATTATTCCCAAATCAATGACAAAACTGTATATAAATTCCCAAACCAATGATAAAACCTCCAACAAATAAGTCGCATGACAGGATGTTGGGGTTTGTGATACATATAGAAGAAAGATTAAAGACGACCAATAACTAGTAACAGATAACCAGATTGGAAATTTCTGACTTTGAAGCTTCAGTGACACAATTGGCCCAAAAAGAATATATATACCGAGGCTTAGTTTCGGGAATGATGATTGTTGATTTTGCCGCATGTACTTTCCAAATTGAATTAAGCGAATCCGTATATATTATCGTCCACTACCATTCTAAAAACCAAAACCCTCAAAACACTGTATGCAAGAGGCCCTCCATGGAACAGTAATGCTTTCTTTGTAATTTTGAGGTGTTCTATGGCCATTTTCAGGTTGCACTTCTACCACTTGCACTATCATTGTTGTCACTTTCGACAAACCCCTCACTACCTCTGTTTCTACAGCTCCCTCACTCTTCCAAACTGTCATACGCTTTTCTCCTTACTCTCACACTAGGTAAACTGATATTTCAGCATTTGTTCTCATGGACACAATATTGCGGAATAACTCTACTGCGGCAATCATGTTGCAAATTGCAGTTGTCACAAAGTGTGGTTCATTCAGCTTAAATACCATTCCAATGAGCTAGTTTCATCATGGAACAACCTCATTTTAGATCCATGCTCTCACACCTCTAAATCTCTGATAAAAATTAATTCCTATTGCTAAAGATATGATCCTCTTTCAAAGTTACATATGTACGAAGATTTGAGAAATTATCTTCGTGAGTTCTAAACAATACAAAACTCCCCTTGATTTCTACAGGTTCCTGGTCTAACTACGGAAATTAAGAGGAGTCATAATGAGACTTCGACTATTGCATGTCATCTTTCCTCAAAGCTCTACCCATGATTTTTCGATTAGTCAATTTTAATGTCTTCATTGACCAGTCTTTCATTCAGTCTAATTCCTAACATTAGATAGGAATAAAAGATCCCTCCCCCTCTTTTGAGCTTGATTCAGGTCATAGGCTTGTACAAATTGCACCCTGGATTTGTTGGACTACATCTATTACCAAGTGCCTTCAAATTATGAGGGAACATAGCAAGGTTTAAATATGAGCTCAGAAAACTTCATAGTAAGCAATCTTAATCATCCCTATAAGACAATCCTCATGGCTATGCACTATATACAACAACCATGGATCAGAAAATCAATCCATGAGCTTTTATTCACGTGATCATAACAAACCCTACCTGCCAATTTCCTTGGCAAGTGCATATTTGAGGATTTCCAAAGGGTTCATTTGTGATGGCCTTAGCCCAGGGTAGGAGTTAAGTTATGGAAACTAAGGAGGTCTAAGATTTGAAATGAATCCAATACCACCAGGAGAAGCCAATAGGTTAAATGTTTACCATTCACACTTCCATGAACATCTCCCAAAATTTTACATGTTCATTACATTGGCAAATAAAATGATGACTGAGTTAAAGGCATCATAAATATTAATTGGCTGAAGTTATATATCTTGGGCAATGGTGCCATCCCCAATTGGTGAAATTCACAAGTGACCAAAGGGCAATTCTACATGAGCAAGGGAAAATAAGCTAAATTTTAAAAAGTATAAATCTACCATAGATGACGTGTCATATACATATTCATCATGAAATAATCAAAATTTTATATAAGGAGAAAAGGTTCTTAATTGCGGTACAAATTTGACTTTTTTTAGATTTTGTAGATAATATTATTCAAGAGAGCTTCAATACGTGATGAATTTTGCCATTCTTCTTTTGTACATGGTTGGCATCCTCTTACTGTCATATTAACAATTCAAAACTTGACTCCAACTATACAAGATTCTAGGGAGGGGAGAAGAAAGAAAAAGAAACATTGAATTCTTGATAGGACACAGCCTTACCCTAAAAATCAAACACTTCCTTTCCTTCCAAGTTCTATACCAATAGCCGAGAATCATCTTCCAATTGCAAAGAACCCCACTATTGTTCAACTTTCTCAAGCTACCAACACATCTTCAATAGTAGGAGGCTGCACCCAACTATTCCCTACCACGAAGCCTTTAAAACTAAATGATTTTAAGCAAGTATCTAGGTAAATTCACAGCCAATTAGACAGTACTTTTATCTCGAAATCAAATTATTTGCAAATCAAGGAGCCTATGAATTCTCTTTGTATTCAACTTACTCGTCTGTACACACCCTAAGAAAGAAGAGAAGAGGATAAGAACAAGTCGCCTTACCTTTCAGCAATTGGACAATCACACTTCCTTAGTCAGCAAATGACTCCTCCAGGCCAGGCCAGGCCAGGCCAAACAACTACCACGTTCCTACCACCCACGACAGCACCCATGCCCACATGACTAACTGCCTCTTGTATATGTTTATTGTAGCCTAGCAAAAGTTGAATTCTCCCCACTTGTTGACATGCAAGTGGTGAATTCTCTCTGCCTCTATAACCAGTTTTTGAGGGTTGGTTTTGACTGAAAATCAGCCAGATGTATCTTATAGCATTTCAGCTTGGTTACTGAGTTGGACAACTCAACATTGCAACAAAATCCAGTTTATTACTTGAACGTGAACTCCTAAATTACAGACACAATTAGAATAAAGAAGGAAATATGTCAGTGAAAATACCAGTTCTCCAAATATTCCATAAATAGATGCGGCCCACAGCCAAGTGGCACAATATCATCAACAATGCCCAGGAAAAGATCACTAAAATTGACAGCAGCAAGCACTGCAGAATCCTGAGACAAATCAAAGAGGAACTGTCAATCAGCAAGGATTAATCACCCAGGGGAAATATTTCTAATTAAGAACATTTAAAAAAAAAAAAAAAAAAAACAAGATCTTAGAAGAAGTACAAAGTGGATTCTAGGTCTAACCTAAGTGAGCCACCCATATGATGAACTTGGGCACAAACATACAGGAATTGAAAATTGTCATGCTCCCTTATAATTTTTCCATGATTACATGCAAATTCAGCTGAGAGAATCACGAACTAAGACATAACATGTCAATGCTAAATAATGCAAGCATAATATTAGCTTTACAAGCAAGACAAAATAACATACATGGAGCATTATCATCTAACCCATTTCCCCACCCTTTTCTGGAAGAAGAATCAATAAGGTAGCTGACTTGACAAAAACGAAAGACCATTAATCATATTTTGAATTCACCGATAACAAATGATCAAACAATAGATCGTATTCATTGAATTAAAGATCCACTTGCAAAGACATCATAGGCCAAAGAAAGTTTTTCCTTTCTTCACCTTAACAAAGTGTAAAAGAATGCCCCTCTGATAATGCTTTCCAACAGAATATTGCAGTATCTAAAAGCACACTCAAAATCCAATAAGGTATGACAAGGACCCTAGTATATTTAGGGTTTGAGCATTTAAATGTAATATTTATTGCTCTAAAATGGTTTGATTGAAGCAATTTTCCAACATAGACAGAGAAAAGAAAAAAGAAGCTCAAACCAAGTAGTTACCTTATCAACTTATATCATCAACCCTGGAGACCTCATACAATGAATTAGATGTAAGGGTCAGGCTAATCCAGAGCCTGATTACTCTATGAAATTATTACTTATAAAATAATGGACTATCAAAGTCCAAACTGGAAATATACAAGTATAAAATCAACAAGAGTCAAAAATAGGAAAAAAAAAAAAAAAAAACCGTAAGCCTCCAAAGACAAGGAACTGATGGCTTGCTCTCATTCATCTAGTTCAATCTTGCCAAGTTGACAAATGATACACCATTTAAATAGGCCTTAAATAACCAACTTACATGACCTGCACCAATTTGTGTTTACTTCTTTTTTTCTTTTCTTTTTTTCTGGTAATAAGTGTTTAGTTCTTACATAGAATGTCAAACATTCCAAAAAATCAATCAAATGAAGATCATACCATAAACAAACAAGGAGTGCGAAAAAGTCAAGTTGATAAACTTACATCTACAATTGACTTTTTTACTCTTGATTACTTGTACAAAGTAATTTTCCTCACCATCTTCAGTCAGCAGCAGGCACCCTACCACAATACTGTCTGAACGAACCCACCTAATGCTGTCAACTGCAAGATATAGACAAAGCATACATAGTCAAATGACCATTTCTAATAAATGATATAATGTCCTACTAAGACTCAAGATTTTCCGGACTGGGGTAATTGAGCAAGTGGTTTGAATCAGCCTTTTGCTGCTGATTGAGAATTATATACTGGGAATCACAATTGAGTTGACAATTCAATGTTGTGATGACTGTGAGATTTTGGTTGTGTGAACCCCCTTTTGTCGGAAATGATTTAAGAGAGTCCTACAGCGCCTATCTCGCGTAGGAATTGCCCCAAGAGTGTCCTACATCATAAAGATATAGGTGTATCACTTGTCTTATAAAGGAGACTAAAAAGGACATGAAGGAGCACACGAATATGATTAAGTGTTATCTTTGGCACACTTTTTTTCCACAGCTCCACATTTCACACTAGAACTCAGACACCAAGATTGCATTTAATTAAAACTGCTTTGACACAACATTGGAAATTGATGACACTTCCGATAATCTTCTGCAAGCCTCTAAAAATGCTTTTAATATAGTTCTTCAGGGGTGGGACTGAAGAAGCCTGCTCAATACTGAGTATAACTTAATAACATAAAAGCAGTAGAAAGAAATAACATGGTGCCTGGAATCAGACTGTTCTTAGTACGAGAGCCAGATCCCAGCATAACAGGGATGCAGAGAAATTAACTGAAAATTCATCGTTCATAGAATTGGCAGTTTGCAAGGTATTTCATAGGCTCGTAGTTCATAGATACAATACTGCTACATATGCCCCTACTTTATAGACAGGATCTGTCACTAGAATAAACTCCTTTAAGATTATCTGTGGTGGTTTACATGCCAAAGAAGTTACCATAGGTCCATATCAAAAGACATCATCATCTTCCCAGTGATTCAATGACTTCACAAAAAGATTAAACAATTTACTCAGCCATTGAATAGTTCATTGGGGCCTAAGGTATTAAAAGTGAAGGGGGCAAGAAGAAAGGCAAAAGATGATAATGCAGACATTCAATCTTTTTTTTCCTAATTGAATCATATCACATAGTAACTTATATACAGTATCAATCAGCATTGTGCAAGCCAAACATCTGGAGAAAGGCATTACCTTTGATAGTACAGCCAGTAGTCTGGTCACCTATCCAAGAGTTCAATGGAAGTGAAATGTTCAATATTTCATTGAACTTTGAAGTATAAATGTTAAGAGTGCTCTTTCTTGCAACAGCTACAAAGTTTCCATCAAAACTTGTTCCAACTACATGGGTGACAAATTAAAAGTCAAGACCCAAAAAAGTAGGTGATATAAAAATAATGAAGTAAACTTAACAAGTTACAAAAAGCATTAATTAGTTCATCATGATGCAGCAGTACATGGAAAACTCAAGCGAAAACAACAAATCTGATTAAGTTTATCATTTAGTGAAACAGACATGAACCAAATAGCCGGTTAGCCACCACATTAGAACATATGCACCAAAAAACAGGGGTATGGATTTAGATTTTGATATATGAAATCAATATGGAGGAACACTGTGTTAGATTAGGCAGTCGGAACCAGTAGAATGTTCACATTTGACAATAATTTTTTATAAGGAAAAGAGAGTAATATATTAAATCAAATGGATGGACGCAAACGAAGCTTCCTACAAAAGGACTATATATAACCAGAATGTAGACTATCCACAAAATCTACAATATCAAAAGAAAATTGGCCAAAATAGCCACTATCCCAAAAGTAGAGAGTTTTGATAATCTTATCAATAAAAGCGATGAAGAGAAGCCTCCATTCCCTCAAAGGCTCTCCTATTTCTATCACACCAAATGCTCCAAAGAATGGACTGTGGGATAAGCAAGGGTTTCTTCTCTCACATTTTACAACAATTTTGATAACCCAAGCTTCCAGATTTTCGAATGTAAAACTTTTGGTGTCCCTTTCCAAACAACAGTATGCTTTCAATATTTCCTGTCACAGGAATATTACACAGTAGCATAGGAGGTGAATGGAATTGATAAACAACTAAGAAAGTGGTCCCCCCGTCCCCGCAAAAAAATTGCCAAAAAATAACTTATATCCAAAAGGGGTTAATCATTTCCGACAAAGAAATAGAAGAGAAATGGGGTAAAATTTGTAATATAGAATTCCAAAGTACCAAATGTAATACAATACTCACCAGCATCAACTTTCTCCATCACATCTTCTAGGGACTTGTGCGGAGCTCCAATAAGAAGCTTCCCATTACCAGTTAGGACAACAAAGGAAGCCTCTACATCTTGGGTCCAAAGCAGTTCCTTTACATGGTCTGACTCTACTGAGCACGAGAAAAAGGATTTTTATCCTACAAAACACAATATAAAAAGTTATTTGACACAATAATGCTTAAGAAAATAAGAATGTCTACACAAATATAGGAATTCTGTTCACCTGAATAAAAAAATGATGCATTAAAAGGGAAATAATTTACAGGTATCCACTTGAAAGCTGAAAGTTGAAAGATCACATCTATGAAGTTTGAGTTTCTTGTTAATTTCATCCATAGTCCATTTTTTATAAAGCTATAGGATTCTCCTAATATGCTCTCTGCTTTAAACCCCCACAGGTTATGTCCCTTTACTAACTAAACACATCCAATGTCAATGACAAACAACACCAGTACAATTACCTCCTCGATAGGGTTTAAAGGAGGTCAAGATATACAACATGAACTGTTGCAAAGGTTGTTTCAGAAAGATAAACTCACATACATGAAATTCACTCATCACAAAATGAACTCCAAACTTTGTGTGTGCATAGGGGGAGGACTGCCAGGGTAATAGGGTATAGACTTATGATGTCTTTTATCCCCTCATTCCTAGTATCTTTCAATCTTTCGTTAATTCCGTTCCCCTTTGTATCTAATTTTGTTACTCTTTGTATCTTATAACTTTCGCAAACTAGTGTATATTACTTGGACTCAACCATACTCATATTGAAGTCTCCAGTGTCCAATGCAGGTGTCATGTCAGACTGGATAACTTTTTGAAAATTGTACATTTTTTGTCTAAAATGAAAGGTTGAGTACCCATAGCCAGGTCCAACTGTCAACTGCTCCTACAGGTACTTAAAGAAAAATGAAGAGTCCATGTAACATAGCAGTAGTGAACAATATGTTTCCGATTGTTTAAGAGGACAAGAAACAACGCTTGCATGAAACTATAAAAAAATTTGAAAAGAAAAAAAAATCATTGGGCATAAACTTAGCTCAAACTTGAGTTAAGCTCACAAAGTAGTAAAACAAGTCAAGCCCAAATTTAAATAGCAGTATCAGTGTCCTACTCACCATGGGTACATATGTATGAACGCCACAGTACAGTTTCCAATCTCTTGACAGACAAAAAGCTAGTTTGATTATAGAAATTGGAGCACAAGCTCAAGTTGAGTATTACGATATTCTATGTAACTTAGACTCGAGTCGTGCGACTTGTGGCCCAGTGTTGGCCGGAGAACCTATCTAGAAATTGTGCATTTCTTAGCCTCAGTCTCATGTGATGTCCCACCCAGAAACAACCAAGACGACCCAAGTTGCCAAATAATTCAGTACTTTGAAGTTCAAAAATTGAGTGCAGTCCAGGCATAATACTGTATAGAGTTCAAACGGCTTTGTTTCTTTTCAGGGAGAGGCTTAACCAACCTTCTGGAGGAGTGAATTCACTGAAAAACAATGAATGTCTTGATCAACCACGGCTGCAGCGATCGATGAATCAACGGAGAGAGCCAATACATGAACCCTACCAACCGGAACATCAACAATACTCAATTCTTGAACAGAAGGGCCACTCCCTTTCTCCTTAATCTCCTTGGCCGACGCAATCACGTCCTTGGTCTTCGCAACGCAAAAACCTGCCCATGAATTTACCAAAAACAAAAACCTCAAATTGGCAACGAATTCGACATTAAAGCCAAGGCAAGGCGATAATTTACTCACCAGAAGAGTGGGCAGCAAAAATGAGACCAGAACGTTCAGAGACGGCCAAGGGTTTTCCAGGAGGGTTCTGGACGTCGAAAACGGCGCCATCGGACATGAGAGGTACGCCATCCCCGACCTTGTCGAAGAAATAGTCGTTTGTCTCAATGCGCTCTCCTTCTATTTCCTCCCCCACTTGAACCGTCTTCGAATTAGCTTGTTCCGCCATTGAAGCAGCTTCACGGCGAGCTTTTTGGATTCACGGCGGCGGTCGGTAGTTCTGGTTCGCCGTCTGATGTTCGACGGCTCTTCCCGCTCTCTCTCTTTCTCTTTCTCTCTCTCTCTCTCTCTCTCACTCTCACTCCCTCTCCCTCTCCCTCTCCCTCTCCCTCTCCCTCTCCCCTTTCACTCTCCCTTGTCGTGTGCCTGAGCGTATATTATACGCTCCCCCTCCCGGGAAATTAGTGTATGGCAAACCTGGAAATACATGATGTATACAATGAAAATACGTGTGACTTTTTTTTATTTTTTAAAAATAATAACAAAATCCTACACACATAAACCTAATTAATCTACTACTAACAACAAAATGGGCATTGTTTCACTTCTTATAAACTTAGCTTGTGGTATATGATAATTTATTTTAATTATTAAAAAATTATCATCTGTTTTCACATTTCTTTTGAAAATTAATAGATTTTCTCTTTTAGACCGCATCACTTCACTTAGATATATAAATCCAAACTTATAATATTAGCAAAAGATATATAAATCCAAACTTATAATATTAGCAAAAGATATATAAAAATCCGAACTTATAATATTAGCAAAACAAAAATATCATAAGCCAATTTCCATCACCTTTCATAGAGTCCAAGTTATACAATAGGACTAAGATATGTGACGCTGATAATTGACCTTTTTACAAGATATTATGAGGTGTTCAAGAAATAGGACTCAGTTATACTAATAATTGACCTTTTTACAAGATATGAGGTGTTATGTGACGCTGATAATTGACCTTTTTACAAGATAAGAAATGTAAGCTAAAGGTCGATTCGATAAAACATGTAACATAACATATGATAGACATAATAACAAATGTATATCGTTATGAATATTTACTCTCAGATGTTGATAACCTGAACAAGAGTACTACAAGTAAACTTGTCTGGGATACTTAAGCAAAGGACTGCATCAAGGTAATCTCTGATTACTGCCTCAATTGTTGACATTGTGAATAAGAATATCAATATAATGGTCGTGCATATTTAACACTTCTTTCTTTGCTAGGCAGGCTATAAAAGTACATTTACAGTAAGCGAGCATGGTACACAGAAAGATAGCAAAATTATTTTCCCCAGAAACTATTTTCCAAGGAAATCATTTCCTCAAACAGCCCAAATCTGATAAAAGCTCCCAGTGCATGTAATCACTGAATCTCTAGGTCTAGAGGCACCATTATTAGAAGTGAATGCTTGCAGTATTCAAAAATTTTGCAGAAGAACTTGGACAGAAGAGGCTCCGAATGCGCTTTGTGACTGTCTACTGCTGTTCTATAGAAAGGGAAGACGTGGCTGTCCGAGTCTGCCCTTGAACCAGTCCATATACACACTAGCCGTTGTACAAGTGACACTCCCTTCTGCACGGACCTTCGCTTAGTTAAAATGAAAACTGATTCAAATATGTGACGACATCATCAAAGAGTCCACGCATACATTTGCCTTGTTGTAAACAATAAAAGCGATCTCCTTTAGCAAAACAAGTTCGTTTGAACTTGAGCTTGTAACCTGGAAGAACAAATCTACAGAAACTTTTAGAATGATCTAGGAATGCTGAAACCAGAACGTGTAGGAATATTGTATAGATTTTCAACGTCAGCAGCATAACTTACTTAACCTCCAGACCCAGTACAGCAAGGTTCTCTTGTTACTCTCTGATGACAACATCACTGATCAACGAGCAACACAAAAATCAACTGTCATGTGAAAAACCGCAATTGCAGCACGAAATGGACATACAGTACAGATCATCACCTGTTCTAAGAAACAAGGAAAGTCGAGTACAGTACCTGATAAGTTAACATGAAGTCTCCAAAAGGCAGCGAAAAAGCATGCCATCTCCAATAGGGGTGGGGTAATAAGCATTCAGGAGAGGAGACATCTGCAGCACATTGTTTCTTTGCACATAGCTGCCCTTTTTTTCTTAGGGGTGCCAAAGGACGCACAGATACAGGTCAAATCCTATAGGCAGAGAAGAGCTCATGATGTGGCCATCGAACTCCTAAGCCCTTCAAAGGGAAAGTTGATACTCAATGATCCATTATAGGTGATGAAGCCAGAACTGTGGCCAGGTGTCTACATCACGCCCTAAGGCATAATTATGTCATAGAAACATGAGGAACGCAGATCTCCCAGCAGAGCTAGATTTGATTAATTTCTGATCTCAAGTCAGCATAGAATAGTAAGTTCATTGAAGATATAAATATAGAAGCCCAATTGTATAAGAGAAGGGTTACAGTGAAAATGACAAGCAATGCCACCCAGTTACCCAAAATTGCCAAAAGCCTATAACCCTGAAACTGATCAAAAGATCAGCAGCAAATCTGCACACTGATCTTAACAAAACATTTCCACATGTCAACTTATTCTTGGAACAATACTTGAACATTTCTCACCCTAATCAATTAACAAGCACTTTTGCAAGATTCAATTCAAATTATCTCAGCAATTTTCTTCTGCATTTTCCCTAGTCTACATTAGTTATCAAGAAAAAAATAAATAATTTGCAAATATTAAGCTTACTAATATAATAAAATTAAAGGCGGCTCAGAAACAAATCATTTGTGCAATAAGTACCTGACGTAGGATTACAGAATTTCCAAAGGGGAAAATACCCAAACTATTGATGTAGAGATGTTAATATTAACCATGCAACTTTTACCTGAAAAACAAACATATCAGATTTCATGGAATTCCCAAATAAAATTCTTCTCCTTTTTTATGCCAATAGTGCGAGGAAAAAATAGATGAAATGAAACAGGGGAGCTCCACCTACGTCTCACATATCTTTAGATCTGTAGATGAAGTTCAAAATAACTTCTTATTTGCTGCATCTTCTGCAAGATTTTAGTTGATGATAAAATAAAAAACCACCAAAAAACAGGAAAAAAGATTTATAAGTCTTTTCATAAATAATGACAAAAAGTTACCTGAATTCTGCAGACATGAGAGGCAACTGCATGATCTAGAGGCTTGGCAACCCTAATGAGGCCCAGCCAAGTAGCTCCTTCCTTCATTACCCAGAGAAATATGCAGGAGGATAGAAAGGATGGAGGAGGAAGGCAAGCAAAAGGCATCCACAGGGGGAGAGGGTGTGGGAGGAGTGAAGTAGAAGCACAAGAGGACACACACAGAAAGAGGAGGAGAACGAGAAAAGGGTACATTAGAAGATCGGGTGTATTATTGACCACCACGCACGAAAGCATAATTACCCTTTGAAAAACCCAAAAGATAATCCAAAATGCCAACATTGTTCCTTGGACCAGTAACTTGGCATGTTTACTTTTTATGGCTCAACTGGTTGGTTGCAATGAACTATGCAACGCAAACGCACTTACAGTGATGTTTATAGTAGCAAATTTGGTTGCATATGAGAATTGTACCTAAAATTGAATTGGATAAAGATCACCTCAAGCTATGTAATCATGTTTACTCCCATCAAAATGAAAAAAAAATTATCACGAGGTTGATGCAAATGTCAATTATCTCCTACATACTTCATGTTAAATAAATAATCAATCAACCTCTCTCTCCACCCTCTATTGAACTACTCTCAGTACCACATTTACGTCTTCGTGCACCATAATCTCTCTCTCCTCGCCCTCTGTTTGCTCAATATGGCCATCCGGGCCTCCAGAGAATTTTGCTGAAGCACTGAAAAAATATGTGTGTACTCAATATCATAAACAAATCAACACAAACCTTTTCCTGGTTCTATCAAGAACAAGAGCTTAATTGTACGCCTGATGGTCATCTATAAAACATATCACAAGAGCTTGCTTTATCGTCTTCTCTTTGCTATCTTTCTTCTTTATTTTTCCTTTTTTCCCTTTTTTCTGGGTGGGTATTTATAAATGATTTCACCTCATTACACTTGCAACTTATAATGTTATAAGCTGGAATTACCACAAACAAAACATTGCAATGCAAATCTCGTTCCATTCCATTACAATGGCGATTGCATTACTTATTTGATTACCCCACAGTTTTTACATTACATCGAACGAAATGCCACATTAAGGTAATTGAAACGGATAAATGATGTTACTATTTGTGTAGTTTCTTGTGGCATTATCAGTTTAATAAATTTTTTTATGATTATGTCAGAGCTCAGTTCTTTCAAGGTTTGATTGCTAAGGGGCAAAATCAGGCAAACACTTTGGATGTGTGTGGTATCCAATTCACAAGAAAACGTTGTTAATCTTCCGTCTCTTTTTCTTTTAAAAAAAAAAATTCTAGAATGGATTGATCGCCAAATTATGGATGTGATTTTTGAGAGAAGACTGCATCAGAGGAATAATGTGGTAACAATAGGTGCTGTGTATCTGTGCTTGGGCTGGAAAGAATTAACTTTAACATTCTTCTGATGGGAGTGTTTTTGATACCCGGTCGACGCTATGTGAGATTAGATGAACTACATCACCAGCAGAAATCAATAAGTAATGAGTAAATCATAACATTGTTCTGTACTAGAAACTAGTGTGAGCACTCTTGTTCTTAGGTTTTATTAATTTATCTGAGAGCTTTCTAGGATCCTCGCTCTTTCTTTTTGTCTGTTTGCTTGGAAGCGTAGAGAACTAGCTATCTGCAGAGGAAAGCTGTAATTATTGAAGTGAAGTAATTAGTTATTTTCTTTTGTTGTTTAAATGTGTAGGTGTTGTTTTCATAGAAGTGTGTTTATATCATGTAATTACGTATAGAAACAATTAAGCTTCAGAGTCAACACAATTACCATTAATTCAAAAGAGAAAACATATCCCAATTGCCTTGTGTTCAATAAGACAAATAACTTCTGATACATTTTACAAAAATGGTGATTACAATAGTCACACATGTAGCGCCAAGCAAATGTCCAATCCGCAAACCATGTTAACAAACAATAGAACAGCTCAAAATGAGAAAGCCAAGGACCCTTAGATAGCGTGTCTTCCAGAATGTTTTCCTACTTCACATGGAGCTAAATCTATCAACAATTCAATGAACAGGGCTGCCTTATGAACAGTTAACAGTTCCTCGAGAAACAAAAATAAAAGAAATTCAAATAATCTACAAGCATGACTTTGAGTGAAATAGAATCTTACAAGCTCAACCTTCAGTCCAAGCGAACTCTCGGAACACCTGAGGTAGATGTAGTCTACTTTCTGTTCCCCTATAATTAGGTCAGGAATCACACCACAACCTAAATCATTGACCATCTGCTGATGCTTTATTTTCCGCTGTATTCCTCCTCCAAGAGGTAACTTCACCCGCACGAATAAGAGATGAAGGCCTGCCCTTTTCAACATATCTTTCACTTCTAGTCCTAAAACTTGAGATACGGCTAGCAGGCTTCAATTTGGGCTCAATCACTTCCTCTCCCCCATAATTGGAATCTGTATCAGGCTCTGCCATTAAATCCATCAAATTGTTCCTAAAGCCCAAATCTGAATAGACTCTCTTTGAATTCTTCACCTGCTTATCTAACTGAGTATCCACATCACCCACATTCCCACATTCCAAACCCCGTAGCCTTGAACTTATGTGATCATTCACCAGCCCAATAGGTTGCCCGACATTCTCCACCATCAAGCATGGATTGGTAAATCCATTCCATGAATGTAAGGGCACCAATTTAGTCAACCCATCAAGAGCTCTAACAATCTCCTTCATTGAAGGCCTTCTCTCCCTGTTAGACCTAACACACTTGGCAGCTATGACAGCCAATTGCTTTCTAACCATGGAATCCTTGGGAGGAGGGATCCTAGGATCATAAATAGCCAAAAGCCTCCCTTTCCTCACCAAAGGAATAGCCCAATCCACAATGGAAGGTGGTGAATGCCCAACATCAATAGCCTTCCTCCCACTTATAATCTCCAACAACAAAATCCCAAAACTAAACACATCAGTTTTTGTACTCAAGTTATCTGGGGTCACATAACATGGATCCAGATACCCAATTGTCCCAGCAGGAGGTGTGGAACGAAGCCGGAAATCATCCATGTGGCATCTTAGGGCAAGCCCAAAATCGCCTAACCTTGCATTGTAGTTCCTATCAATTAGCACATTAGCAGACTTAATATCTCTATGAATCACTGGTGGGAATTGAGAATGAAGGGTTTCAATGGCCTTGGCAGTTTGAAGAGCTAACCTAATCCTACGACCCCAATTTGGGGGCTTGGGATTTTTGTGCAGAACATCATATAAAGTACCATTAGACATAAATTCAACAACAAGCAACCTACCCTTTGAACTCTCTGTAGTATAACCCACTAAATTGACCAACCTGGGGCTGTAGATACTCGACAAAATGTGGATTTCATTGTCAAATTCGTCAGAAGCTGTAGGTTGTTGCCTCCGAGACGGTTTCTTCACCGCTACAAGACGCCCAGAACGAAGAACAGCTTTGTAAACAAGACCATGGCTTCCCCTGCCCAGAAGCTTCGTTTCAGAGAAATTATTGGTCGCTGCCTCAAGGTCTTTGTACTCAAATTGCTGGATCTTGATGGGTTTTTCATGGGTGTTGTTTCTTACTGGATCTTGTCGCTTGGTTATGCTGGGAGATGGATCGTGGGCATTTGATACTTCCACGGATGATTGAGCTTTGCAGGAAAGGTAACCCATAATCAAGATGTAATTTTTAGGGGAGCTAAAAGCATTGAGATCAAATGGGGTGTGAGATATGGAATTTTAGGCATACTGCTCTGAACAATATACACGAAAATTAGGCATTGACGGCCTCCTATATCATCATGACTCCTACATGTTCTCTCTCTCTCTCTCTCTCTCTCTCTCTGATGTGGGAATGCGATGGGTGGGTGGGTGGGTTGGTCAATGAGGGAAAAAATTGAATGAGATCATTATTGAAAGCAGGCGTGATGATTACTACAACAAACTTATTTTTCTTTGTGGAACTCTCAGCTAATTGTATTTTTAAATTTTATCCTTTATATTTAAAATTATTATTAAAAATTTAGATTACATTGCGTTAATAAGTATTAAAATATTGGATATAGGAAAGTAGGTTGAAAAGAAAATTCAAAGTAAAAAAATAAGAAGGTAAAACAGTTGAGACAAACTCATTTTTTTCCTTTGTTTGGATTAGAGAAAAACACAAGGAAAAAAAAAATTCCAACTAACATTCTTTCCATTGTTTGGAAATAGGAAAATTGATTGGAAAAATTAAAAAACCTAACTTAGTGAGTTTCTAATTTCATTAAACTATTGTATGCAAACTCTCATATCGGTAATGTAAGTTAACCATGACTAATCCAATCACTTGTAACATATAATACCAATAAGCAATTAACATCACGTTGAAAAATCAAAAATTAAATTTGACAAGGAGCTCATAAGCTGTCTTTAATATTGTTATCAAAAACCAAATTTGACAAGGATCTCATAAATGTTTTTAACGTTGTCATCAAAAACCAAATACTATAATTAAATCCCCAACAATCTCAAAAGTAACATTACACTCGTCCATCATCTCTCCAAACATTTAAAAATTAAGTACAAAATTTACAATTCATAATAGATAAGATGCTTAACAAATTAGATAACGTCATTGTCAAACTTCACTTTCAACCACAACGCATGACGAGCACTTGGGCAGGCAAGGAAAGCTCTAATTGAATTGAGATCCGTAGAAAGAGTTTAATATACCTTCATTTGGGATATTTCGCTCAAACCAACAACCTATTAACCAAAGAAAGTATTAGAAACAAAATTATATATAAAATCATGTCACAAATTGGAAGGTTTAACCATGAAAGTGAAAACACAAGCGAATACTACAATTTCTTATGATCTAATTCTACCAACTCACTAGTACAACTCTCTATTACCGTCTACCACAAATCAGGAACCAATCATTAGGATCAATTGTAATTCGTCCACAAATTAAGAACCAAAGTACATAGATATAGAATATTTATGGTTGTATGAATGGACAAGACAATTATAAATGTTCTTGTGTAATTGCTATGACTAGCAATCAACGTTTGTCTTGGCCACAGGGAAGAACACGCTTGTTTGTGGTGCATAATAATCTAGTATTGTTATGAGCACTTGCAAAGATACTGAAGTCCAGTATAGCACGCAAAGACATAATACAAATCCAAAACTAAATGTCAGAGACCCCATATGGACATTTTGAACTTGTTCTCAAGCAAAACTGACCAGCAAACTAGTGTCGATAATGACCAAGCAAAACATGGACAATTTTTTTGTGTTTTGAAACCAATTACATGCACATATGTGTACCTCAGCATCACAACTATTCTCGTCAACATTGTGGATGAAATTTTGACATTCTGTACTAATTTACTTAAACAGGGTGAAAAAACTGCCTTTTGAAAATTGATTCAGATAAAAACTATTAAATCATATCGGGAAGATAATGCTAGTAGATTTGGCTTCCTGAATGTGAGTGAAAAAACTACTGCCCAGAAGTCAAAAAGCTATTGGATAAAAGCAATTCAACCAATTTGCTACTATTCAAGGTTACAACCTTACAGGTTAAAAATGCGAAAGTTGGGACTAAATAACGGGACATTTTTTCAGTTTTACTGTTAATCAAAGCACTTCTAATTTATCTTCTCATAAACTGTTATAAGTTGTACAATCTTAACTCTCTTGGAATGAGCATATAGAGATACTTACAAAATGACAAAGTCACACAATCAACAATAGGAGCAATAGATATGTGAAATTTGGGAGGCAGAGAAGTCCAAGTGAACTGAAAAGATAGGAGCCCACACTCCACTTGAATTATAATTGCAATATCCACTATCAAAACTCACGAAATAAGCATTTCATCTGTCAAATAAATTTATGTCATAAATTTGAACAAAAAGGAAGATAAGTCAAAATATAAGACTTGAAAAAAATTATAAATAAATTTTTTAAAAGAAGTCAATGTAAATATTACGGTGTTCACATGTGTCCCATAAGTTTTTAAAGTGTTGATAATAATAATATTTTGTAATTTAAAGCAACATTCAATAATTTGTATCGCTACAAAAATTTATCAAAATAGGGATGGAAATAGTTTGACCGGTAATCATTTGAGAATCGACGATATGACTTTTTTTTTTTTTTTTTTTACGATGTCGGAAAGTCCAACGGATTGATTAATATTTAATTAAAAAGTATTATATATTGTACATGAAACCTATTCATTGTATATGTTCAAAAATTAATACATGCATTATAAATCTAGAAAAAATATGTATAACACAATATATAATTTTTTATTTTCTAAGATGAATATTAGGTTTTGAGATTGTCTTATAGGTTGCTATTGATGTTACATTTATTAGTTGATTTTTTCCTCTCTTTTTTTAAATGGAGTGTTTAGGTTATTATGAATAAAAATATAAATGTTAAAAAATTAATAATTTTGTATTAATAAAAATAAATAATAATTATTTAATCAATACAAAATAAATTATAATTATAATTTATTATAAAATAGTAATATAAGAGTGTTGTTATATAATTATTATATAATATAATTAAGGATTTAGGATTTTATAGTATTAGTAAAAAAATTATTTTTGAACTAGAATATTATTTTTTAAAGATAATTATATCTTAAAAATAGTTTTTAAACTTAAAAAATTAAATGAACTCATTTTACATGTAACTCAAAATTAAAATATATTACTTTTTGATGATCAAGATGTATATAACTAACTATTAAACTATATTAATTTTTGTGATCAAATCAACAGACTTTTTTTTAAAAAAATTAAAAAAATAATAAAATATACGTCATATAATTTTTAGACAAATATTATAAACATACCCCGTGCGTTAACACGGGTTAAAAACTAATATATTTAAATCTCGAATACATTAAAAATAATTACAAATCTATACGTTGTGTCCTTACCCATTAGTTCAAGATGGGTATTATAATACATATAAGAATACGATTGAAATCCAATAATTTCACCTACGAAATCTGGGTCGTTAAAAAACATATGCAAAATCTAGTTCAATTTGTTAGGTTTACAAAACAGTTGGTCACTCACATTAAGAATAGTAACCTTAAACCTGAAACCTTAACCTATCTTCCTTTGTGTATGAAGATACCAATCACACTCAAGTTCGTTAGATATTTCACTTTTTAAGTCATCGTAGACCTCAACACTAAATTTAGCACATAACATTTCGAACTTTTAGTGCATCTATTTTTAGTGCATCACCACTGAGTCGTAAACATTTTGACTTATCGACTTGATGATGTGATAGCATACTTTGTCCTCCGAAGGGCATTGTACTCCTCACACCAAGGGCAGGGCCTTAAAACCCAACATCTTCGGCGCAAAAAACAAATTTAAGAAGCAACTTTTGTTTGGATCAAAAAAATTTTAAACTATAGGTAATTTAATACCCTTAAATTTGGCCCAAAAAAATTACATCCTTGTTTTAAATTTCTAACTCCGCCACTGCCTCACACACCACAACTTATAACATCGACTACTACGATATAATCAAGAAATTAGGCAAATCCAAACATATACAAGAGCTGAATTGCCAGAAGTTTTTTCTACAATGGCAATGTAAGCAGCGGAAGGCAATAAGTGACATAGTCACATAATAGAGTACAAGTTACAGTATACAATCTTGCTAAGTAGCTTACTCACTTAAACACTTTCTTTCTCTACATAAGCAATCCCACTCCACCCAATCAATATACGAGCCTTTCCCTGATATTACCTAATGATGGTGATGATACATGTTTTTAAATGGATAATGATACAAGGATTAACATACAAACATCAAACACTAACTTCTTCCCCGCCCTTGCCTCGTCAAACGAGCAGATGGAGAACAATCAAACAGCCATCACTTCTCACAATGGACAAAAGCAGACCGAGGAAAAAAAAAAAATCAAACTGCCATCAATCTTTTCACATTGGATAGTTTCTTTGAACACCTGGAGGGGCGGCTGGTAAGGGGAAGTTGCATTCAACAGGGGTACCAGCAAAGTGGGGAGCTTCCACATATGGACTCTGCAAAAAAACAAAAATAAAGCAGTGTAAAAGCCTAACATTTTGAAAAATGTTCAATGACAATTATATGAGAAAATTTCGTTTTTCAAATGAAATGTACCTTTAGATAACAGAAATCACAGTGAAAATGAGAACAAAAAACAGTAAGATGACCTTGAGCAACTCACATGCTTGAAAAATAATGCATCAACATTCTCTCTTTGATGGTAAAACCCCAATCAAGGGGACATCCATGGTCAGTTGATAGAAAAGTTACACTATTGATTGTGAAGTCATCTCTCTACATCACATGGACTGTATCACTATTGGTTGAAACTCCAACCAGGTCCTCCCTTCATTGAAGCTCTAACTCTTCTTTTGACATAAGCTAGTTTACAACAGGAGTCATGGGATGCGAGACAGGGAGAGATGAGAATTTAGGAAGGAAGTGGGAGAAGAGAGAAAATAGAGGATTTTGTCATTACTTGTTTGCCTTTACAACTTGGGTAACCAGCTGATATAGTCTATGTGACGCTTAAAACTTCACAGACAGATTGTACATGCAATCATGCTAGTAACTATTTTCACAACACAGGGAACTGCTCCTTTAAATTCCTTGTTTAACCCCCTCCCCCAAAAAAAACTCTCTCTCTCTCTCCTTTTAACTTAGGGTCATGCTACTCAGATTTTAAATCCTAGCCAGATAGGTTCAAATACTAAAACAAGGGCTTACTAAGAAGAACTAAGGCATCGTCAGGCACTAAAGACCACAGTAATACTGCAATAGCTTAGCAATATCACAATTATAATTTTCCTAAAATTATACCCCAGATATAAGTAAGAAGACCAGTCCTCAAGGATAAAACAAACTGAGGGATCCAGTTTACCCAAAACTTAGGCAACCCTCTCTCATACATTTACCACTCATGAAAACTGTACATGGACATTAAGCACTAAAGTACACAAAGTTTCTGCTAAACAAAGTGATTTCTAACCAAAGACCTGGGTCAGGCTTTCCAATAATATTGGCCGCTTGACAGAACATGAAGATTAAGCACAAATGAATGTACCTGTGCGCCAAATGCAACGTAAGAGGACTCCTCCGTTCCTGAACCCCTAGGTGATGCCTTTGAGTTTAATGGATCACTGCTTGACTCACTTCCATTCAATTTATGGATCCCAGCACCTACTGTCTCAGCCTCACTTGAGTAAGATGATTTTGACTGCAGAGGCATACATTTGCCACAAAAAGTGTAAAGCAGGCATCTAGTAAAGAAATTATATGATGTGATAAAATGCTCAAGGATGTAAGCGAAAGAAATCATACCTGAAATATTTTACCAAGGAGTTTCAACCCCTTAGCTCGTGCACGAAGATCCTCTTTCTTGACGTTGCTGTCTTGAAGAACCTAATTCAGGTCAGCGAGGTTACTTTTAGAAGGTTGACATCAATTTTAAAAGCTAATTATGAAGATTTTAGATGTGATTGAACAACCATCAGACAAACACGAGAAAGAGTGGCTTCAATGTCAGCAACATTAAGCTTCCACAAAGAATCGATCATCACTTTCTTGTGAGACTGCATATAGTTTTCAAGCTCTTCCTCGGTCATGTTTCCCTCTGAACTAAGATGTCGCTTCATGTCCTCCTGCAGCTGGATTAACGCAAGAGCACCTACAATAGCCAATATAATTGGTCAATCACAAATGTTCCTTGTACATGATGCTGGGATCTCAGAAAAATTCAACAATGAATTATATGTGGTAAATGGAGTTCTAACATCTAATAGTCCTTAAACTTTCGAATATTCACTTTTGCCACTAAAGTTTTTATTATTCAAACTTGCCATTAGTCATTTGAAAATGGCCCACCAGTGACCTATTATAACCAGTTATGACATTTTCCCTTTATTTTTAAACTCAATCCCCAACTCAATTTCTTACAATCCTCTCAATTTGGTGATATTCTACTACCAAAAACCCTAGAAGGAAATTGGGGGAGGGGGTTCCAGAAACTTCGGTGGAAAAAATACAAAAATAAAAGAAAAATGCCATTAACCGGCTTGGTCAGGGGCAGTTTTGAACATTTTCAAATGACTAATGTCAATTTTGACCAAAAAATATTTCAGTGACAAAAGTGAATATTTCAAAAATTTAAGGGCAATTAGATGTGATAACGTAAATGTGTAGAGCATAAAAAGACCTCAAATATTGAAAAGGCTAACACGTTAACAAAAGGCAAATCAACAGCACACAGAAGAAATGTTTCATACCATACAGAGTATGAAGACGATGAAATGTATCATTTTGGATGTTGTCCCAGTTAAAAACAAAAAATGTCTAGATGACTCAGAGCTATCATGAACTATGGGATCATGTAAACGTGTTTACAACCTAAGAAGTACAGACCATCTACAACAGTTACTCACAAAGCACACACAAAGAAAGTCACAGGACCAGAATCACATTATGCCTTCCTACCAGCATCCATAATCTGATATCATTACATCCATCAACTTGAGGACATTTCTATTTGTTTCCTTTTCCTTTTTCTAAACCATTCTTCTTTTTCTTAGGTTAAGATTAGGTCTTCTCCACTCATTTAGCAACAGGAGTTCTTTAACTTTTACAAGTGTTCGATTTTCTGAAGAAAGTGTCCCCAGGATGAAGTTCAGAGAGAGATGCATGCATTCAAGGCACAGCTTCAAGTAAAAATGCTTGGAAAATAATTCATATTGACGGATTTTGATAATATCACCTGAAAAATATTTTAGTGATTATTCGAAATGAAAATCCCAACTCCATAAATCATAGTAAACTTTTAAACAAGTCAATATAAGAGAATCCTACTACTATAACTTCCAAAAAATTTGTAAATGAATAAAAAGGAAAAAAACCCCTACTTCTCAATTCTAGAGATTCCTCTACCTTTTAATTGGTATAAGGGGACATTAATACAAAATTAAGCTGAAATTGATGACATTGCCCCTATATATATGTGAAAATTTTCATCCTCCTCTTACCGTTGTCTATAACTAATGCCTCATTTCTTCTCCTTCTCCTACAGTTCCTATCACAGAGAGCAATAACTTACTATGTTATTCATATTTGGGACCATCAGTTCACCCTTACTGCAAGTTTGTTTGTTCAATTGAAAGCCACAATCCAAATGAAAGTTCTTAATGTAGAAGAACTCTTAAAGCCCAAGCCTTCTTTTTTTGACAAGGAAAAAGAATATTACATACATATACAACCACTAGGATGGATGCAAAGCTAGCATCCTACAAAAGGACTATATACATCCAATATGAAAACTATCCCCAAAATCTACAAAATCAAAAGAAGATAAGCAAAAATTTCCCACAATCCCAAAAGTAGAGTCTTGATAAGATCATCCTTAGAGCGTTTAAGAGATGTCTCCACTCCCTCAAAGACTCTTATATACATCCAATATGGGAACAACCCTTACCAATGAGGTCTTATAGCCTACTGGTCAAAACTGACGTTATGGGTACATTAAGTTCTAGGTTCAATACCCACCTCCATGTTGTATGGTAATTGTATTGTATTGCCTTTTGTAGCTCATATGGACCCCAAAAAACATACGGAAACTATCGTTAAAGAACTCTCAAAGCCCAAGATTTCCCTCAGGGGTCCCAAAAGGCAAAGGAATTTCAAGGGGGAGGGGAAACTTGTAACCTTTTGCCACAAAGGAAAAGTTTGTCAACATTATTTGACAAAACCAAAGCCTTTGTAAGATAGCAATGGTTGATCAGATGATTTTGTGGGGACTAAGCACACCAAATCCACTCTTTCTGTGATCTTGGAGTTTCAATTTACAATAGGATCCATAAATAATGAGCAATATAATACGGAGTTCAGAATCAGAGAAAAACATTACACAGAGCTACTGTGGATAAGAAGGGGACAAGCAGCACGTGAACACAGGGCCACCATTTCATTACCTGTTGCAGCTGTAACTTGAGATTTAATAGAATGGCCTTTGTTTCTAAACCACTCAGCAATAAAAGGCACACCAAGATATTTTGCTTGCTTTCCCAGCTCTTTAGCTGCCTGTCTTGAATATATGTAACCAATGGTGTTCAACATATCAGCGCCGTATGCTGCATGATTGAAGTGGCTGAATCAGAAAATTAGATCCAATACAGTTCATGGAAGCATCAGGAAAGAAACAACTTAACAAAAGCAAGAAAACATGCATGCATGCAGACACACCAGCACACACGTGACTGCTCAAATGCAAAATAACAGAACAGTAACAACTTGTTTTGCTAAACTTCAACTAGCTAAAAACAGTTTCCCAAAATTCATTTGTTCCAAAATTTTTCTCAAAAAGCTGTAGGGTATATTCCGTGACATTAATGGAGAAATGACTTCGAGAAGTAGAAACACTTTGGTAGCTCTCTTCGTAACTCTCTTTACACATAAAGGCACCTATACAAATTATTTTTTTCATTAAAATGGCTGGTATCAACACTTTCACATCACGGAACCCTGTTGAAGAGCTTCCATTTTTTCAACTTCAGGAATTTGTTGCATGAAACATACTTCAAATTCGGAACTTGTTAAAGATCTAAATCATTCATTAAAAATCAAAAAGAAAAAAAACTCAAAAAGAAAGACAAAAGCAAAGAACTTTATGTCCATCATATCCAATTTGAACTTCGGTTTAAAAGCATTCAACTTGACTAGATTTGAACTCATTTGGTGGATTGAAAGTTATAACTAAAATATCAAGGCCCTATCACTACAGAAACATAATGGTGACATCAAGTTTAATGGAAATTCTTAGGGAGTTGAGTTACCAATAGATAAATACAGTATGCATGCAAATCTTATCAAGTCAATTTGTCAGGATTCGATGTCTCATGAGTAATCAAAATATAATATTAAAATGACACCAAGGGAATGTCACCCCTGTACAACTGGGGCAATTACAAAAAATGTCATGCCCTTTTAGGCATAATGTTATCTACAAAACCCTAAAAAGTCAATTTCCTCCATTATTGAGCATTTTACTTGAAAACTACACAAAATTCTCAAAAGGACTTCACACTTGTTTATTCTTGGAGATCTCACAAAAACCACAACCATGTCAGACTAAAAAAATTGGCGCTAGTTCAAATTTAACAGTGATCTATCTCATAAATGAAAGGAACTTAGGTCAAGTGAGAGCTGTAATTGAAAAGCTGAGAGAAACTGTTTTGTTAATGTCCTAACTTCATTCTAATGAGCATTGTGGATATATTGAGCATATCCTGCCAATGCATCAGATTTGAGGATAGGAAAGGTACTTGAATCCCAAAAAAAAATGTGGTATATTCTGAACGAGGAGGAACTGATGCATGCGAGATATATGACTGAAAACCATACTAAGTCTAGTCTCTTTTCATATTGACAGCCTTGCATTTTGATGAGCATTTTGATGGATACAAACCCACAGCATGGTCAGATTATAGGCAAGCAGTATCCTTGGATCTAAAAATGAAAACCTGTTGAACCATAAGCAGTTATAAGACATGTACAGTACACCTAGAAAACCCTTTGTTCCTAGTTTCTACGAATTTTTTTATGTATTTGAATTTGATTTTGATATGTATCAAAATCTGCTCTGAAACCCAAACTATGTTAATCAAAGTATGCCATTGTGGCATAATTTTTACGTCTTTAGTAACTTGATCGTACTTCATGCTTGATTCTCGTTTAAATCATATTTTTCATTCCCCTACCACTGCTTCCTTTTTTTTTTTTTTTTTTTGGAATAGCATCAGTGAGCATGTTATAGCTTATGAGTGTGCCATTGACACCATGAAGCAGGATGTCAACTTTGAACTAAATTTCAAATCAAGAAATTAGATCATGTTAAGTGAAGAAATCGGATCATGTTAAGAGTTGAAGGGAAGTTTAACGGTAACCTGAACGTTCTAAGTATGAGCATGAAAGTTAAACTTGTAGGTTGTTCATGTTTTCTGCAGAGTCACTGTTAAATCTTTCACCTCTCTTCCCCGTCCTGGCAATACATCATCTTCAAATATAGCTTTTACACGGAATATAATTTGGAAGTCTTCTGCCCCATTGAAAATATCCAAATAATTTGGCCTTATCAAAACACCAAAAGCCACCATTTAGCCATAGTTTCTTTCACCAATCATCACTTTGCAGTCGACTCTTTGACAACATAATTTTCATCAAATTTTGATTTCCCTGAGAAAACATATAGGGTTTACATAGTTCTCCTAAACCTCCAGCATTTTAACTTGCACATCCCATAAATCAGAATGCAGCCCTTCCAATAATCCGGTGTCCCTCAAAAGCTCTGAAGTCGAGCATGAATTTTTTTAAAAAAAGTTTAAACGATCAAGCTATCTTCAGCAAAGTCTAAATGTTAACGGCTCACCTGTCAACAGTTTTATAGTTTCTGAATCAAAATATAGAGGAATATGTTAGTGCTGATAGGGCAGCTTAGATAATCCCTTGAAGTAGGACAAATTGGCTAGGAAGAGCCTTTCAAATCACTCAAAATATTATATAAAGCAAGAAATACAACCTAAGAGGATGGACAATACCTCGTTCTACAAGAAACAAAGACTACTAAAAATAAGCCTAAGCCTGTGGAATATCAATCATGGAAATGCTCTATATGACGCAAAGTTGCACAAGGAACCTAGAAAGAATAGTACACCCAATAAGGTAATTCCCATAGATTTCCTGAGATATTATGAGTATTCCCCGCTAGCCAATGTTCCATGAGGTAGCAACCTCAAAATGAAGAAAAAAGATCTTCACGATCTTGTAGTGCCCTATTGTTTATACTGAAGCAAAGAAGCAAACTCTTCACAAAGTACATAAAAAGAAAAAAGAGGCTGCTCCATCGAAAGACCATTGAATAATCGACCCAGGTCGAATTGTTTTGAGTGTTTTAAAATTAGCCAACGACTACGACAGCACCGATAACCTCAAGTTTCTCACAAGCCAGTAGCTGCTAAAGATAAACTATAATACTCAGATCTAGCAATTCTTGAACTTTCTAGGTCCAGCTGGAAAAGTCGACAGGTTGTGTAAGGCTACTCCTGGATCAGAGAATTGCCAATGCACAATACAAGAAAAGCAACAGAAATTAAATCTCTAACAGGAAGAAACTCAAGACAGCAGTAAGAATTTAATTTTAATTGGCTAGGACAACCAACTCCACACTCATAACCAAATTGGAAAAACCATAATCTCTAAATCACTGACATCTGACACTCTCAAGGCATGCTAAGTTTGCTAAATGAACATACTAAAACAAAATTACATAAATGATCTTTTCATTCTACATTCTCATAAAGGATATGAATAAATGTGCACGGCAGAAGAATTAAAGATAATTACAATAATAAAGACGATTGAGAAAATAATACCTGCACTAGAAAGTCTAGAGACTTCAGCTTGAGCATGACTTATAAAACTTGCTTTGCTTCCATACACAAATTGATTGAGTCGATCTTTTAAAATTTCTGCAAGTTTCTCTTCCCTCTCCTTTTGAACAACCTATCATAATGCCAATTTCTTTTATTGATGAATGGAAGAGCTTTGAGCATGAAAAGAATAAAATAATTGTGACGCAAATGGAAATAAGCCATAGAACAAGTACAACTGATAGCATAAAACCTGCTGAAGATTTTTGGATAGTTTAGTGACATCATAGTAGCTATTTGATAGTCAAAAGAATATAGTTAAATTGTTAATCTTTTCATTTTCACAAGATGCAGAACCTTTCAAAGGAGTCAAAGACTTCCAAATAAGCTTCCAAGGAAGCGGATTGTCCGGGGGCGGAAATGAGGGAGAAAGGGGGAAGCGAGTTCAAAATGAAAGACTTGACATAACCCCCCGCGGCGGTCCCCTTTTGGAGTTCAGATCCCATCAAACTATATCAAGAGAAGAATCCCTAAGTGTAATCTCACAAGTTTAAAAAGAAAGCCAAGAAGTGTGGTGCCATCAATAAAGGCGTCTCCAATAAAAATGGTGACAAAACCATAGTGCTGAACCCCTTTCACAATATGCAGCTGAAGCATACAGCCTTATCCTGTGCAAGAACATAAAGAGAGGGGAAAAGGTTCGTCAAGGGGGCACCTTCACACCAGGGGTCATGCCAAAAGCCAAAAAGGGTAGCACCAACCTCAAAGGAAAAATGAAGTAAAAATCTTTGCCGTCCTTTAGATATATACCTCCAAAGGCTTTGTCCATGAGAACCATTCAGTATAGAATGATACCATCTGAAACCATCCTCACCATATATAATGTTAACCACCCTTCTCCAAAAGTTCTTCTTCAGGTCCTCTTTAGCCCCTCTCTTTCTCTCTCTACCTTCCTGAGGTCTTCAAATGTTATACGAGTCCTCAGCTGCCCCATTGTTTCCAATTCTTTTTCTGTTACCCTTGTTTCTCCTTCTTCACCACTCAGCTTTTGCGGTTCTAATTTCATTCTGAATTTGGTGCAAATGTTGGGTTCTGAATCAGTTCTCCCCTTCTGAATGTGGGCTTCTAATTTCATATGCATGCTATCCACGCTCCTGACAGGGAGTCTACTCCCCATGTCAAGCCCACCCTATTGCCATCTCTAGTAGCTGGCAACATTTAGGTGTCTATCACCACTGCCAACACCCAAACCTCCTAGGTATGCCCCCTTTCTTGTTCTTCTTTTCTCCCCTTTTTCTTGTTTCACATTTACCTCATCCTCCTTGCACCAAAAATCTCTCTCACCTTCCTTTGCAGCGAGTCAAGGCACCTTTCAAGTATTAGGGCACCCTGTCCCTTAGTTTAAAAAAGGGCGTCTCAACGCAAGAAAGCCCAGGGTAATCCCTTGTGCCTAGTATAGGGTCGGGAGATGCCCTTCCAAAAAGCCCGGTGAAGCTCACACTTTTTGGGCTTTTTAACGGGCGCACAAGTGAGGGAGAGCGAGCTTTTGGTACACAAGTACCGTTTTCCTGTTCTCTTTAAAAGAAGGAAAAAATACCTTGACTTACCTCGAGATATGTGTATGACTTTTGTTCCCAAGTCGAGACCCCATCCTTGACCCTCAAATTCTTGGAACCCAAGTACCGGCTTTTTCCTTCATCCTCCTCTCGCTCCTCCCTTCGACGAAGGCTGTGGTGTTTCTCGGGCGCTAAGCCCAAAAGCACAAGTATGCTCCTCCTTCTTCCTTCTTCTTTTTCTTTTTTCCTTTTCCTTCTTCTTCTTCGTCCTTTTTCCTTCCTTCTTCTCGGTTATCCTTCTTCATCCTTCCTCCTCCGGTTTTCGCTCTCCAACTTTTCCTCGCTCCTTTTCCTTCTTCCTCCTCTTCCGGCTTCTTCCTCGTTGTTATCCTTTTTTCCCTGTGTTTTTTCCGTTTTTCTGTCTTTTGTTTTTTCCTCTTTTCTAGTTCTTTTTTTCTTTCCTCCTCCCCACTTCGGGGACTCAATTTTCTTGGTTCTATATTTTAGTTCTCTTTTTTTTTTCATACTTTTGTTCCACATTTTGTGGTTATGAGATTGACCGAATGGAGAATGTCAATTGTTCCTTGTTTTTTATGAAGTTGATTATGTGTTAATTGTTCCTTGTTTTCATTGTGATAATTGTAGTGAATTGTGCCGATTATTGGCCGTTTGACTTTGAATGGAGGATGATGACAATGATGACACTTAGTGGACCTTTGGGAGAGGGGCTTACAAACTACTTTGCTTTGTGTGTTATTTTCTAGGACTATGCATGTTTTGGTTTTGACTTCAACTACTAACTACTATCTTAAGTGTGTGTTTAGAGATATTATAAAGTTCGATTAGCTTATCGTAAGACTAGATGTGGTGCTTTTCGTTACTAAAATGATGTCTAATCCTTATTTGATGAGCTATCTTACTTATTTTTCAAAAATATGGGTTGGAAATGATTTCCAAGCATTTGTATGTAAAAAGTGAGCCTCGCTCCAAAAAGTTTGCGCCTTCGCCTAAGAAGCCTAGACCTGGGCGCTTTTTGCGTTGTGCACTTTTTAGTATAAGTTTTAGCCTTCTATGCATCACAAAGTGACTGTTCTTCTTTCTTAAAAAATTTTGTTTTAAAGTTCACGAGCATACATCCCTCTTGCTGTTTACACACATGGAGTAGAGCATGGGCTCTTTAATTTATTTTTTTATAAAACTTCTTGGGTGTTTATAAATCAAATTTTGTGAAGAATTTTTGGAAATTGGAGAAAGTTTAATGTTATATGATCATATCTTAAGCTCAGTTGCAATATAATAGTTAGATTGATGTTTGATCACTTTGTTGATGCAATTATCCAACTTATAGCACAAAGTATGTTTTGCAATTGCTTTTTATAAGCATTTTCATGTGAAACTGCTAGTAAAACAAAGAACCCAATGCATTGTGATGTTAGCACATTTTGCTAGAATAAAAGTGGCAGAAATAAAGAAGTAGGGTTAATACTGGTTACTATACATATTATAGAAAAGGCAACTGTGGACTTTCATATGTAAACCTCACAAGTTGAAACAAAGCCGATCAAATTTCTCTGCTCACTCAATTAAAATGAAATGTTCAGATGCAAAAGCAACATATTTGTCTTGCATAGTCGTCATCAAAAGCAACACATGGAAAAGGTTCCTCAAAAGTGCCAAGAAAAACACAATTAAAATGCATGAAAACTTCAAGGCAATTCAAATAAAAGCTACCTTCATTTTCTCCTGCAACTTTTTCGCATCAAACTCTTCTCCATCCGTGAAGATGTCCATGGAAGCCATTGAAGCCATGGCTAATTGGCCTATGTACTCTTCGAAAAGCTCACTTCCAAAAAGCATAGCAAATATTGCAGCAGGATCTATGATTGCATCACTGAAATTGAGGCAATAAAATGTTCATATTAATACTATTAAAAATAGTACGAATTTCCGCCGAAGAAAACATCCATTTAACATCACCCAATGATAAATGAGACGACAATACATAATCAACAGTACGTAATTATCTGCACATATGACAGGTCCATACTTCCATAGAGTCACAAGGTGATCGAATATGATATCACCGAGTTCCTACCCCTATTTTAGTTGTGCTCCCAACAAGGCATGCGTGCAAGAAGTCTGAGTTTAATGTAAATGATAGGGAAATGAAGGAAGAACTAAGAAACTGACGTAGAAATTCCAGATTTTCCATAAGCATCATAAGCATGACGTTGTGTTGGATCACTTAGAACCTGGTAGGCCTCTCCCAGGACCTGAAAAACAGAACTTTTATCAATAAGTTTAAATTCAAAATCTCTAGATGAATAGTCCCTCCATTCCCAAAAAGTTGTCAAACTTTAGGAAGATAAAAATTTACGGAAACATCATTATACTCACAACTTTCAAATGAAGGGCCTTTTTTTAACTGTATAAAGAAACTTAAACAATATTTTTGGGACATAAAATACAAACTTTTGACAACTTTTACAGGACGGAGGGAGTATTATGCAAGACCACCTAAGAAATCAGACAAGAGGCTACAAAATAGATGGATCTTTGGTAATGCTCAATAGAAAACTGGGATGTGTAGATTCCCCAGTTCAGTCAAATGTTAGCAAAAAGCCAAAAATTAAATCCAAAGATAATGCACCATGACCACAAGCCCCTCTACCCTTGAGCCAAAAAGATTTTGGCAACACAAAATAGAATCTGTCAAATCCCTGCCACCGAGCCTACAAAGCAGAGAGGGGGAGGGGAGGGGGAAGGGAGGGGAGAAGCAGTGCAAGGGCAGGCATGAGGAGTTTAAGTAACATGAATTACTATTTTCGTCAACATGCAGAGCATGGTCACCTTAATTCACGCCCTACCAAAATTATTCATCCCATCAAAGAGCAGTTTAGACTGAAACACTATCAGTTGACCATACCTAAACGTCAGTTATGCAGAACGAAAAGATACTAAGAAAATCAAACCTTAGGAGTAATACAATCCATTACACATTTCTGAGTGCAATCACACATGACTTTATCAATCTTCCACCCATCCGACCTCATACAGACATTTCCCACCATTGAATCACAAAATCAGGGCACACATTATCTTAATACTATAAAGGATAACATTAGAAAGGTTCAATAAAATAGAAACTAGAAAGACCATAAAGGAAGAAATCACCAACTCTATACACAACAACATCAAATAGAAAAAGCAAAGATGGGTCTCTACAAAGAGAATAATTAGTGAGAGCTAATACAATGGAAGATTAGACCACACCTAATGAAATACATCATAAACTTATCTAGTACCATGTTAAGTCTATCAACTACTTCAGTAGGATGGTACATAGACGCAACAAGCTCTTTACTAGTGCTTGAATGATATACAACCATAGCACATGTCTTTAAAAAGTGAGGTAAATTATTGCACGTTTCAAGTGAGTCCAATTTAATTTATACAGATAATATTTGTTATGGTAAAAAGAGAGTGATAAAAAAGAAATAGACTACAAATACAGAAGCACCAAATAAAAGTGAGCGTACTGTGACTGACATAACAAACTTCGGCAAAAGATCATTTTCACATGCCAATCTAAAAGGAGAACCATATAGCCTGACACAAGAAGCACTACATCTTGCAGGTAAAAGAGCCTAAAGACAATCGCAGTTCAATTCAGAGAAAAGAAAAACATTTCAAAAAGTGCTTCAGCAAGCAAGATAGCATATATTCTCTCTATTGCTTCCAAGTGCAATGGAGTTCATTCCACAAAGAAATACACCTGCTACTCTCAAATTTGCTTTTCATTAAAAGAAATCAGAATTTCCACTACTTAGATCCAAGCATAACCTGCTTTTGCATCTTTCATACGTTATTTTCCCCTTCTTGTATCACATCATGTTTGAGGCTTTCAACAAGCGAGAAATACAGTAGAATAAAACAACTGGAAAAACAAACTCATGATTTAGGAAATTAGGAAAATATGCTTTTATTTTAGGAGATTCTTATTTTTATAATTTATTATTTATTTATTCACTTGGTAGTTTGTCAAGGATTTAATATGCTATAGAATAACAAAAGATATCTAACTATAAGTAAGGTATAATATTTGGCGTATATGTTTATAGAAGTATTTTTGACTCGTACAATAATACTAGATTCTTCTATTCATGTAATTGATTTTTGGATACCCTCCTTTTTTTCTGTAACTAGACTCATTGCAGGATGCTTATTCAGCCTCCTTTCCGCTAAACTTCTCTTATTACTACGAATATATTACTACTAGTCCTTATCAACATATAATAATAGTTTCCAAATCCAAATCAATACCCTAAAGTCTATAGCCTGAGCAAGGTGGTGGTCAAATGTGGTAGGTTGGCAGCTATACCCCCAATTAGATATTCCGCTGAACATTGGATTAAAAATCATTTTGACTGTTTGCTACTCCATAGAAAGGAAGCAAGAACAGTTTGCGTGACTATTCCAGATGGTGGTAAATTTTCTAGCTTTCTGAAATTGGATTGAATACTAAATCCTATATATTAGGGGTCATATGAATGATAAAGAGTCTAGTATACAACCAACCTTGAATAAAGAGTGATCTATGATATTATTCCTCCTTTCAATCCAAATTTCAATAATTATCACCTCCTTCCCTTCATGAGTCACCTCTCCCTTCTTTGTTTCTTCTCCTCCTCTTTTTCCCCATTCCCTTTATTATATCATCCTCACCTCACCTAAACATGATAGAATTATCAAAACGTAGTTGAAAAAATATGGCTGCCCTAAGCACAATGCCCCACTACAAATCCATTAACCATCATCAGGCAAATCAGGATTGATAATCTTGCCTGAAAATTCTGAGCCGCAAGTGGATCATTGGGGTTCTTATCGGGGTGGACTTGTCGTGCCTGCAAAACAAACACAAAAGAAAAAATATAAGAAACGAGTCAAAGTTCATAACAAGAATACTTAGGGCACAGGCAGTTATAATCTCCAGCTTATCATCTACAGTGTGAAGAGGCGATGCTATAAAGACGACTAAAATCAATAATAAACCAATAAGTATTTGGTGATTCCTCACTTGAATATACATAAGCAAGCGCAGATTGCACGGGAACTTCCAAAAGTGTTCATCTCACAACAACAGCCAGCAGATGATGCCAAATAGTTCAAATTGAAATTAAATGAAACCCACATAGCAAAATCAAAAACTAACAACTGGGTTTTCCCAAATTTGTCTGATTTCAAAAACCCATATAGCGAAATCAAAAACTTAAACCAAACAAATCCTGAAATTGACAGCTAAATCGACAGACAATGAAGCTTCGTAGTGTATATACCTTCATGTAATAGGCTTTCTTAATCTCGGCCTCGCTAGCTGAGGGGCTGACACCCAGAATGTCATAGTACTCCGTTTCTTTCACCATTGAATCCTCGCTCCTCTCGCTACTCCAATTCCTTCCTTCTTCCCACTCTCTCTCTCTCTCTCTTTCCTCTCCAAGTATTTCCACCCCGATTTGATGCAGCTTCTTCTTCCTGTTTTTTTCTTAGCGCTGATCAAATCAAATCAAACCCCAAAATCGATCGAAAGTATGAAAGCTGTGAAGCTTCAAATCCAAAGGTTAAAAGTCGTCTAGGGATTGAATGCTAATGCTAGCATATTTTGTCCTTTACCCAGAACTGATCTACTCGCTAATCTTTGCTACTTTACGCGCTGTCACCTACCGAAACGGTAAACTTCGTACCCTTCAACGCTTAGAATTTCTCTCTCTCTATCTCTCTCAAGTAAGACTGCTCTTTCTGTACGAGGTTAGGGTTTCAAAATGGGAAATTTACTTCCTCCATCCGCAAATTTTTGATTGAAACCGTTTTTTCGAAATTTTAAGATAATTAAATATTTATTTTAGAATGATTTTTTAAATTACCGGTGATTAGTTATTATGGTTTTTTGCTTTTGTTTCAAGTGGTTTAATATAGAATAAAAGTTAATAACTCTCATCATAATTGAATTAGATTATCTTCCATTGATTTAAAATAGTGCTAATAAAAATTTGAGTTTGGGTTGGACAAATAGGTTATCAAATGAAGTTTTTGTTTCATTACCCGTTTATTTAGGTTCGAACAATTGAAAATCTAAAGTGGGATTAAATCGGATTCGAGACAACAAAAATAAAAAAATTTACAAAAACTTATAATCGGACCTGGTTTTTTTTTTCATGTCGGCGAATTTAGGTAATTAGCTTGAACAAAAATTTGTCAGCTCTAATCCAAAGAGTTAATAAATCATTTTCTTATCTTAGTGATTTTGATTTGGTTGTTGATGATTTGTGCTCAATTAGTAGTAATTTTCTATTTTGTAGTTGGTTATATGTAAGAGAGATAGTAATTGTGCACCATATCATTTGCCCAAAGTTTTTCCGTTAGAGGTTAAGTATGTGTGGATAGAAATTTATCCTAACTATATCGCCTTCTATGTATTGATGGATAATTTATTAATAGATTAATTTTTATTCTCCTATCTCCGAAAAAAGGAGTAAAAGTTGTCCTAAATTAATAATTAATCGTCCTTACGTATAATTACTAAAAGTAATTGCTACCTAGTGATTTTTCTTAAGTGATCATGATTTTGTTTGCAAAATAAGAGAAAGGTTCAATTTATTAATATCAATTAGTCACTTAACATATCATGTAAATTCGACTTAAAAACAAATATCATTTTGAATTTTTTAGGAGGGTCATTTTATTTATACAAACTAATCGTATTATTTCATAAATTTTGGTGGAAAAAAATGTTAAGATAATCTATTGTAAAATGAAGACAAATAAAAGATTGTCTTTTTGTAAGGATCTTAGTCCTGAGTCATATCTTATATGAAACACCATACACGTCGGTGAAAATTTATTAATAGTAAAAATATTCATAATCTTTGTTAATAGTGAAAGTATTCATAAATATTATTAGTCAAAAAAATTGTTAAATTTTTGTATAGAAAAATCCTTCTTAATTTCAACGAGGACAACTATTTTTGAAACATACAAATTCTAAAAAAATACAAATTTTATAAATTTGCGTCATTTTACATGATCTACCACTAGCCATGCCTATATTAATTCCACTAAAATACAATATAATAACCATAATATTAGAAAGTGCACCAATTACTATCAACCTTATGTAGCATATGAAACATTCAAGTGTACTATCATGTTGCTACTACATACAAACAAGATTATTTCCCACGTTTGAAATACACCTTACATGTAAAGAATCCTCCCTTCATTATTGAATCTATATTGCTACTCTAAAGTTAATGTGCCATAGTACAACATAAGTTTATAAGAACCTTAATTTAAAAGAATAAAATAATTTTTAGGACCAGTTAGGACTCGGTAATGGGGTGGGTACATGGTAGGTTTTCCTATACTCACATTCATACCTCTTTTCAAAGTGCGTACTCCATACCTATACCATTAGGTGTTAAAAATTTATACCTATACACCGAATTTTACAGGTATGCTAGTTTTATTCGGATATAAATAGACTAAAAACATGATATCGATATTAGATATTTCTCAGAACTCAACCAAAGGAAACACACAAATAACAAAATATAGTTTTGGTCATCACATATTTGTAGTGCCTAGGTATCACATACGTTGACATGATCCATCATAAATTATGACATTCACAATCATAAATAATAATGCATAAACTAGGGTTTGAATATTGGGTCTAAAATTCGACCCTCGCCTTTTTTTTTTAACATTTAACGAAGTAGGCTGTAGGTGTTAAATGGGGGAGGGGTACAGGACGGATGTTCCGGGTATGGGTTATGAGTAATATATCGGGTGGGTATGGAGCGGGTGAAGCCTAAACCTCGTACCCATACCCGTCCCACATCCATTTTTTCGAATTTTTATCACCTCTTCAAACTTTAAATGGGCCAAATTTTACGGGTTTCAAACGGATACGAATTTTTTTACCAGCCCTAGGAGTAACAATGTAAAAGGCTTATATATATTGCTAAGATAGCACACATGACAGGTGATTAGTTTGGTAATATTATGGTCTAAAAATTGAACATTCGTATAGTAAAATCCCTCCCATAATAAACCGTGTTTAGACAGTAGCATAGACATTGCATGACAACCATTTACTATACTAGGGTTACACCTTGCTATGTAAGGGGATTAATTAAATTTTTATTAATTAAATTATTTTTAATTAATTTATAACAATAAAAATTAATCATAAGTTACAAAAATAAATTTTTTTCAAATAAAAATAATAAATCGATATATTAGATTATATAATTTATTATAAACAATAAATAAATATGTCTGTTTATTTTTTTATATTTTAATTAATATACTTTTTATTTTTAATATCCATTATATTAATGTTAATGTAAATAGTTCCAACATTAAATTGAATTAAAATTGCATTAAATTTACCGATTTAACATCTTACATATCGCTCATACATTATTTCAATTTAACTTTTAATATATATATATATATATAAACACGATGATATATATGATATGAGTATATTGTATACATTTTGCTATTATCGAACGTCCCTCTCCAAGGTCAAAATCTAAACCAACATACAATAAGGTTTCATCTTCCTGTATTCTAAGGTCATAACATACAAACATAAAGACTAGTAAACGAATTGTAGGGTAGTATATTTGGTGTCTTTTTGCTTTGTATATCCTACAAAAGGCACAAGGAAATAGGGTATAAATTCACTAACATGAAATGATGCTTCGGAAATGGCCTAAATTTAATTTGCATATTTGGCCTAACATTTCATACTTAACAAATCCGAGCTCCCAATTTAGCTCGATTTTGCTTTGAGATTTTGGAACTGATGGTTAATCAAATTAAATTTATTTATTTATTTAAATGAAAAAACTGAAAAATGAGATATAGAACATAATTTTTAGTGGTGATAATATTATTATGAAAAGAGTTCTGTTTTTATTGTATCTCAAATGAAGCATTATATGGTTAATTTCTATAGAAAAGAGAATTAAAATTTTATTTTTTAATTATGAATAATTGATTAACTTAACTGAAAAAAATGATTGATAGAGATTAGTTTATCCGATTCCAACTTTACTCGCATTATTTTCAAGTGAAAATTCAAATTAATCAAATAAAAAATTCTCGAATGCAAAATGATGCTAATGGCCCTCCTTAGTAGTTCGCACATTGCCATATTCATTTTTTTCATACTTAAATATAACGTACACATACCATCTTCATAATTTTACATACGCCATTAGTGTATGTCAAGTTCACCATTTTGCCTAAACATCACATCACATCCATATTTTTATATACGTTTTTAATATATATAGTATTCAAATTTCAAACTATTTAGACTTTCCTCAATAATTTTCACAAGACCAACTTAACCCACCAATCAACCAAATAAAAAACTGTAATCTATAAAATGTGGTGATATTGATGTATAAATTATACGTTAGTGTCCCGGGTCTATGTAAACGGATTACCATATAAGACATTAGCCGTGCTTTTCTAATTCGTTCAGTACACTATATCAACGGGTCTATAAACGCGGACATCAAAATTGAAAAAAGGAAAAGGACTAGAAAACTGGGTCAGTGACAAGCCTTTGTGTTGGACTTTAGCCGCATCCATCCTAACTTTTGCATAACCCAAGAGATAAAGCACATCTACCTCTCTGTATCATAGCAGGCCCTTCCCCCTCTTTTTTGTTTTTGTTTTTCTTCTTTTCTTTTTCCCCTGCTTTCCATCGTATGATTTCTTTGTTTTATTTTATTTTATTTTTATTTTTTCTTCTCTTCTTTTTATCACTGAGTTTTTTTTCTTTTTCCGATAAAGAGCGATATAAATATTAATATAAACTAAAAATATTTAGGAAAAAAAGAGACATGTATGAGTTTTATTGACATAGTCCATAATTTTAGAATTATATGATAAGTAATATTTTATATAACTTATTTTAAGTGGATTTTCACTTATTTATTTTAAATAATGTACTAAATTTGAATTTTATAAATAGAAAAAAATTTCTAATAAAATATTTGACTTTTACATCTTATAAATAAGCCCATCCAAAAAAAAAAACTATCTATTTGAATACAGTTAATTAATTAAAATTTTAAAGAATACATAATAAATTCGTCAATTAATAGCCATCCAACATCTTCAATAAATTTAATAACCAAACAAATATAAAATTAAAATATCAAAATAAATCTCTCACTTGAAAAGCTAATTGAAACACTTCTAAATACTCATTTTTTTAATTCGTTGTTTTATAATACATTATCGATAAAAGAATTACAAAGCTTGTAAAGTATTAATATTATCGTTGAAAAGATTTTCTTATTATCATAATTATGATTAAATCAATAATCCAATTACTATGGAAATGTTCCAAAAATGAAAGGCAACGATACCCGTAAAGGGAGGGAACAAAAATCTAAAAGAGAATGGCTAAAAAAGAAATACTAGAAGTAATTTTTTTTTTGCAATAAAAATAATTAATTAAAAGTACGTTTACGGTAGTATTATTTTTAAGACAAAAAAATGATAAACTTAAATGCATCATCTCTTGTGTAGCTATAGATCTACGTCTTTTACGCTGGGCACACACTCACTCGCTCCTCCTCCAGTGCTCTCTCTCTCTCTCTCAAAGTAGAGTAAACTGAAATCACCATATACACCGACTCCCCTTTTCCCTCAATCTCTCAGCTTTTTTCTCTCTCTTTCTCTCTACCCAAGTTCGATTTCAGCTTGTGGTTGGCTAGTGAAGTTCAATTTTCATCGGAGTTCACTCGGAACAGAAATGTAATTTGTGGGTTCTGATTTTGCGCGAATTTTGATCATTGTAACCGTACCACCCTGGTACCCGGGAGTATTGAGCTGTGAAACTACTGCAATGGGGTCGGAGCAGAATCGATTTCCTCAGCAAGAACGGGTATCAGTTTTTCCCCTGTTGCTATCTCTTAAAACCCAAAAAAAGGAGAAATTTAATCTTTTTCGTCCAGATCTGATACTTGAATGTTTCCTTTGTCAGTGTCATTGCCATGTTGTGTAAACGTGATCTACATTTGCAGAATTCGTGCACATAATTCAATTTTCTTTTCCGATCTGAACCTTTTATGCTTTCATTATTTTGCTTAGTTGGGGGAATTTGCTTTTGTTTTTCCTTAATATTTCAGTAATAAGAATTATTAAGGAGTGATTATGGGTAAATGAGGGATCACAATTGTTTAATCACCAGTTTCCGTTTTCTTCTTATTAGTAGTTAATTAATGAAAATGATATAAATTGTTTAGTGGGTTTTGTGCTGGCGATTTTTTATACAGCCATGAAGGATTAGGAGTATTCAGTAACACATATTCTGATATGGGGTTTGATACGACGGGGAAAAAGTTAATCATGCCCTTCTGCTGCCTAAATTAAGATTTTAAAGCTTTCAGTTCACGGATGGTACTAAATTATTGCCATTTCTTACTTGTTTGGTCTTTTCAATTCAGTCAGACTCTCTCACCCCTTGGGGGTTAGCCTAGTGTTAGAATGACTGGCTTCCACGAGGAAGACCAAGGTTCAATTCTCCATATGTTGTGTGCTTGTGTTATAATTTACCCATAAAAAAAAAAAAATAATAAATCTTTGTCGGATTGTCTCATGCTATACCAACATCCTTGATTGAGCTACTTTTTGGACTATAGAGATTATAGAGGAGGTGGGTGAGGGGAGGGGATCATCATGATGCTTTATAAGTTATATTCTTGTCTATGTTTGAAGGGGATTGTCTTGTCTGGTTCACTGAGCGTAATACATTTTTGGTGGCATTTTTATCCGATAGTCAGAATCAGATGGGTTCTAATTTTTAACATATAGGTATCAAGGGTGTGGTTTGAACTTTGCATGATAGATGATACTCAGCCTATGTCCATTAGGTTGATACTCAAACTTGGTGATTGGTAATCACCTTGAGCACGAGGAGCATGTATTCAAAGAAAATGATATGAGTACTCTGGGGAGAAGTGTATGTGTTTGTTCATGTCTGTTGTGCCTGGGATCTTTGTCATGAGAGGCATACTTTGATGTAATTGGGCATAAAGCATCATGTCGTCCTGAAGTTGATGGGTTGCCTGCTCCACTAACAATAAAAAAGGCATTCCATGAACTGGTTCATTCTACATGCCAAAATTGGTGAATCTATCACTATTTGCAACAATATTGTACTGTTTTTCTAGATCGGCCGATTTTGTAATGATATGTTTGTTTGAAATTGAGGCATGGTTGGCCCTTTTCTTTCATTCTCACTTTTATCAAGTTTTATCTCTCTATTCTTTCTCAAACACATGTTGATATAAATGTAAACACGTAGGAAAAGTTACTTAGCTTATCAAGTTCTCTGCTAGGTGGCAAACCTTGTATTTGAACAAGTCTTGGGCACAAGGTAACTGTGGACGTGAATCCTGAAGCTAATTTTCCAAAGGACATAAACATAACGTGCAATTGCCTTTGATTTTTGTATTGACATGCAAGCTGGCCATTGTTCCCTGGACTTTCTTTGAACACTTTGATGAATGTTATTAAGTACTTATTGATTCATTCTTATAGCATTTGCATCAACTGGTTTGGAATCATTTCATTATGTCGAACTATGTAGTTTCCATGTCCATATTGCATATTCCTTTCTATTGTTTGTGAATGATTATCTTGTTCTCTAATGTTGATACCTCCATTTTCTGCTCAGCGCAAGAAATGGGGAGGATGTTGGGGTGGATTCTCCTGTTTCGGAGTTCAGAAGAGTGCTAGGCGTATTGTACCAGCAGCTCGTACACCAGAAGGAAACACAGCAGTAAACCAAGCGAATGGGCCTCAGGCTGTTGGACTAACCAACCAAACTACTTCAATACCTCCGCATCTTCTAGCTCCTCCTTCTTCCCCTGCATCCTTCACAAATTCTGCTCTTCCTTCAACTGCTCAATCACCTAGTTGTCACCTGTCATTGTCTGCCAATTCACCTGGGGGTCCTTCCTCAACTATGTTTGCAACTGGGCCATATGCCAATGACACACAGTTGGTTACACCCCCTGTTTTTTCCACCTTCACAACTGAGCCATCAACTGCTCCTCTAACTCCTCCGCCGGAGTTGGCTCATCTAACAACACCCTCTTCCCCGGATGTTCCTTATGCTCAATTTCTGTCATCATCAGCAGATCTAAAATGTACTGGGAAGACCAATTATGGGGCTTCGAATGATCTGCAAATAACATACCCACTTTCACCTGGAAGTCCTGCTAGTAGTCTTATATCACCTGTTTCAAGGGCCTCTGGTGACTGCCTATCTTCCTTTCCTGAGAGGGAGCCACCTTCTCCATGGGATCCTTCTCTTTCTCATAAAGTTGCAAAATATCCAAGAACAGGATCAGGACGGGTTGCAGCTAATGGCTCCAAATCTCAAGATTCTAATTTCTTCTGTCCTGCAACTTTTGCACAATTCTATCTGGACCAACCACCTTCTGGTGGGAGGCTAAGCATTTCCAAAGACTCGGATGTCTACCCTAATGCTGGAACTGTGAACCAGGGCAAGCAGAACAAGAATAACAAGCAAGAGGTGGAGGAAATTGAAGCATACAGGGCATCCTTTGGCTTTAGTGCTGATGAAATTATTACTACTGCTCAATATGTGGAAATATCTGATGTGGTCGACTGACTCTTTCACTATGATGCCCTGCACCTCTAACAAGCCACAGATAGAAGAAACTACATTACCAGGGTGGGGATATGGTCGATCAAGGTCCAAAAAGTCGGAAAACAATTCACCCAGTATAAAATCCACCAATTCTGGGTCAGATATTAATGGCAAAGGTATTGGGATAGTTTCATCCAATCAATATGAAGGTGAGTGTAAAAATTACTGTTGTTAATTTGTATCAGCAGTGCACATAATGTTTTTTTTTATATGCCTTCTGACTTATAGAGCCTGAAAATTTAGTGTTACTACTTCATGTTGAATGGGGCCAGTCTATTGGTGTTTGTTTAGCCCTTCCTGTCTTCGACAATTAAGGAAATAGTGTATAGACGTCAATATTGTATGTAGTAGATAATTTGCGTTGAAGATCTTGTAGTCTTCTCCCTATTAAAACTACAACAGAAAAAGAATGTATATTTATGTATAAACAAAACATGAAGATAAATATAATGTGGCTCTATTTATATATTTCTTTTCAGTATATATATAGGTATCAGGCCCTTAAGATGGAAGTTAGGAAACAAGCCCTATCTTCTTTAGAATTCTTGAATTGTGTGCATACAGTATAAATGTAGCTGTCTGCGTCTTTACAGCAGATATGTATGTATAACACTAATATGAATATAGAGATAGATATAAATCCCTAGGCTTACAAGAAAGGAGCTAGCTTTATCTTCTTAAGAATTGGGGGCTAAATCATAGTTATTGGGAACACTCTATGCTTCAGCTTGTGACACTTCTGGGTACATGTACGTTTAATGGGGGAAAGCTTGATACATAGGCATATTTGGGTATGTTTATTACTTGTTCTTGGTTGCTTAATAGTGTATACTTGGGGGCCTTTAGAAAGCCTTTGCCCCTCTCCCGAAAAATAAGGAAAAAAGATAAAAAAGAAAAGTAGAGTGGGTAAAATAAATCTAATATTTGAGTCGCCGCAAGTGAAGGTAATGGCAATTGAATAATTGGCTGTGCGTATCTTCAAGAAAAGCCAAAATGTCACTATGGCAAACCCTTAATGGGCTTGAGCTCAGCTCAAAAATACACCTTCCTGCTTGTCTCGTCTTTCTTTTCTTCTATCATTAGAGAAATGAAAGGAACAGAACCGGACTACCTGGCTTGCAGTTCAATAGTTGTTGGATCATGCTGAATGGCCATTGCAGAATCCTTCATATTGCCTCCCTTGCTCTGATAAGTAAAAGCCCTGAAATTTGCCCTCCCTAACCCTAGCAATCACCTTTCCAATTTCCAGATCTATGATTCCTGGACTCACCTGAGATATGTTTTATGATGTGATGAAGTACTAGGGCACATGATTGAATGCTATCAGGCATCGGCAAAAGATTAGATTCAGTTTGCTGAAGTTGGTTTGGCAGTGTACTGAACTGGACATGAAGTAGCCCAAATAAAAAGTGCACTTATGAATCAGATTTTGGGTTGTGATCCTGATCACTATAAGCGGATATATCGTTGAATCTAGCAAGTATGAACCAAATTGGAAGTCTATAATTTTCTATGCAATGAGGAATTTCTTAAGTGAGTTTATTGAAAGTAGCATATATGTTGGGAGGTTGGAGAAAACGTATATGAAATATTGTGAAGAGACTTAACGCAGCTTCTGTTTGGTGACGTGGAGTAATGAACTACAGATATGCAAAGTGAGGAGGATGCATATGGAGCTTGATGCTGATTTTTCAGTGATGGTGTTGCTGGTATCCAAACTTTTTGATGTATATAGTGTTGGATAGGGTAGGAGAGGTCAAACCATGGGATTGAGTAGGCAAGCTTGATATTGTGATCAGAACTGAGAGGGCACAGATCATGTTTCTGTGCAGGATCATTATTACTAGCCGAGAAAATTTCTATTTGTCCTAGAAGATTCTGATTTGAGTTGCTTGTAAGTTGATTGTGTTTGTTTCAGCGCTTATATAATATTGAACTTTAGGCCGTCCATTTTTGGTAGTTGTGCAAAGTTGCTGGGAAAAAGCAAAAAGAATGAAAGAAAAGGTTAACATGATGAAATAGATCTGTAGAGGGGCAGAGCAGTTTCTGGGAATCTAACTATTTGAACTATTAACTCCTTCAAGGATTTTGCATTACTGTTGTCTTGTTCTTCTTTGCTTTGCATTTAGTCATGCGTACGAAATTTTAGCCTTGTCTGTATTTTGCCCAAATGATATGGTAGAGAGGAGTCATCTTAAGTTCACACTGAATTCGAATATGCCAAATAAAAGTTTTTAAAACTTTTCCCTGATCTAAGCTAGGGCGGGTTCATGCCAAGATGTTTGGTTTTGCTGGTGCTGCTTTATGTTCCCAAAATAACTAGTTTCGGTGATTGATATTTGTGCACTTGATCTTCAGGGACTAGCAAGAGCACTGTGGTGTCATATGGCACATAAAGTTGGCTATCCATCAAGTAATCTTGTCAAATTTGGGTTTGCCCTAGAGACAATTTAGATTTATGAGAAAACATTATTAAACTATTTTCGTGCTAAATTGGTGAAAGACACTGATTTAAGATCAAAGTCGAGTGATTCTCTCTGTCATTTGAAGCTGGATATGCATTGCGGTATGTCGTGTTAGACATACTAGCCCTGATGGTGCAAGTTTGGTCACAGACAAGCACAGGCATCATCTGAGTTTGCGGTATGTCATGTTAGACATACTAGCCCTGATGGTGTAAGTTTGGTCACAGGAAACAAGCACAGGCATCACCTGAGTTTGGATCCCTGTGTCCTTCCCATTTTATTGGGTTGAATAATGACCAATTTCTGAAGCTGTTTATGGCTGTTTATTAGGGCTAGTGGTGACTACCTTGCCTAGGGTTGACCCTTATTACTGTTATGTGCCCTAGTAGGCAGGAGCTACTCCTTATTGCCTTTAAAAAATGGGAAAACAAAAATCTTATTGAGTGGGGTCTAGATCTAGAATTTGGGCGCTGCTGAGTATGCTAAGCTTTAACATATATTAGAACAAAGAGGTTCCTTAGCCCCCAACCTCTGAGTCCCCTCCTCTAATGCCCCTCCCCTCGTTTCAAGCTCTTGACCATGAAAAAGAATCTCCATTTGCATTAAACCATGAAAAAGAATCTTCATTTGCACGGATAAGGCTGCCTAAATTTAGTCCCTCTCAACCCCCACTTGGGGTGGGATCTACATTGGAAACCCTCCCCCCTTGCCCTGGGTTTTCTTCTTTTCCCCTTTTGTGGTTTTAACAGTGGTCTATTTTTCTCTGATATCCAGTGTACAAGTAAAGAACTTTGGGTTTTATTCAACCATAGAAGCATATTAACGCCTCTATTAACAAGGCTTTCATGGTTTAATGCAGATGATAAATCAGATGGGCATGCTGGGGATGTTTCTGGTCAGAGTACTCCAAGCAACCTAACTCTGACGGATGAAGAAGATATATTCTCTGACACAGGCAGGTTCAGAAACAACAGAAAATACCATACAGGTCTTTCCTGCTCTGATGCGGAGATTGAATATAGACGAGGCAGAAGCTTGCGAGAGTGTAGAGGTGATCTCTCATGGCATTAATATTTAGTAGTCATCGACCTCTGATGTGCCATATCTGGCACATGTAGCTCTTCTTTTGGTTACACCCACTATTTCCGACCCTACCAACTGCTATGTAGTCTGATCTGGTTTGAGCTTTTGTGTAACTTAAACTAAGCTTAGGCTCACTCACCACCTGATGTTGATGTGTTGTAGTGCCAGTACGTATTTTTCTGGCTTTTGTAAGTCTTGTGTGTTATGCCTCACTAGTATTTATATTTGTTCTGGGGGAAAGGTGTGTTATGGCCCTGCCCTTTTATTAGCATAGTACCAAGTTTGGCGTGGCAAATTTGTGATCGAGACTGGGTTTCCTCTCAGCGCCTTGTGAGAAGCGAGATAGTTAAATTGTTTATATATGAAATGTATTCAAAGTAATGCATTTTTAATTTATTTATCTCTGAACCCCCTCCTAATATCCAAATTTGCCTCTCATTTCGCCTTTATCAGATTCCATTCCATTATTATTATTATTAAAATTTAATAGGATTATTGGACGTTATTAATTCAACCATTAGGAGTATTATTGGACGTTATTAATTTAACCTATACAATTAGCTGTCAATAATCCAACTTTTCACCATATTTATTGTTTTTTAATACGTCACTGAGTTAGGGTTGCTATAATTTGATGAAACTGAGTTAGGGTGATTACAACTTGATGGGATGATGGCCTCACGTTCACGGTGGATCTATTGACCTTTTGAAATTAAAGTGTTATAACTCGATGAGACTGAGTTCGGGTGATTACAACTTGATGGGAGGCCTCACAAGCCATTGACCTTTGAAATTAAAGTGTTCTTTTAAAGTGTCAAGTCAACTTTTTAGTTTTAATTGGTAAAAACCTTCTTTTTTATTATGCGGTGAAATAGAACCATGAAATAGGTGCTGGCAAGTTTTTAATAAGAGTAATACATTTTTACAAATTTAAAATTAAGACAGTTGATATGACACTTAAAAAACTTTTATGTCAAAAAGTCAACAGCTTCGCTGCCATGTACTTTAATTTCAAAAAGTCAATAGCTTAGCTGCCATGTAATCAATCGTCCTAACTGGGTGGTGTACTAAATGCAATACATAAAGTAAAAAGTTGGATTATTGGAAGGTTTTATAGATTGGATTAATATTGTCCAATAGCTTAAAAGATTGAATTAATAGCGTCCAATAACCCTATTTAATAATCTCACTAATTAATAATAATATAACATAATATATTCGTAGGAAACACATCTTTTAAAATTAGAACATTATTAGATTGTCCGACGTTGAAGTTTAAAAATACTTACATGTATAAAAACAAAACACAGACCCCACAACTAACGAAATATTTACATGTCCATCTTGCATCTACTATGTAAATATTTTGTACTAAGGATCATACAACATACAGTTAGTATTTCGATTACTTTTACGGATGTTACTTTCGTAGAGCTTGAAAAAAAAACCTCCCTTCTAATATCACATAAAACTAGATAAATATGTACGTCAAGGCGTCTACTAATAGTCTAATACCACACTTCCTATGTTATCTCGTGCTTCATAGCATTTTGCATAGCTATCATTACCTAAACGATTAAGGCACATCTACAACACACGGAAAGTAGGGTGGGGTGGTTATCAATCGAAAGGAGCTCGACGAGGAGTACCCTTCCTCCTCCTGGCATTGTGGTGATTAAAGATGGGAGGAGTTGAAGGGGAGATAGTGGTGGGAGTAGTAGCCTCGTCCCCTGAACTAGAGGACCTGTAAGTCCCACCGGATTCATCATGGTAAGAGCAATACCCGCCTCCTCCTCCTCCTCCTCTTCCATGCAGGGAAATCGCTAAACGATCAAAAGGTGTTGACAACATCATTTTCTGCAGTTTCTTGGGAGTAGACGATTCATCCGATTCAGAGCCATGGTACCCAATTAGTTGCTCATGATCGTCTCTTTTTGTGTACTTGCCCGGCCTCAATGAGAAGGTCAGGTTGGTGTCCCCTCGCTTGATTCCGCCTAGCTGCTTCCATCAACATTTTGGTTTCATTAGCATTTAGTTTGACAGTAACCAACTCCGACACAAAAGACAGTGGAGTTTTTGGCCATACATCGGTTTAACATATGCAAAGGCAGACATATTGGAAAATGATGCTTAGAAATATGTAACTAGCAAGAGGAATTTCTCGAGCAACCGCTTCCCTCCCAGCACCAATTATGGGAAATGGGGAAATTGAACTGGATGTCGAGGGGCTACTAGGCTCGGCATCTTGCCTGGACTGCCCGTGCCCCTCCTGCTACCACAGGAACTAGATACATATTTCAGAATAAGCATGAACTAGTAAAATGACGTTAGGAGCCTGTTTTCACGAGAGCATGTTCAACCATAGCAAACCACACAAACATACATATGCACAACATGCGTCAATGGGCACATAAAACAGGGGAGATCGAGGAGGTAGGACAAGCACAGAGATAATGCTCGGAGGGGGCAGGCAGGTACGAACCTTGCAAGCAAGAGAACAGAATCTGAAGGAATCAAGGAGGCTTCGGCAACAAATATCGCAGGTGTTGGTGACTCCTTTACCGGGCCTTGGCTGCGGCCGCTCATTCAAGAACACAATCTTCGCGCTGTTTATGATGTACGTTTGGATGCCCGATATGTCTATGTACCTTTGTATCTCATTTGCTCTCACCACATTGTGGTACGATGACCTTCTTATCTGCACATACCCATTTCACCATTTTCTCCATAAATATATATAGCTATTTCTTTCTGCTGACCAAAGTCAGTAAATGGGTAGTGATAAAAACTGACAACTTGGTCCACTATTGTATCGTACTGACTTTTATGTCCCAGTAAAAAAGTAAGTAGATTGGGGGAAAGAGTAATAACCTGAAGAACTTGATGATCGCGGTGACGGGTTAAACAGTAAGGACAAAAGGCATCTCCGATGCAATCGAGACAGAACATATTACATTCACTCTTGTTAAGACCTCCATGAACAGGGCAGGGAATGAAGTAAGTCCCCTTCAACATGGGCATTAGCCAATTTGGTCCCAAATCCAATCCACTCCCACCCTCATCTTTGTTCTTCCTCCAATCCTCCATTTCCACCTATTAATATTCCCCTTAATAACCTGCTTATCAATCAATCAACCAGCAGGCCAAAGCCTGAACAAAATTAAATCAAATACTATCAATGTGTAATACAATCATCAATTTCTCTTAATTATTTTCAACTTCAACCTAATTAAGTCGAATAGTATCAATAACTAATCCAACACCGTAACCATCAATTCAAACATTCGAAAATACTTTAAGCACAACAGGCCTAGTCACGGCTATTGGGCTTGGATTTAGGATGTGTGCACTCTATTGGGCCTTTCAGTCCCATTAGCTATCCCTAAACTCAGGCCCAATGGAGTGTCCAATTTATCAATCTGGAAAAGGAACAGTAAACATATGACGATTATACTCAATTGACATGAATACTTTCAATCGGTTACTAAAGTCTAAAACCATGCTAAAGTATTCTCCTTATGAAAATAAATACTCGAGTTACAGCTTACCATCATTGAACTTTAAACTTAAACTTAAACTTAAACTTATTTTTGGGGTATATGCTCACCCTTGGACCTTCTAGCCACTTGGACTACACTTAAACAAGTCCAATGAAACATCTAACTTACCAATCTACGAAAAACAAAAAGAATAAACAAACAAACAAACGAACGAACAAACAAACATACCATGATTTGTCGAAGTTGGGCTTGGAGTTCCTCTCCTTGGTGTAGCCTATACAACAAATTCATCATCATCAAAGACTGGATTCACAGTACATGTAAGGCTGGTGTTTTTTTAAAATTTTTATCTGAACAACTTTAATTTTGTTTATAAGTCAAATTACATTGATGAGTAGAAAGATAGAATAGATGGGTATTATGGGATGAAGGAGAAGACGCAGGAAACGTGGAGGCTTCAAGGAGAGAGAGAGAGATTGGAAACCTACACTTGAGGCATCCACCAGCAGCAGCAGAGAAGAGAGGATTGATAGCCAACCCAACAGAACTCCCACTTCAAAGCGGTCAGGAGAGAGAGGAGGAGGAAGAAGAAGAAGAAGAAGAAGAAGAAGAAGAAGAAGAAGAAGAAGGAAGAAGAGCTTAGAAGTCTGTCTTAGTCGAGAGGAGGAGCAATAATAGCATCGGAAATAGGGCAAAAGGGCAACCTCACCTCCATATATGCCATGGCGGTCACCGTAATACTATTCTACTATTTTTCTTTCTTTCTTTCTTTTCTTTATTTATTTATACAGAATTAGCAGTAGAATTATTAGACTTAAAAAAAAGGATGTCATATTCATCTCGCCCCACCCCTCCCCCTCAAGAAAAAGGAAAAAGCTGAATAAGTCTCGAAACCTGTTCCAGTCAAATTCCAACATATAATCCTTCTCATTATTATTATTATTATTATTATTATTATTATTATTATTATTATTATTATTATTATTATTATAAATACTTTCATAAAAAAAAATATATTATTGTCATTGTTTTTGTATTTCTTGTTAACAAAATAGTGTAAAAGTTATCATCTAAATTATTGTATGTCATTTTTTATGAATAAAAAAGCGAATAGTAAATTTAGCTTGACTAATGTATCCGTCATATTTATTAACATAAATATTAAAAAATATATTTTAACATAGTATAATTAATATTTATTAATATTATTCTAAGATGTAATTTTTTTAATACCATTAATACTATTTCATTAAAAGATAGGGATCAAAATTATTTATACATATATTTTCTACTTTGAAGACTGAACCCTCTTAGATATAAAAATTTATAAGTCATTATTTATTTAGGAAAAATATAAATGAATGTAAAATAAATTTTATAATTTTATTTTTTGAAGAAAAATAAAGATTGTGGAATGAAACGTTTAGAAGATGATGATGATAGCATAGGCAGGAAATAAAGGGGTTAGTCCAAAAAATGATAGCCAAGTAAAATGGATTAGAGTGAGACGTGCCAAATGCCAAATTTATGTGCTTCTTGATGGTTCCCTCTCCTTTGGAGCCGTTGGATTAACCACCTCCTCTTTTTTTATTTTATTTTATTTTTAATTTTAATCGGCAATCTCTCTCTTCTCCTCTTGAATGAATGCGAAGACAAGTCCACAGGGTCGCCAATGTCTAAACCAGAGAAGCACACGTGTCGAGTGTGCTCACGCTACCTTTATCAGCTCACCTCTAGAATACGCCTCCTCCTCCTCCTCAAGTTGTACTATCCCCCACGGGCCCCACACAACACCCTTTTCCCGGACTCATACTGTGAACTCGAGTTTATAGATCTTCGTCATAGTTCATGTCTTGTTAGGGTTGACTTTGAGTCGATGAATATTTAAAAATTAATAATAATTTTGACGGAAAATATTTAAATTAGATTTAGTTTGATTAGAATCAATTAAAATTTTGATTTCAGTTCGAATTAATATTAGGTGTTTATTGACATTTTTCATTAAAAGGTTGATCGACATATAAATTATTCTATGAATTTGGATATATAGATCCAAATTATCATAAGTAATATTTTATTTTAAAAAATTTGATATTATTTCCATAATATTTCATTCTTTTCTTCAAATTGTGTCATATCGAGAGATCTACATATCGTGACCTAGAACGGAATCAATTTTACATGATATAGCTTTATTTTGGGTTTCCATCTATCATATGTAGTTTTGTGTCAAAGTTACCATGAGAAATATTACCAATTAGAATCAGAACTCGTTAAGGAACTATTTTAGTTTCTTTTCATAGAATTAAATGAAGAATCATTAAATATAAGAAAGATTTCTTTTATAGAAAAGAAATTTTATTAATAAAAAGTTATTATACTATATCTAAATTGTTTATTTTTTAATAAGAATAATTTAAAATAGTAAAATTTAAAAAATATTTTGGACATATAAAATGAGGGAAAAATTCAAATAAGCATCCTTCTACTCATCATATAAGCACCTCGAATCTGAGCAGTTCGATTTTGATCCAAGGATTGTGATTAAAAGCTCATTTTAATTGTTGCCGTTAGATCAGCATCATAAGGCTCATATTCTAGATACTTAATATATAGGTGGAGCGTACCTAAAAGAGGAATAATACAACTTACTTGAACTATTTCCTATATGGTCAATTTCAAGGGAAAAATATGAAAGAGGTAATACATTCATATGTATCTTTTTTTTCTAATGAATAATTTTATATTGGACATCTTTCTTCCACTTCCAATGCATATACGTACACCTAGCGCTGGCAAAAATCCGTCCGACCCGATAGTCCGAATTTGTCCGACCCGAAAAAATCGGGTCCAATCACAAATTTTTGTCCGAATTTTAAATTCGGACAATCGGTCATGTCCGAATTAAAATTCGGGTCGGGTTCGGGTTGTCCGAATTTTATGACTTTTTCGGGTTCGGTCAAAATCGGACAATCGGACAATCGGGTTTGGACATTCGGTCATTCGGGTTTAGGTATAATTTAGTCCAAAATCTACAAAATTTTCAATAAAATATTCGGACATTCGGGTTCGGACATCGAAAATTCGGGTTCGGGTTCAGTCACATACACAATTTCAGTTCAATCATATCAAAAATTCGGACATTCGGACATTCGGGTTCGGACATCGGACATTCGGGTTCGGGTTCGGGTCCGGTCGATGCGTCCGAATCTGCAAATCGGACAGGGTCCGGGTATGGTGTTTTTGTCCGAATGTCCGAATTGTCCGAATCCGATTGACCCGAACCCGATTTTTACCGAGTGCTACGTACACCCAACATACACCAAAGACATATGCCATCGTGACATCTTGTTTCTTATTTCTGTATAGAGATACTATTGACTATATTTCGATCTTATAAAACTCTACTGAAACGAAAGTCATACTAAACATCGTTCTATAAGAGATCGAGTAGCTAGTAGTAACCGGAAAAAGGTTTGGATGATCAACTATTGTATCTTGCGTTTTTCCTCAGAGATTAGATAGAGCTTCGTGCATAATAACAATGTGTAGATGACAAGTTAAAATGGAATCGCTTGTTAAAGACGGTTCATTGAAAATGGCCACCAAGGGAATCAAACCCAGAGTCAAAGTGATAGGAAATATGATGGCCTCCCAGTCCCACCATTTATTTCTCATGTCTTGAGTAACTAAAATTGATGGCCTCCTAACTCCTCACCAAGAAATATATTTTTCCTTTTTAAAAATAAGTTTATATCGGTTCACAATATCCCGATTCATAAAAATTTTAAAATAAGCATCCTTAAAAAATTAATTGTATTATCTATATATAATCCTTACCAACTGCACCAACTCCTATAAATAGAGTCGAGAAACATTTACAAATTAATAAACTAATTGTAATATCGGTTTTTTTTTCTTTGTGTTCCATATTAGCTACTTTGAATCGAATAAGAATAGAAAAGCTTTTAGCCATCAAGTTAGGATCAAAATCCAGGCTGACAATTACCAGATTAAAGGTTTTGTCCACTTAATTTCACTTTTAATGAGATAATCTGGGCACCTGGAGGAATCAAAATATTACATTAATTTTGATTGGGGCCCTATTGTGATCTCCAAGTCTTATATGAGGTTCTCAAGTAGGATCATCCACCTCTTTCCTTTGCCCTTAAAAAATATAATACCCTTTTTTTTTTACTTAGAATTATTCTACTTCAATTGTCTATCTTATCTAGGAAAAAATAAATCTATACTCTAAAACTTGCATCAATAAATCCACCAAATTATAAAATCGTTTTTGGGTATTTTTTTTGGATTATGGGGATTTAAGGTACAAGTTTTCTTAACAATTGTGTTTCTAGTGATTTGAATATGTGTCCTCCTTATCGGGGTGAGGTAGTTACGACCTCAATCAACATGTAGTGACTCTAACGGATGATATCATAGCAATTAAGGTCTTGTAGTGATCAACTTACCCTCAAAATGCTTATGCATGTTTGGTCTTAAGGTTGGGTGGTCTTAAAGGCTATTTCTCTTTGTTGTGTTAATGTATCATGTATTGTAAATTTAGTTAATTCCATCGATAAAACTTTGAAAATTGTTCTAAATTTTAGACGACTAACTGGGAATTTAATGAATGTATTGTTTCTTTATAATTTTGCATTTTGCATAGGTTTCAATTATATTCTGACATATGTCGGACGTCGAGTCACTATATAACGACCTATTTATAGGGTCTAATTAGGGTTAATGAGCATCTAAGAACGCTCATAATTGGTTACAACTTATGAACGAACATATGTTTCCCTTTACGTAGAAGTAATGCGATCTCTCTCTCTCTCTTAGGAATAATTTCTTCCTTCTTTTTCAAATAGAATCTTGAAAAACAAAAGCAGGGAAGTGATGGATGAGTGCTATCAGTTCAAATCTTTAGCCTTTACATGAAGCTCTCGCCTCTTGTCTACTGCCTATTGAACAGTGGAGCCACTCAGTAACTACTTTTTGAACTTTCATTTATAAATATTAGCCCAACTACATTTGCCATTTGCATCAGCACTACCAGAGTTAGTTCAGTAAAACATAAAACTCTGGTTTTTAACACACTAAAGATGATGAATAGAAGATCAACAGCCTTCAGAAACTCTTCAACATCCTCCATCATCCTAACGAGATCGGCCACTACTCCGAACCCAATCCCACCACCACAACCAGCTGTCCCACAGTCACCGGTGTCTCGATCTGAGTCAACCAAGTTCACTAAAAGAAGCCAAAGTGGCATAGCAATTGGTAATTCTGATTATGATTACCATAAACAACAAAACAAGTCTCAGCCTGTAATTGATTATTACCCTTTTCCTCAGTCCCCTGACCTTGATGATCTTGGTCTAGGCAAAGGGATTACAAGTTCTAATCATGACCCACAGCATAGGCTGGTCCAAGTGAACCTTCCTAGTCCCTTTACTTGCATGGGGTGCAAGGAATATGGTGCTGGCAGCCGATTTTCCTGCAAGCAATGCAACTTTGAGCTCCACAACTTTTGTGCCTTGTCCCCTCCTGTTCTGAAGGCCCATCCTCTCCACTCCCAACACCTGCTCGTTTTCAACACTAAGCCAGGTAATCTCTCAACTTTCAATCGACTAAGTTGCATGCTAATTGGAAATTTTGAGGAATCATCTCAACCAAAAGCTTTAGTTGTTGTTTGAAAGTTCAGCCATAAAGGTTTTATAACATAATCTAACTCAACCCCACGCAAATGCACTGGTCTGATATCACGTTAAAAAACCAGCTCGACCAAAAGCTAAAACTCATAATTGAAGATTCAAAAAGGTTTTTACGATGTATACTCTCAACAGCAATTCCTTGATCAATCTTAAAATCACGAGAAGTTCTTCCTGTGTATGTAATAGGTAAAGGACTGTTAAAACCTACCTGTGATGTATGTGGGAAAGCAGAGAAGGGATACATGTTCAAGTGCAGCGCGTGCAGCTTCCAGTTACACCCGAGCTGTGCCATGCTGTCACCCAAGATGAACTTCCCGACCCATCCTCATCCCCTCGTAATCTTGCCAGCCACCATAACTCCATCAGGAGAAATCCTATGTGCAGAGTGCAAGAGGAAGAGGTCAGGGCAGGTGTACAGATGCACAGTCTGTGATTACTACCTGCACGCTGCATGTGCCAAGAACATGGTGAACGGCCTCCATGCCAACGGCCTCAAGGGGCTCGATGACAAGGGCGGGGGCCACAGAATGCTTGTTGGGGCAGCCAAGTTGGCTTCACATGTTGTCGTGGGCTTCATGGGTGGAATCTTCGAAGGTATTGGAGAAGGATTAGGGGAAGCTCTTACTCAGAACTTTGCTAAAGGAAGATGCAATAGTACTAAAAGAGGATCTCACATATCTGGTTAATTACTTACCAGCCAGAAAATCCTTATGCCAATAAATATAAATCTGACAGTATTGTGATTGTTGCTCCACGCTGATTATTTAAAAGGGGCAGAAGTTTTTAAAAAAAGTTTGAGTGGCAGTTTGAATACATATACGGTCTTCTGTGCTATGGCAATAATCTCACTTCAAAAACAAAAAAAATAAAAATAAAAATTGAGTTTTATCTGAACTGGTAAATTGTCTTCAATTTGTAACATATGCCGTAGAGAAAAGATACAATGTAAAATGGTGAATGACAATGTAAATTGAATTAAGTTGATTGTATGTGTAACTTATTATTTTTATTAAAATTATATGATGCTAATATTCTATAGTGTTTCTTCACCCCCCCACCTCTCTCTTTAATTGAGGATGTTTTTGAATCAGTGATAGTCACTAGTTTAAATTTTATGGTAGTTCAAATTTTATTTTCTTATTTCTTTAAAGAAATTTGCAAGTGATTTTGTATGTAGTGCCACCAAAATGAATAATTCAAAGGGAAAAGGGTTTTTTTTTTGGGGGGGTGTTTGGGAGAGGGTATTGATTGCTAGGTCAGATTCTCCGAAAATTTAAAGGTAGGATTTAGTCTAATTAAAATGGTACAATTTGATGCCAAACAATTAGTGCAGTCAAAAAGGAAAAAGAGAAGACAAATTCTAAAACTGTTTCCTATAAAAAATGGATTTATTATTTTGGCGAATTAAACTTCTATAAAAGGTGTTAATTAGTGAATCTACAACTACAGCGCCACCTAGGGGGATTGTGCTTTGAAATGTTTGAGAAAAATCAGATGTAGATGATCTTTTATTCTTGCTAGCATTCCTGGTAACGAAGAGTAAAATCGACAATGTCTGCTTTGTGGATGTGGCGGCCACTCTATCTAGTATTTTGGATGGTGGATTGTATTCTTTTTGTTTTTCATGAGTGTCGTTTTTTTCTTAGTATCAATTTATCGTAACTTAGCTTTCAGAGTCTTGAACTTGTTAGCCTTGTGGAAATGAACAACTATCGAAAAAGATTTGCTATCTTTATCATACCAAAAAAACTTATTAAGATGGAGGAGGATGCTGTCAATACACTATAGTTCAAGAATGATTAGAGTTCTGGAACCTGAAAAAAATTGGAAATTAAATTCTAGGCGATGAAGATGAAGTAATCAGAAGAATTGACCAAAAAAAAGTAAAAATTTGAAGCATGAAACTTGATCTTTGGCAGTTGTACTGTTTGTGATGCTTTCTGAAGTCTGAATCAAGGTAGTACCTTTTGTAATTAGCGTTTGACCTCCTCTCTAAAAATTGAAATTCTACAAGAAATCCCCTTCTCGGAGTTCTGTCCCTAGTTACAAGGAATGCTCCATACTCATGCGATTTGTGCTCCAAGGACAAGTATACCAAACCTAAATTGGACTAAATTTGTGCAATAAGTAGCACTCTGTATAGGGAAACAAGCGACTTGGGAGGCGTTCTTGATAACTACAGTCCTATCTAAGAATAATAGGAAGGGCTTAGCACTTAATGGTTAAGAAGGGGGAGGGGTTCAGGAGAGGACCAAACCACACGACCCATTTGCTAGAACTGATATTTCAACTTGGGATATTAGCTCCCACTCCCAGGACAACAGTAGGACACTGAACTGATGCAGTAATGCACAACTGGCTTTCTGATCATTGGCGCTGCCCACATTTCCTAAGTCCGGCCCTCACATCTGCTGCTATGTCATGCATATGCTGATTCTAATTCTAGAGTTGGAACCTCTGAGCCACTATCCTCAGGTCTTTTGATTGAAATCACCAGAGCAAAGATTTTAGTACGTTGTGAAATTGCAGGATCGGCCTTTCCGTAAGCTCAACTTATACCGGCGATTCTAGACAGACAATCATCTGCAATTGATACATACACCTGGCCATTTCTTCTGTCAGTTTCAGACAGCTTCTGATTCCGGACAAAGTAACCTGTTTCAAAAAGATGCATCATAAAAGTATAAACTCACAAGAAGCATGTGACTATACTGAAATTACTTTTCCTTCTCCAACTTTTTAAAGAACTGAGCTTCTTTGGTACATCTGTGTGCTGAATCATGCATTCATGTGTCTAGCACTAAACACGTCCTTTTCCTGAGCCAAAAAGAGGGGCTCATCAAGGTCTTCCAATGCCCAAGTTCTTGGCCGACAATGTCGCAGTCAGCAGCAGTTATACTGCAGACCCAGGACAAAATGGCTAGCAAAAGATGCTTTTTTTAAAAAAAAAAAAAGAAGAAAAATGTATGCAGCTTCCGAGACTATATTATTTTTATTTTTGGGATATAGTTTGTATTTCCATAGAATGATAGAACACAATGGCATTGGGGAAATAGGAACACAGCACAGTGATTTCAGTCAAAATCCAATCTCATTCAGCTGAGTGTTCAACAATCTGAGCTCAAGTTTTGTGCAAAAATGCTGTTTGTCTACCGCTCTACTCTCTAACTTGAATATAGATTTGTATAACAAGGTTCTTCACATAGTAAACTGCAAGTAAGAACTATCAGTCTCTGCCAACCCTAATTTAGAAGTATATGGTGCATTTGGGTTCTTCACACAGATGAAAAGACTACGATTCTAGAAAAGTAAAGACATACAGCTGACTAACTGCCTCCCTAATTCCCCAGAAGCAAGAACAGAAGAAAACTTCAGAGGCGAGAAACATGTACAAGAACCATAATTTACAAGGAGTGGGGAGACAAGTATGCTAGGGGACTGCAGCAGTTCAGAGAGAATTTACATAAGTTTGACCATCGAGAGCAAGTTATTATGCAACGGGTCCGAAACGTGCTCAACAAGGTTTTGTATGGGTCCTTTACCCGTCACTGCTGCTTGAAGATAGAAGCCTAACCATGCGACCATGGCTAGGCGGCCGTTTTTCATCTCCTTTACTTTCAGCTCCTCAAAAGCGACAGGATCTTTACTTAGTTTTAAGGGGTCAAAGAGAAATCCTCCTGGATAGTTAATATCACCAGGTAAAAAAATTCCTAGAGGTTCCAGAGCTTCAATTCCACAGTAACGTGCATACTCCGGTCCGACCTATACAGAAAAAAAAAAAAAAATAGACCAAGTAGGAAAGAGAGAGTTTGTACAAGTGACTGAGGGAGGTTCCAGATTGATGATGTTACTGAAACTGGTATATAATAAAAGAAGAAACCAAAAGAGTGCTAAACAAATGAAAACTCACCATAAGGAGAACTTGGCATATAGCTATAACAATTACTCCTTGACTGCCGGCTAGGTGGAGTCCTGGGATGCCTAGATAGTCTAGTGTTTCACCCTAAAGAATTCACAGCAGCAGCATGAATGCCAGTATAAACATTTGCAGTGCTAAAATGGGAATATAACGAAAATAATAATGATAAAGACAAAAGTTCTCACTCAAAATTGGAAAATTGCAGGACAATATCACCTTGTTCAAGTAAATAGTGGCATGTACACAGGTATATGTACTTTAATCAACAACCACAGAAATAAGCCTGAGTAACAGATATGCGGGTAAAGTTCCAAATTAAACCAAACCTGGCCTAAGTACCCCACTCAGGAGTCTCGCGCAGGTAGCGCAATACGAGGGTGCAGTGTTGACTAATTATGCGAGTAGTTCATAAGGATGTTTAGCTGGAGTGTACGGTCAAACTAGATAGAATAAAACCACAGTGAAGTGGTTTGAATTAAAGGCCTCAGCGATTCAAGCTCTACTGTCCTCTCTGCAATCCACAATTATGCTAAGGACATCCACAATCAATGTTAATAATAAAAAGGAACATCTGTCCCTCTATAGGAAGTAATCAATCCTTGAGGCATGGATAGCTAACATACCCGAGAGCCTTATTAGCTAGAAAACTGATAGCACGAGTACTCAAATAGAAAATGAACATTAGAAAGCATCTGAATGCTCACCTCATCCACCGAGCTTCAAAACTTTGCCTTCCTAAAAACCTATCAAAAGAAGCTCCAACTCCTGCCTATTGTAATGCTACTCAAAATCTAGTTTAAACATCAGCCTTGCAGGTAAACCTTCTTCCTCAGTTCATCACCACTTTACAGCTACAAAAACTACATCTTACTTTTTCCAACCATCAACAAAAGAAAGCCACAATGCAGGAATTACCAGGGTTCCAGACTTCATCAATCACATTTTGAAACTTCTGCTGGCACTTTTTTAATAATTCAATCGAGGGTTTTATGTTCGTTACATTACATGAACTGATCCCTTTCGTTTTGAAGGTGATTGATTTTGCCCCTCAAACATTACCAATCATGAAAATGAAGGGACTAAAATGATGTTTCCAAAACAGAGAGGCTGTTAAAATTTCATACTATTAGAACACCACCCAGTTATCCATCATTTCGAACAGACACAAAGGTCACCTTTTGTGAACTTTTCTCAGGTTGGGTCATGGTGGAGTAAAGCAAAACCTTTCATCAAACTGTTCTCAACTTCTTTGTTTGTGGAGTAAAAGACACTACACAGGCAACAAACTTTACTCTTGGGTCAACAAAAATAGTCACTCCAGAGATGAAGCACATTGCAGCTGTCCCCACACCCAACTCAGGCAGGATTTCGGAGTACACATTTGCATTGGAAAGACAAGAGAAGCTAGATGCATAAGAATGTACAGTTGGAGAAAGAATACCTGCCTGAAGTTTTGAATAACCAACTCGCCACCAAACAGGTTCAGCAAAGTCAAACGCCCCACTTAAGTTCAACAGTTCTGGAATCAGAGCACCAAGAGCCCCAAGCATAGCCCAACGTGCATGAAGGATCTCAAAGCTGCACAATGTGACTGCATATTGATTATATCGTTGTTGAAAACCCACTTATAGCTTGCAAAATCCACTCCAAAATGTTAAGAAGGAGAAACATGCCAGTTCAGATTCAGATTATTGGCTTCACAACTAGTTCAACTGCAATGATGTAGGCAACAAGATGGAAGTGGGCATAGAAGCCACAGCAAGCAACATTACAATAGAAAAGAGAATGAAGGTTTGAAGTTGTGGCCGTGGGCATGGCCTTAAAATTTGACATTCAGGTTTCCAGGGATACGTAATTTCAGAAGAGTCACGTAACACTCAGTGTTTTATCCTGGCAAAAGGCAATTAATTATAAATACCATATTAGACACCTTCTATGGGTATATCTTTCTTTCAAACTCTTAACTCCAAGAATTGTGTTTTTATTCTCTTGTATGCACATGTTGGCACAATAATGAAGCAATATCTGCTAATCTATGCTATCAAACGCTAAGCTCCAAACTGCAGATATCTGCTGATTCAGGTAAAATTTTGGCCGCCATTATATACATCCAAAGCCAATTTCTTAAGTTACTGTCTATACTCAAATGGGTGAGAAAAGGAAAAGAAAATAAAGAAATGAGAACTGTAACCAAAAAAGACGGAGGTGGGTTGATGTCAGATCACCAAAAAGAAAAGGATGACCGCAGGGGAGGGAAAGAAAAGAAGACAAACACAGGCCTTTTTTTTCCGCGGGGGAGGCATTAACAGGCTCGGGGCTCCATAAGTGAAACGAACCGTGAGCACCTCATGAGCTTCACAACTAGTGGACATTTGAATTTTCTATTTGATGTAAATATACGGGATCTTTTAGTCATGGAAAACATCAAACCGAAAAACTAAAAAGAGAAAAATTGCACCATCAAAGGCCTAATTTGCCCCTACTCCCAACCCACCCAGGTGTGAACTACGAACACATACACAGAAAACCCCATGTGATACACAAGCACACACCAAGAGCTAGTGTTCCATGTGTACAAACACTATCTGATAGAGAACTTCTGATGTAATATCTCCAAAAAGAGACTTTGGGAATATTTACTTAAATAAAATTAGGAAGTTGAAGAATATTAATATTTAAGTTTAGGATTATTATATTCTTTTATCACTTTCAGCTCTATCATTATCTTGTAGTTATTCCCCACAATTTAGTTTCTTATCATCTAGATATTGCATACCTAGTTTCCTTATGTTGAAACTCTATTTTGTAATGGAGGGAGGTATAATTGAATAGATGAAAATTGAGCATTGATAATTGAGTGAGTTTTTATTTTTTTATTTTATATCAGTGAATTGTTTTGGTGCAGGAATTGCTCCAAGAGACGCCTTCATCAACTTGACGTTCTAAACCTGCACCATTAAGCTTTAGAATGGGAAGTGAGGAACGTTTTTACTCTCCAGTTTAGAAAAGAAAGTATCATGCACATTAAGCTTTAGAATGATGCAAGATTGCAAGACAAGTGCACACACAGAAACTTATCTTTCGAGCTTGCATCTTTATTCCAAAAGCATATGATAGGCATGCATCTCTAGAATATATCCACTACAAATGGCTAGCATTCCATCCAAGGACATACAACAGGGAAATACAAGGTACTGATAAAGGAGCATACTTGAAGTACTTTTGTAAAGCAACAGGATCCTTTCCCAATCCTGCAACATCAAAACCATAGTCCCCTGGAAGCTCTCCTGTGAGATATGATGGATATTCAAATGGCAATGGACCAAGCCATCTAGGGCGATCTTTTCCATACCAGCGACTGAATGCAAACACAACAAAGAATGTGACTGTACAAAGTAACCAAAGCATACAGAAGATCAAATGGTTGCAAAGAACAGAAAGAAGACAGAAATGAATCAATTTATCTGATCCAGAAACAGGTCAAGAGAGGTGACATGCAAGAAACCAAGCATGCAAGGATATTGACAAGGAGGAAAGTCAATCATCTGTACTGAAAAATCAAAAAGAACAAAAGGACTTCATGCTCACAGAATATAGGGTGATATACATCAAATCTTTAAATGCCCTACAGGAGTGGGGACAAAGTGGGAAACAATGAATAAGTAACTTTAAATTTTAGTAACTTTAGATTGTGTGTATAATATGAGGAGCTGTGATGCAGAGCGCCAAATTTGAGAAATGAACACAAAAGTAAAAGTGTATTTCCAATTATGCTTTTACCAATTCCCCCCGGCCAAAAAAAAGGAAAAAGAGGAATACGCCAATGATACAATACTCTTACAAGTAAATCAATACATTTGTACAAGTTAGGAAGTGAGGGAGTAAAAAATTTTGAACTCCACTTACCTTAACTATCTGTTTTCTACATTGTTCCTTGTTTAGGAGGTGAGCAAGAGATTTCTGGACTCCGCTGAATTTATTTATCTAATTTTCAGATCTACTAAACCAACTCCAAGTATATTATTTCATGTGATCAACTAAACCAACTACAAGCAACTGATGATTAGCTTCCTGCGGTCGTCATTTTCTAAATAATGCGGAATTAAGCACCTAGCTTACTTAATGGATGAATTAATTTTATATGATACAGCTTATCTTGGAGAAATTCACTAAAGAGCCACACACATTAACACAGTAGCCCATCCCAAAAAGGCAAACAAACAACATGAACTCTTAAAAGTGAGAGACAATGGCACCAATCAAAAGAAGGCTTTAGGGGGCGGGCACAAATTGTCACAATTAGAGACAATAATCCGAAAACCCATGCAAACCATGATGAAATGAAATTTGGGGGAAACCCAGAAGAAGTTGAAGAGCTAGTGGCAATGGGTACACAAAACATTCTCTCTCTTACCTTTGATTTCGCGCCATTTCAGTTAATCTCTTCTCTCGAATCGCATCCTCAACAGCCGCCGATTTCTGCTCCTGCAATCGCCTCTGAAGCCTCTCACCAAGAGGGCTATTGGCTATGGCTTTCACCGCCGTGAACGGAATAGCAGAGAAAATCAACACTCCGGCGAGCTTCAACGAATCCAATCAATCTGGAATGAGAGATATTCACGCGAAATAAAATCAATTTTCCGAATTGGGATGACAGGAAAAACAGTTACCTCTTGCCACGAGGCCCTAGGGCTAAAAGAACAAAGCTTTCTGCCATGGCGGTGCCCACGTCTACCTCCATGGTTTGGTGAGAGATTGGAGAGAGCAGGAAGCGATGGGTGGCAGGAAAGAGAAAAGACGCAAGCTTTTGGCTCCATAGCCAAACCCAAAGCCATGATTGGTGATACTTGACATTCACAATTCCCTTATCCTCTTTGTTCAAAAGGCTTCCATTTGGATTTGTAGAGGCAACAAATTATTTGGTGCTCATGATGCTCTCAATTCAACTAGAACACCCCTTTGTCTTGTGACGTAGTTTTTTTAAAAAAATTTAATAATTATAATCTGAGAACCTTTGTGTAATATAATTATAAAGAAGTTGTTGAATATCTTGTCATTTTTTTTGGGTTGAAAAAAGGGCTTGTAAATTATCTTATTATATACTTAATAAATTAGGATCAAGTAACCTCCGATATATCCTAAAAAGAAAAGGTATAAGAAACGAGGGGATTACAATAATGGACTACAAACGGCTTTGGTTACTTGACACATTCATTAGTTAGGTAATCAATTGCTCTATTCGAATTTATGAAGCAATGAAAGAGTTGAACTTTCCAAAGTAGATGTGCTATAAGCATTTGGAAATATTTGATTATATTTTCGGAAATATGATGTTTGTGAATTGATTCCTTAATCTTGTTGACCACAATTAGGGAATTCATGTGAATGACTAATTTAGAGATACCTTCTTACCTAGCCAATTAGAGACCTTTGATCAAGACTAGAAGTTCGGCCTTAACAAAATACAATTCCTAAAATTAGTTGAGAAACCTTTAATCCAATTACCTAGATATCCTCGCAAGATGCCTCCTCTCCCAGCATCACCTGAATTGCCCTTAAATGCCCCATCTAAGTTTAGTTTAATCCATCCAATACGTGAAGATTCCCATTTGATGAAGACTTATTGTCTTGTTCTTTCATTGGCTATAGGAAGAATAGAACAGTCCTTAAATGCTTTGTCTACCTCCACAGACTTAGAAAAATAAATTTTCGAGACTTATGAGAAGTATAACCAAAATCTTCCAAAAAAAATTATGGTTGCACCATTTCCATAACCATTAGAGAATTATAGAAAAAAGCAAAGGCTATCCAACCATATTTGTATGGCATGGTTCCAAGTTAATCAATAACCATGTTCTAATGGGTAAAGTGAAAAAATTATTGACATGGTTGAGAGGCAGAAGATGGTTCCATGCCTCTTTGGTAATGGCACACTCTATAATTATATCACTAATGTCTTCCTTGTCATGACCACAAATTCTGATCTAAAGTTAATCCTCGACGAACTCTATGCATATTAGTCATAACTCGATCATGGGCTATATGCCAGAGGAAGAAGTGCACTCTTTGTGGTGCTTGGAGCTTCCAAATGGACTTCCAGATTTGATTATAATCATTATGAGTTGGGGTGAAATGATGAAGATAGCTAATCTGATTGAGAACGCTCCATGTCCAGAATTTCCCAAGTGTATTGATCTTCAAATTCCTTTATCTGTAAGACTTTTCAATAGATGCCAAATTTCTCAAAATTTATTGAGTGAGGTGACCTGAAAATAAATCCCATTTCCAACCCCCATTTAGGACCCAAAAATCTTCAATCATCATATCAGAAATAATGAGTGGAATTTCCTAAGTTGCAACCAAATTCAAAGGTCCTGAAATAATCCAGCTTTGATTCCAAAATGAAGTGTTACGCCCATTACCCACTTTCGAGCGGATTCCCTGTTTTATGTGCTTAGAATTTTCTATGATGCCACGCTAAACATTGGAAGCGTCATTCTTTGGTTCAAACATGTCTAAATCAGATCTTTCTCTAACAATATTTGGCTCGTAGGACACGACTCGATAACCTCTCCACATTTAAAAGATGCCAACCCAACTTCATCAGATCTGCCCTGACAGTATTTGGCTCGAAGGACACTACTCCACAGGCTCTCCTCATTTAAAAGACGTCAACCCAACTTGATCATGTATGAGCTTTTTTATACAATCATTACAGAACTAGGGAGTTTGGCAATCTGCATGACATAGAAAGGTATGATCGATATTGTGGACTTATGCAATCGAATTACAAAATGTTTGAAAGTGAACAACAAAAGAGGATAATATAACAAGAAGGAAAACAATGGGAGTACACGTAGAAGGATCGCACTTTAAGAGAAGAAAAGCTGATCTCTTGTTCAAATCATGCGTGATACAGTAAGTACAATGGGGCAATTGTACGAGGACAGTCATCGAAAACTGCTAGTTGGGAAATTGCGCAGCGGATTTTCCCTCAATAGCTCAGTTTCCCTGGACAACAATGTTCATAGACGATGAGTTAACCCAAAAGCTGAACTGGTGTGTGCATTAGTTTCAACTGCAAACATCAACATGTATACAAACATACCTTCGGATATCATGTTCATCCCTATCCTTCAGTTGCAAATTTGAAGTATTTTGAGCGTCATCATGAGTTTGATGCAACCTACAACCAAGAAAAGAATCTGCATTGAGCATATTATTCTGTTTTACCAAAGGTTCAAACCAAAAGAAATATACCTTTTACAAAACTATAATAAGTTCTTACAGTATAGAGTGCAAGGATTTGATCACAATGCAAGAAAGTTTCAGAAAAGTATCTTTTTGATCACCGGAAAGTAAAATTTTTTATCAACAGGTACTGAGGAGAAAAGAATGCTGAATCAAGTACTTGATTTAAGTGCTTTTCTCATTAAACTCAGCATTGTTGTTACAAATGCTTTCCAGTTCCACACCCTTAAATTCAATTAGGAACAACGTTCATATCTTGAATTATTATTTAGAGAGAATGCTCACTGTGAACATTCCTCATCAATGAACACTTCAATGCCCGTCGTGGCAGCTCCGCCCAGTCTACTGCTAGGCCTCTGTGGAATCTGAAATAAGGAAGTGTCAGAATATAATATTGTGGTTGTACAATTACTGCTTTTCATTCTACAATAATTTACAGTATGTGCTACTATAAAAACACCTTGTATGATGATGTCCATTTGGCAGGGATTGCTTTGTTCTCTTTGTTTCTATCTTTCTGTGTGCCAAGAGTGTCCCATGGTTTTGATCCTACTTTCGATAAATCTGCCTGATACCCAGAGCTGCGTTCAATATTTGTGTCCTTATAAACAAGAAAAGGAGTTCGCTGACCCCTAAAATTGAAAAGAAAACAAGTTATTCTCACAGGGACTTGATAATTGCATCAGACACTTCATGTTGAACATATTTCAGATTATGTTTGCTTACCCATTTCCCTTAATATTTTTCTTTGCAATATCAATGACATCCAACGGATTTCTTCCTGGAATAACGTAGGGTATTTAGCACAGAAAGGAATGTAAACACTAATAAATGTTGGATTTAAGTTCTAAATGAAACTCTTACTATTTTCTCTAGACAACACTGTGCCAAAGCTTCGACTTGGTGGATAGTCTCCTGAATCTTCCTGAAGACATGAAAGAAAAGATTTACAGTTGCAGTTATATCATCGAACTACAAAGGCTGACAGCATAAGATCCATACTTCAGTGATAGTTTTGGGTCTACTCATTGAGCGAGCAAGAAATTTCCTGTAAGCTGCTTCTAGTTTTCCAATGGGTTGAGCATTTCTTCACATTGGAAAGAAGACAAAAAGTCAGAAACATTATCAACTGATGAATCAATTCATAAACAATTAACAGACATTTGAAATATGCAATTTTAACGGCTGTCTATTGCATTAAATAAGACGCAAAATCCTTTTAATTTTCTGTTCCTACTTGACAGAAGCAGAATTACAGAAAATCATGTAATACTTAGTAGCATCAACATTTTACAGCCAAATAACATATAACATAATGAAGACAACCAATCCTTCGGTAGTAACTGTATCCTACCCACACCGCAGAATAGATCTGCAGAAACCCCTCATGCATCATTAGAAGAGCTCTTTTCCTTCTTTCTAATAATCCTGACAAATGGCCAAGGCGTCCAATGCCCAGCCTCTCACATAAAACTAAAATAACCTGAGTCTGACATTCCATCTCGGAGTAGATGATAAGCCGGTGACGTGTAAATATGACGACTTGGAAGGTCAAAGGGATACTAAGCCATCAGACTCATCTATGTTGCCATCACCATAGGTGTGGTGGAAACAGGTTATCATTCAGGTTATCAATTCCAAAACATATTTATCAAGGGGTCCAAGCTACCATCCACGTTTTTACCAGATGACAAACAATCACTTTGACCAAAATCAGTAGTTTTAAAATGAACAGAATTGAACATACTGTAAGCGACAATGATACTTCAAGGTTAAATTGAAAGAGGGTGCGGGGGGTGTTTTTAAAATCAATTAGTAAAAAGAACAAATTGAGCTTAATTGGATGTTATAAGATTCTTCGGAATGGCAGCTAATGGAGAGAAGGGAAATAAGCCTAGACCTTTGGGGCAGGATGTCAGTACATTTGCCAAAGTTACAAACATGACTGATTTTGGTAAAAGTGATTGTTGATCGTCCATAGGTCTTCAGTGTCAAAGTACATGGATAACAAGGAGCAGAGCATAATGAAGATCTGATGACATGCGTGAGGGTCAACTTCCCAAATACATGCAAAGGGATGTATGCAAATTTATACAGAGCAAGAATTAACCATGACAGAGAGGCAAATGAAGCAGAAACAGTTCCACAAAAGTTGTGATGAGAAAACAAAGCTCGCAAATGATCTGGGGGCATCATTATGCCTAATTATGCCAGAAAAACGATTCTGAATGGGGGAACCAATTTCATAAATCTAGAATGGATATCCATTGCATAAAAGAACAATACAAGTTTGATTATATGGACAACAATATAATTATAGAAACTCAGTATAGGTATGCACAAAAATTTACATAATAGAGTGATTCTGGCACAGAGCTACAAGTAACGATAAGATTACTGAGATGCAAAAAAATGAAAAATGAGTGTACTGGTGAATCATAATTGGAGCTCACATGGACAAGCCTCGATTGAAAATATCATTTGCACTTTTGATTTTATGTTTAGCTTCCATATGCACAGCATATGCTATATAGTAGGCAGCATGAGACACCCCGATTTTGTTGGCATCCAAAAACCTGTATATTACTTCAGCATCCGCACAATTTTCAGCCTGAAATACAATTAGAAGAGCTCGAGTGTTTTAATGATATATGCAGAGGAGACATGTATACAAGCGAAGACAAGCATTATATCATAAGAACAAAATAGCTGCTTGTCCTTTAGCACTTAGATATATCATAGTTAAACGAAATTAGGGCAAGGCTTAAGAACAGCAGAAAGAGGGAGTGGAGAACATACATATTCCAGCCACACTTTAAGGTATCGGAGATCATCCTTGTACCGATCGTCATGCCAAAAAGTGCGAACACAATGTTCATACAACACGACAAGTCCAGAGGAATCCCCACCAGCTGGAAATGCCTCTTGAACCCACTTGATGCACCTGCATGACACCAAGAAAAAGAGTTCAAGCTCTACAAATCCCCCAAACACACACACACATATACACCCAAAAAAAGGAAAAGAAAAACAAAATTAAATGAAGCTAGCTGAGTGATTATAGATACTGCTACACTGTCGAATTCAGCATCGACACCCTGAAACTTGTTCAAATGCTCCACTACGGCCCATTCGAGGACTCAAATGGTAAAGTGAAAGGTGGAAGAATTTGAATGTATTTAATAAGAGATGAGCTTACTCGAGCCAAGGTTGAAGAGGGTCTTCTCCAGTGTAATTCTCGATCGCCTCGATCATCTTCCTGATTAAAAAGAGCAATCAATCAAAATCCAATCTATTCAAACGAAAAGAGGAGGAATAATAATAATAAAGGAAAGAGGAGATGCCTTCGAGTAACGAGGAGAGTGTGCTTGAGAGAGAGAAGGGAGTGAGATTTGAGGGCATCATTCAATATCTTGACATTACGACCTCTCTTCAATGGCCTGACATTCTCCTTGTACTTGTCCCATTCGAGTTCCCCTTCGTCATCAACTTCCTCCTCTTCAGCTCCGTTGTTCTCGAGCTCAATGCCGCGCCTTTTCGATTTCATTCGCAATTCCAGCAGAAATTGGGTCTCTGGATCCATCATCTCAGTGCCGTTTGCTGCCATTTTTGCTTGAGATTGAGATTCCGAGCGAAAGGAAAACCCTAGAGAGAGAGAGGGGGTGGGGGCGGGGGAAGGGAGCGGAGCTTCTACAAATTCAAATTCCGAAAACGAGCCGTTGAGAGGAATACGGGCTGGGGTTATAGCGTATTGTTTAATTGGGGCCGACCAACTCGTGGGTCAACTTTATTCAAGAGCAAAAGAATTCAATCCTTCTTTTCTTTTCTTTCTTTCTTTTTTTTTTTTTACTATAAAAAATGTTTTTAGCATTCTATTTATGGAAAAAATATTATTCTAAAAAATATATTTAACATTAACATCCTCCTTCAAATTATGCCGCATGTTGAGCCTTATCCGTACTCCACATATGAGGAGACATGTGGTGAACATCAAACATATGATTATGGGTGTTACTCTACCTCTACAAGTTAAAGATGATTTGAATATATATGTATCAATTCTTGAGTAACTATTTCGATTGTTAATCAATTTTAGGTTATATTAGGCTTATGTACATCACTCATTTTGAAGTAAAACCCAGCTAATATTAACATTTGTTGTGTGGTGCTTTCCCATCACAACTATACATGCAAATATACTCATAAGAATGGTCATATTGAGAGCATCAATTTGGTGAATGTTGAAGCTTAGCTTCCGAGAACGAGTTGCCGAAGAAGTTGATGGATGGTGCACATTGAGACTACACTATGAGATGGTGATCCAAAGAATCTAACCTAATTCAAAAAACAACTTAAGGGTGCCCCACGTTATGTGGAAACTATTTTCAAGAGATCACATTATTAGAATTGTTTTAAAAGTGATCTACATTTTACTGTAATTATTATGGGGATACTTATCATTAAAAAATTATTACATCCGCTAAATTTTATTGAATTTACTAAATTGCCCGTGATATATATATATATATATATATATATATATATATATATATATATATATATATATATATATATATATATATATATATATATATATATTGATATTGTCATTGTTATTTTCGTAAAAACGACTTAGGGTAGGGGTACCCCTCATTATTTGGAAACTATTTTTAGAGGAAAGTATTTTTAGGGAGTATATTATTAGAATTATTTTTGAAGTGATCTACATTTTAGTCTAACTATTATTGGCGTAATGTACTCTTCATTGTTTGGTTTCTCTCTCTCTCTCTCACTCTCTATTTCTCTCTCCCCAAAACATCCGGAGCATGTAATCGTAAACCTTCTGAGACTTGTTCTTCATGGATGTATTTTAATGAAATTGAAGCGGTGAAGACTAATATCATTATA